>VZTB01007865.1:88692-221393 GCA_013397245.1 Thryothorus ludovicianus | reverse complement strand
CGCTGGGCCGCCTGTGAGGCAAACCCGGGCACGGCACCCAGGCGGCTGTGAGGGAAATACTCCCACGACGCCTGTGAGGCGCTGCGAGGAGGGAGCCCCGGGCTCTGCTCCGAACTCTTTTCCGGAGGCGCTGGCGCAGCAGCCGCCGCAGTTCCCGTCCCCTGCGGAGGCTCCCCCAGCTCGGGCTGTGGCGGCTCAGGCGGGGCTGACTGGGGGCAGCCGCCGCTAACACTGTTAACTGCGGCAGGGTGAGCACGGGAAAACAATCCCGGTTTTAGTTTACAGAATGTTGCTGGAGGAGGGCACCCCGCGGGAAGAGAGTATGGGAAAACTTCAGATTTCTGGATAGGGAGAAGTTTCCGCAGCAGCGCTGATCGTCAGCCAGCAGCGGCTGCTGGGAGCTGAGGTGACCTTTCAGAGGAGAAAAGCCTTCCGCAGCCAAAAGGGTGGCAGATGCTTTGTGCAGGGAGGAAAGCTTGTGGCAAAGCCTGAAACTTGGCTTACAGCTGGCAGAGAGAGCGGCTGAAGGGCACCGGAGGCTGCGCAGGCACCTGAGGGAGGGCGCGGCTCCCTGCGGAGCGGCGCTGGAAGGCGCTCACCCGTCTGTGCTTTCAGCCGCTTCACTGCAGCCAAATGTCACCTGTACCACCCGTGCTACCTGTGCCACCCGTGCTACCTGTGACAGNCTGGAAGGCGCTCACCCGTCTGTGCTTTCAGCCGCTTCACTGCAGCCAAATGTCACCTGTACCACCCGTGCTACCTGTGCCACCCGTGCCACCCGTGCTACCTGTGCCACCCGTGCCACCCGTGCTACCTGTACCACCCCCCGTGCCACCTGTGCCTCCGAGCTCATCGAGTGCCTGATCACTGCGAACACACCGTGTGCCCTCCCTGGCCACAGCACTGATCTGTGCCCCTGCTGCTCTGTTCAGCTTTCAGCCCTGTCTCCGTGAGGTGAGGTGGCTGACAGGTATCCAAGAGGAGGTGGAATTCAGGAGGATGATAGAAAATGTGTCAGGGAAAGTTGCATTACTCCTTATCATACCAACCTTTCCTCCTGTGCCACGGAGATAACACACACACACCTGCTGCTCAGAGAAGAGGCCACTCAGGGGCTGTAACATTTCCCAGGTTACTGTTCCATAACTACAGTTAAAAGACTTTTCAGGTACCGATATCCTTGTTCCAAAATATCTGTCAAAGAAAAGGGCAGAAATAAAAAATGTTGCAATCAATAACACTTGAAATTTCTCAACTTTCTGTAATATTGCCCTGCTGCAAATTGGATGGGAATTTTAAAAAAAGCAGACACTTTCCCTTTTTTTATTGCTAGACCAGGCAATTTACAAAGTTCATCCTTTACGCTGACCCCTGGACACTTCAGATATTCAGGACAGTAACATAATTTGAAGATTCAATTTTTGTTTATGAACTCTCAATTTGCTCTTCAAAAGTGAAACCAATAATTGATTGGAACAAAACACAAGGGCATCTGATATGAAAGGATATGATATGTTGCAGTTGTCTGACATTCCAGATTGATATACAGAAAGCAAAGATGTGCATGAAATTAAAGAACAAGCAATTATATACACTTTAATAATGTTTTGCTAGTACTTCATCCCACCAGCCTGTTACTATTGGGAAAGTACACTATTCTGTGCTGACTTTCAACATTGTCTTACAAGTACCATGCACAGATTTAACACCTACAGTAAGTATGTCACTGTCAGAGTCTTATCAGTGCTTATTTACATGTGAAGATGGTTTCAGGGAAACCAACCACTCATAAAAATGCAAAATTTGAGTGCAAGGTGTGGCCACTGGCTCAGGCTACCCTACAATGCTGCCGGGTTTTTTTGTCTATTGCATCACACCTATTTGTCTAAATTATGTGACATTTCCGAAACTTTATGTTATCTGGGAATTCTCAGAAGAGATTCTAATTCTCAGAATCTGCCCCTTGAAAAGTTGTACTGTCTTCATGAACCTTGACTGCTTGTTAGCAGCAGAATTCATATCCTGGGGTTTTTGTTGCTGTTTCCTAGACAACCGCTCCAGGTTCCCCCAGAGCTCTTGCTTTTGTGTTCCCTGATTAAGATGTACATGCTGCCTTTGGCTGATCTTATTTGTGTGAACAGTATTAATTTTCATAGGTGCAATATTGATTAACTTTTTATTTTCTCAAACAATATTAATTCCAGTGTTTTATTAAGGATGATAGGATTACATGAATTTTAACTTTGCTAAATTATAGTTTAAGCTCCCTAATGTGGAAGTTACTCCATTTTTTTTTTTGCTCAAGGCAATTTCTGGTTTACACAACAGGCTGATTGAATTCTAGTGTAGTTTTTTTTCATTTATTGTGCAGACCAGCCATAATTATTACATGCTCCTCTTGTGCTGTGCATTCCTAGTGCTTGCTTTTCAGTCACTCAATCATGGCATTTTCTGGGTTTGTCACTCAAGTCATATCTCAATAAATGGCAGGGATGTGGCTCCTCTACTTTGGCTACTCCTGCTGTTTCCAGACCCTTGCAGGAGATTCTTTTACACCACAAAAGCCATCAAATCTGGCATCTTTGTCTTGGCTGAGTGTCTGGTAGGTGATTAGATTTCACCTACTGTGACCAACCACTCCACACAACGTAAAATCAGTTTGGGGTGAGGGAAGGAGGGGCAGCACTGCACTAACGTGGGTCTGGGTGAACCTGATTCATGAGCTCCTCTTTTCCTGCCTGAAAACAGATCCATTCTTTCACCAGCCCATGCTGAAATGACTCAACTATTTTCAATTGGAACAAGCCACAAAAGTGTTAGCTCAAAGTTCAGGCTGAGTTTATGTGCGTGCTCTTTAGGAAAAGTAAAATCCAAGAATGTGCTTAATGGGCTACAAAATCAGAACCCCAATGGGAGCTAAGATCCAGCCAGCAAATGTAGTGTCTCCATATCTTTGTCTACCAAAATTTCTTTCCTTTGTCTCTCCAAGCATTTACTATATTAAAATATTAATATACAGATTATGTTGCTTTACTAAAAATTAATTATAGAAGGAGGCTTTATTGGCATGAAGCTAGAGTTCTTAAAACAGTTACAAATCTTACATACTAGGCAATGTATGTCTGATTTGTATTTCATAATACATTAAAAACACTTTAAGCTATGTTATTTCTAGTATATATCTATTTTGTATTTTTACAATATGAACTTTTATTTTTGTGAGAAATCTAAATCTTACAGAATTTACACAGTGGTTGAATTCATTTATTTTACTTGCCGAAAACTTGTCTCTGATTAAGCCATTTTGTTTAATAGGAAGAGGAAAATGCAAGAATCTCAAGCAGAAGCATTATATGTGCTTTTTACCAAATCCTGAAGAAATAAATAATGAAGCTTACTTTTATAAATGTCCACCAAGAACTAGTCCTGTGTTATTTGCATTAATAAGGTGACCTGGGGAATACAAGAAATAGATTAAAGTTAGGTGGCACTTCCTGATTTTATCTTTATGCAGCTCTTGAGGGAAAGGATCCATTCCTCATGCTGAATGAAAATCTGTTTGCTTCACACAGTGAGCAAGTGCTTATGAATGCTTTCAAGTATAACTCACTATCTGAATAATATCTGAATTCACTGCCTGAATTACTTTGTTTGGAAGGGGTTCAATGTCACCTAAATTAGAACAATTACTTATTACTTCTTTAAGAATAGTGGGAAACAATGAAGTTGCAAAGTTTTACTACTTGACTGTAATTCTGGAGCTTAAGTCCTTTTGTAAACACTGGACTAAATAAACAACAGGTTTTCTGCTGGTGTGCTGCTTCAATATATTTTAGTACCCTTTACTGATGCCTTGTTTTCTCACATGGCTCTTTCTGAGGAGCATTACAGACAATCAGTCAGCTTTATATGTTTCAGAATTGCTCCTGATGCCTTACTTTAACACTAAAAACCCTCTGTAGTATATTATACCACTCTACAAATGGGAATTTCACACTATGTTCTTTATGTACATACATAAATTGCTTTCATTTGTTTATGCCAGTGGCTTCCATGCTGGAATTGTATGACTGCTGAATAAACAACTTTTCTCCCTGAATTACTTTTTCTCATGCCATTCATGTCTGCTGCCGGGCAGTACAGGGTGTATTTAACCACCCAAAGTGAGGTGTGCTTATCCTCACGAGCTGATCCTTAAAAACTCCTTGGAATTCCTTTACACCAATGGCCTAATGAAGGAGAAGTATGTTTGCACAGATTTCACCAGTGGAAGTCAATGTCTTTTTTCTCAGGTACAAAAAAGAATAGTGAAAGTTGTTTTTTTCATTTCTATCCTTCTACTGATTGACTGTAATGAGACCTCTGATCTGCAAACAAGGGAACATCACCTGAGCAACAATTGTGGCTCTTCCCAATTAACCATTTCCAGTGAAATGTTCCTGGATTGTTTAAGCTGACTCTCACTTCTGTTTCAGAATACATTAGGTCAAAACTGGACCCCTCATCATCCATAAAAATTTGCTGTTTCTGTGAGAGTAAAAAGGCAGATTGGCATATAAATTCATAATGAATATACTCTTGAAGGGGAGTTGGAATTACCTTAATTTACAAACTTTGATCTCTAAGTCATCTTTTCCATGACTTACCCACCCAACATCCTTTACCTCCTTCCAAAACAGTGTTTGTGCAGCTATAGTCCGTGGCAGTGTCTCTCCTACTCCCTGTACAGGTGTAAGCCCATTTTTGTGTTCTTGCACTACCACAGAGAGCACCATACAAAGATCTGTCTGCTACCAGCCTTGCTTTCCAAAGATACAGAACAGCAATCTTTCCTGGTTCCTTGCAGAACAGGTATCCTTGAGATGACTTGCCAGCTGCCAGCCAGCAAGCACTCACTGTGTGCACTGCTCAGCCAGCCAGCAGCCCAGACAAATTGCTTTCCAAGGTGTGTAATGCCAGGCTGAAACAGAGAAGAACGTGAGTACAGTATGTACAAACCTTACACCAGAGCAAGGAAAGCATTAGACAATACCCAGTTCTGAAATGAAAGGATCCTATGTTTGCCAGACACAGACAGACACACATGGAAATAGGAAAATAAACTTTGACTCTGGGAAACATTTTGAACATCAGAATAAACCAATTGCACAGCGGCTTTTTTTTCCCCTTTAATTGGATGTCCTTGTAAAGGTCTAACCTACAGGCAGGAGGAAGATAACAAACAGGAAACAAAGAGAACTTGGAGATCAAGAGCCACAGCAGCCAAAGAGTCACCTTAGACAAAGCAGCTCTGGCTGGCTTCCTTCACCTGTGGGGAGGAGCTGCAGGCTCAGCCCATGGATTGAGTTTCCTGGGTGTTTATCATTAGAATGTGGTGTATCTGGAAAAACAAGTACTGGGAATCCTTGTCAATGTCTCTCAATAGAAGGTACAGTTAATCTATGGTGGCATTGATTTTAAAATACTGTGTGCTCCATTACAGCCTCAACTAACCCACCTCTAATGGGAAAATGATCACAGTTTATCCCTTACTTATAGCTAATAGAACATAATAACTTGAACTGTTCATAGGATTATCCTTTGTTACAATGTCAAACTCAGAGCCTTACTACACTAAAATCTAACAAAAGATGTGCAGCCACAAAGAATTTCTCTGTTCTCCAGTGCACTGGCAAACTTTGGATTTACTAAAACTGCATATCCACACAGACACATAAATTGTTTCTGTTTAGCAATTTCAGATATTCAGTTCTTTGATATGGATATAGAAAATATGTTTATATGTGAGGGAATCTTCTTGTTAGTTGAGTATTATACTGACAGTGGGTCAAGAGTGGATTTGGATGGCATTTGGTGTGTGCATGCTGCCTGGTCTGTACTTTCCCTTCTTCCCTGGTTTATACTTTGCTAAAAATAAACAACACTAATGTTCACTGTAGAATGTTTTCATGTATCTGCACAAAGGAGTAATCTAAATCTCTCAGAAAGTAAAAGGAAAGCCTCACAGACTTCACAGCATCCCTGACCTTTCCCTCACATCTGCTCTCCTCTGCCCACGCAGAGGCATACACGAGTATCCAGGTATGCAGAGGCAGAGGATTTACAAAGCAGGAAAACAAACGGAGTCATACAAAAGTCCTTCATCCGAGGTCACATCCCTGCTTCAACAAGGTATCATTTAACCTCAGACTGAACCTGATTTCCATGGGCCATGGGCACAGTTACATAACAATGAACAGTTGAAACACAAATAGACAAAGATTTTACAAATCAAAGCAAAGGCAAATTGTTAACTGTTATTTTTTTAAAAAATACTTTACACAACAGCTTACCTTGAACTAAATACTATAAAACTGCCATTTTAGATTACCATTTATCCATTAGTTCTGATATTGAGTAGATAACTTCTTTAGTATCCTTTTACTCTAAGTAATTTTTAAAAATGAGTCATGAGTAAAAGCTTCAGCCTTAAGAATATATCCCTGTAGTATGGCTTTATACTTTGTAGAACTATATCAGTATGTGGTCGCCCCTTGCACAGCCAGAGGATTCTCAGGTTTGACACTTCTCTGCAGGACACCTGCTATTTCATTTTCTTAATGCTGCAATTAAGAATTTTTCAAACTATTCCTGATAGCATAGTCAAATGTACTGCTCAGGTTTTTTTACCTCTCTGAGTGAAAAACATCAGTATGATAATTGTAGGATGCTGTACATTGATGATAACCTAAAAATCTAAACATGTCAGATGTGCTCCCTCCCCTTGTCCTTATACAAGTGTTTAAAATTCCTTCACATTCCAGTTCAGTTACATCTAAATAGAACATTACATTCTGTTTAGCAATATGTAAAATAAGATGATAATTCATAATGCAAAATCCAATCCCAGTTTAAAGTGGTGGTAATAGAAAACTGCTTTTATCCCCCTCATCACATAGACATGCTCTGTGCCTTTACAGTGTTATATGTGATGCAATTGCAGCTACAGATGAATCCAAATTCAATAGAAAATGTAAATCAGAAAGAAAACTGTTATGGTCTATGCAGTAATAAAGACTGACCCTGGTTCTTCATGAGGTTTTTTATAGAACTCCTCCCTGCAGAAGATACCCCATGGCAGGAGGGTCCTGGTATGAAACTCAGAACCAGTAAAGAGCACAGGGAAGCTGAATAATCCCTCTGTAGCTGTGTTGGACCTTACGCAGTTTGCAGACTTTTTTCCCTATAAATTGACTCTCTTACTCATCTTATTCTATTTCAGTAAATCAAGGGGATGACTCACAGAAAGTCAGAATCCAGGCACAACAAAGATCCCATCTAACGAGTCATTTAGTTTATACTGGGAATGTTGGCAAACGTATATGTGTACATGCTGACTGCTCCCCTGAGCAGCCACTGAAGCTTTTACTGCTGGATAATCTCTTTTTACCTTAATCAATTGCACTGTGACATTAGATTTTAAAATAGGCAAGTTTGCTTATGGTAATAATGCTGTACAGCTGACTCAAGAATAATTATTAAGGCTAAAATTGTAATTAAAGATATGTGCCGATTGCCCAATTTACTTGTGCTCCTTAAGAACTATTTATTACTCATTTAAAGAATTTTTCACACAGATTAAATTAAAAACACCATTTCTTTCTATGCCAGGCATGTTCAGAAAAAATAACAACTGCATTTTAGTTCTGAATCCAGTATTTGAATAAGCTGGAAGAAGCACTAAATAAAAAAATACAAGTTGACAGAGGTCAACTGTCACCTGACATCTACTGTCTCCATCACGACCACAAAGCTGAAATTGGTTTGGATTTCCTCTGCTGTTTTTTTTCTGGTCCTGTTCATTTGTAACAGTGGCATTTCTGAGAAAAAAAAACTGTATTACATGAGAATCTGGAGACATGGTGCAATATATGGCAGAAGGTAAGACTGCATGTTACATATTAATAAGATATAACAGAATTTATATGAGCTTCATAGCACACAGTAAGTGACAATTTCTCCATCTGGCATTGCCCTCCAACCTGGCTGATGAGTTTACATAAATGCTAAAGCCTCTCTCATTGAGAGGGCCTGAAGTAGAGATCTTTGTGAAAGATAGCAGATGGGATAACCTTCTGTTTTAAGCTAAATGTTTCATGTTCTTTCTCTTCCCTCATATCAAAGTACAGTCCTAAACCTCTTGCAGCCCAAGAACTCCAGATTAAAGAGTAAAAGCCTGTAATCCTTGGATGTTGCAACAAGTGGCTCAAACATTCAAAACCAATCTCTCTGGACCTTGCAATGCATGACTTTGTTCTAGTTTGTCTTTTACTTTTCTGTTCTATTCTGCTTAGGAAGTTCTTAAATTGCTTAAAGTTCTTATAAAGTTCTATAAATGCACTATCTGAGTACATTTCTGAATCATGTTCTATTCTTGTCCTGTTCCCTCGAAAGAACTAATCTGTGCTGTGGCATTTTGTTTGGGGATTTGGTTTATCTTAGAGAAAGATGTTTGCACTTTGAGGTTCTCTACTTACACCAGAAACCACAGAGATTTTTGATACTACACTTTTGGTCTGAACTCCAAGAATTATGAGTCTCTGCTCTCCCCAGGGTTACAGGATGGAGTGTTTAGGATCACACCCTTTGCTTCTGAGCTTGTACCCTGAGCACTGGTATGATGCCTAACTTTTAGAGTTATCTTATTATAGCGCACATAAGTTATTCTCATTCCTCTCATTTTTCCAAGAGAAGGAATAAACCTCTGACATCTGTCACGAAAACAATCTGTGGTGGTTTCTGTCCACCTTAAGGACAACTTCACACATTATCAAATGCTTCTGTAAGGGCAAAGACCCCTTCCTTCTGAAAATGTTATAAATCCAACTTGAGCCTGAATGCAGGTGGAATTCACAGAGTCCTTCCTCTTGAGCAGCAGTCAGATCTGCTTCCACCTTACTGACCATATTATTTCATGTAGTAACACCTCCAACAGCCCTGCCCTCTCTCCTGTCAGCCTGCCCCTTATACACAGACTGAAAGTGGGTCAAGGACACAATGAAGAATTACAATTCTAAGCAATGTTTGAGTCAAAAATCCAGTGCACTACTGGATATAGATGTCATTTGAGATAGCAAATTGCAGTCAGTGTATAAACAAATAAATAAAATGCCAAGTGTGTAACAGAATTTCATGCTTTAGCACAGATAGGCCATGAGCAGAGGGTGAATTTCTAATTAAGAGAGAATTGCTATGGTAACCAGAAGTGGTCACAGATAATTGGGTGTGAAACCCCATAAGGCTTCATGACAGAGGTGTCTGCATATATTATCCAGCACACTTTCTGTTTCTTAAATAAAACTACCTTGTCAGGTCAAACAATATTTTTCATATATTAGATGCCTTCTTTTTGAGCAACTGAAGTGCAGCTCATAAGGGGTATCAGCCCTTTAAATGGTAGCAGACCAGTCCATGTGCAAAGATAAACTGGAGTGAGGATCTCACTTAGCTTACTCTCAGTGGTGGGTCCAGAAGGGAGGTGTTTGAGTGTGTGTTTGCTGACCCTCCTGAACGGGACAGAGAAGGGACATGACTGCCTGTGCTGCCAAAGCAGAGCAACCAGGGACAGAGGAACACTGCTCCTCACAACGGCAACTGTGCACACTGTCCAGCCCCAGGATTGTCTTAGTTAAAATAGTTATTATTTAAATTGATATTTGGTTATCACAAATCATGTGAGAGTAAAGGGATAATTACAGAAACTGAGTAATTCTGTGCAACCCAGATCAGTCTGATCAGATCTGAGGGGATGCTTAAAACTCACATTACATCAGCACAGTAACACCTACATCAGCAACCAATTGTGATTAAACAAATTTACTTAAATTTACAAAAATTATTTACCAACTTAAGCACTTTTTATTAGATAGTTTTGAGTGTTATCTTAGTTAATTAGATATTCATTATCTATGTAATGAATCACACTATCTGTGTAATGAACCCTGATGAAGATTAAAGGAAAATCTCATTATTTTGAATTGTTGTTCTGGCACAAGAATTCTAAGATTTGTATTTAAATCCATTCTTGAACGTGTGGATATGAATGAAAGGTCAGCTCTTTGCTTTGTAAATACCCATTTCTCTGTACCAGCTGTGCATGCAGGGCACAGAGCTACTTCAGTACATCCAATATTCCTCTGGTCTGCAGGAACCTTGTGAATGCTCAGAATAAGATAGATTCAGAAATGGGTAAGATAAATACATCTACTCCTGCAGACTTCCACTAGTGCTGCAACTCAGAGAAGTTTTGAAACACTTCTTTTGAGACCTTCAGGATCTTTTAATTTCCCATATGTTGGTGGTGGTTCTCAAGGTGCATTGCATTTGACAGTTTCTCTGTAACAAAGGAGTCAATTAACAAGCCTTAATACATTTTCATGTCCCTGTTATCAGCAAACCAAGAACATACCTGTTCTGCATCTTTAAATGAGGTAGTGGGTTATCATTAGTCTCTCTGCACATCTGAAAAGGCAGCTCAGCCACTCTGAAGGTGCAATCTGTAAACACAGTAGGGCATTACAGCCATCAGGAATTATCTGACAGAAAAATTATCAAAAGTAGTCAAAGCTCTCAGTCCACACTGATAGTGCCAATCTAGCTGTGTTCTGCTGTTTCTGCACATCCAGATTTCCCATTAATTACATCTCAGCAGGAGTTCTGCATACAGCAGTGTGGTCAAAGACATTTTCAATCCCCAAGGAAAAGCTGACTATCATCGTGTACCCTCTGTCACACAGGGAGGAGAACCCTGCCCACGCTGATTAAGTACAGCAGTTGACAGCAGATGTTATTTGTTAATTACTGACATATCCAAAGGGTCCTATGGCTTGACAGACTCGGTAACAGATCCATTACCCACTTTGTTTTATCTCATTATGGAACATATGGTGGCACTTTGATGTAGTACAATTTTAAACATTTTTTTAACATATTCCTACATTGAATTCCTCACTCACTTTTTCTTTTGCTTCTTGATGATTAGAACATGTGCTTTCTTTTATTTTCCTTTTCTCCAGTATCCAATTACTTTGTATTTTCCAATACAGTACAACAGCTCAGAGGTACCGATGTATCTCATCTGCCAATTTGCACTTTTTTTTCACCTTTGAAAAATATCAACCAGATGGTTTTTAAAAATGACATTTATATCTAATGCATTGTTTGAAGTTAAAGTACCACCACAAAAATGCCTCTCATGTTTCTAACTGCTTGAAGCCATAAGTGTCACTTTGGGTGCACAAAGAATGGTGGGTTCCATCACTGCATCAGACAAAAGCTCACTGAGAATGTGAGCTGCTTCAAGATAAAGCTGAGGAGATAAATTGTATGCTACAAAGTATTAGTGTGTCTAAAGCCCAGACCTAAAAAGCAGATCCTTTAAACTGCTCAGCAGCTCAAATATAAAGGACTTTTTTTAGTCTTGCAGTTAAGAAATACATTTGCTTGTGTACATCAGTGGAAACAAGATGTATTCCAATGAGAGATATCTGAGGTGTTACCTGCTTTCATTTGTAGATAAACTATTACTTAACTGTATTAAATTATATTTGATTTTCTACTTCTCTATAAACCTATCTTCCCTCTTTGGAAGTGACCTGAAATTTTTCTTAGGAACAGCATGGCCAACAGGACCAGGGCAGTGACTGTCCCCTGGTGCTGGGCACTGCTGAGGCCACACCCCGAGTGCTATGTCCAGTGCTGGGCCCCTCATGACAAGAACTGGACATGGAGGTGCTGGATCATGTCCAGAGAAAGGAACAGAGCTGAGGAGGAGCTGGAGCCCCAGGAGCAGCCGAGGGAGCTGGGGGAGCTCAGCCTGCAGGAAAGGATGCCCAGGAGGGACCTTCCCACTCTCCCCAGGGAGCTGGAAGGAGGCTGCAGCCAGGTGGGGGGCGGTGTCCCCAGCAGCAGAAGGAGGGGAAATGGCCCCAAGCTGTCCCAAGGAAGATTTAGATTGGATACCAGGAGTAACTGCTTCACCAAAAAAGGCTCCTCAAGCCCTGGCACAGCTGCCCAGGGCAGGGGCAGACTCACCAGCCCTGGAGGGATTTAAAGTTGTGTGCATATGGCACATGGGGACATGGGGTAATGAGGAACTTGGCAGTGCTGGGGGAACAGCTGGATTTGATGATCTTAGAGGTGCTGGCCGACCTGAATGATTCAATGATTCTATATAAAATTGGGAATGTTAATAAACGTAATTCAATTTCCAACTAGAAACCGAAATGTAGAAATTGTCAGTGTAATTGGCACATGTTGAAGCGTCTTCATGGATGAATGAGCACTTGAAAAAATAAGGAATAAAATAAAGAAGAAGCAAAATTAGACATTTAAAATTAGTATTAACCTGAATAAATCTTTTCTTGCTATATTCACTTAACCTCTAAATATTTTTCACAGATTGAAGCTATGCAATAGCAATATGAAATCTATTTTATAATAGCAGTAATTCCCAAAGAAAGGCATTGTTTTTGACAGCTCTGGCAGATGTTAGTTGGAATTATTAAAAACAGGCTTTTGTCTTGCAAAGTTCCACAGAATCACAGTATATTCTGAGTTGGAAGGAACCCACAAGGATGGTGGAGTCCAACTCTTGAGTGAAAGGCCCATACCAGAATCAGGCCCACAAAAAGCCAAGGGCATAAAACTCACACTGAGTAAAAGAAACCCTTGATGGGCCTCAGCTGATTCTGAACAACATGCAGCACCAGGAATAAAATTCATCATGAAAATATTCTTAATAGGAAAATGGAGTTGTCAAAGTCAGAGCTGAAGCCCCACGCAAGGGTGAATTTGTCAGACACGAATTCCAGAAAAATGGGGAGGGGCAAATCTTAAAGGAGATCCAAAGGAGGATCACAAACTCAACACAAGCAGGTGTAAAAAGTGAATCCCTAAGCCTACAAAGAGCTTCCCACAGAAAGACCAAGCCCAAGATGCCACAGGCTTGGTATTTTTAAGAAAGTGCAAGTGCAGAGGCTCACCCAGAGCACAGGAGTTTGCTCAGCACACAGCTCTGAGGGCAGGAATGTGTTAATGAGAGACCCACGGGACTGAACCAATTACAAGCTGCATATGAGTCAGGTGAGAAGGTGACATTAAAAATAAAGACATTTAGCAATGACAGTGTATGGAGTAAGGTATATGCACTAGCTGAACATCTTTAAAATACTGGGAAATTAAGAAATGTTGGAAATGGCATGGATATTGTTGAATTGGAAATAAAAAAAAGCGACACGGTTCTTAGAAATCTCACAGAATAAAAGTCTGCTGTCCCAGTGCAGGTCAAAAAATGGCAAAGAATAACTCAGAAAATAGGCATCACACACACAATCTGCATGATGATTTTCTAGAACAAAATCAAGCACGACTTGCAATATATCAAAATATTAGCTATCTGTTTGAATTTTAGGAATACAGTAAGTTCACTCACTATACTTAAAAGGTCATTCAGAAAGACTGAAATGCAGTAGCAAAAATTTTACACTAAACATTATCTTAAAAATTTCTTTGCTCTTTCTTCTGACAGATAGTTTGTACAAAGTTTTTCCTTATTTCCTTAAAATTCTTAGGGAAATAAAAAAAAATCAAAAAAAAAGAGAAAAAAAAGCAACAATAAATCTTCCACAGATCCTTTCCTGAAAAGTAAAACTTCAAACTCTTATGTAGGCTCATGTAGAAATGCCAAGCTGTTAGAATTTTCCAAGCACAACCTGAAGCTTTCTGAAGGGTGCACAGAAAGATCAGCAGTCCCTTCAGAGGATCTTGTTCTTCCCTAAATTTTAGAGGTGTCAGCTAAGCAGTGGCATCCCAGCCTTTCCCCTAAGGAGCAGATTTTACCCTTCCCATGCAGTTCCAGGCTCGGGCCGGTGGGCAGGAAACAAAGCTCAAGTGGCCCAGAAACAGCCCGGGGGAACAGACACTTGTTCTGAAACTTCAGCCCCCACACAGCCTGGGGCTATTTGTGCTCTAGCACCTCAAACAGACAGAAAAGGGAAAAAATCCCCTCTGCCTGAAACTATTAATTTGAAGTTTATAGCATAATTTTGCGTTATGATCTTAAGTAACTGAGATATGAAAAGCAAAACAAAATCCTAAGGACTGCAAAGACTAATTCAAAGAAAAGTTCTGTATCTAACTGCTGCAATGACACCTAACCTGCTACAAGTTTTAAAAGATGAAGATAAACATCACTGTGAATTTTACTGTAAGAGTCTCTTTTTAACATGAACTGTTCAAGTAATTAGATCACTCTATAATGGTAGTGGCATGAAGAATTTTAATTAAATTAACCAGCAGGTTATTCTGTGAGTGTGAGGAATTTACCAACACTTCATTTTTGTTAAACTAAAGCTTTGGGTGGTGGAAATTGATTAAATGCATATAATGCTTCCTTTATAAAACTTCATTTTTCACATGATATGGAAGCATCCAGTGATGAAGTGGATTTGAAAGTGCCAGTTATGACACAGTGATGAAGTGGATATGAATTGCCAACTGTATCATATCACAATAAAAGGAAATAAAATGTTCAGAGGTGGATTCTGAATGGAAAAAAGCCAAACTCCACAAATGTGGTGCCACTGCTTGGCATTGTTTGCCTTCCTGTGTGAGTGCTTTATCTAACATGATTATAAATGGAAATGTTCAAGATGGCTTTAAACAAACACTACCTCTCAGGTGAAGAAATAAGATTTTTAAAAAGTCTGTTATGTACATATGTCATTCTGGAAACACATTGAAAAAATGAACATAAATCAAAGAAGCGATTACAAAACAGCTGGAAAGGACAAATAGGATGTATAAACACTCTACTTCAAAGAAAAGATGTTATTTTTTTATTTTCTTCTTGGTAAAGTAGCATGTTTTAACCCAGTTACAATAAAATTATCACAGGATATTAAAAAAAACAAAACAAGAAAGTATTTAGAAAATTTTATATATATACATTTGCTTAAAAATTCTATTATGTAAACATTAGCATAGCAAGTTAAAATAATATTACAGTTTATTAATACTTATGTGAATACTGTACATATATATGCCTAATTAATATCTTTTCTACAGATTAATAGCAAAAAAAAAAAAACAAAAAAAAACCCCTTCCCTCAGTCAAAAGGGAAATTCAGCTTCTTCAGTTGCCAACAGGTTTGGTCCCACATCCAAGACACTGAGTTCTTCACCTCAGTGTTAACTAAGGAGGAAAGCACAGCCTTTCAGAACTGCATTTCCAACCACAATTACATTTTTATAATGTTTAGTGTCTCAAATGATTAATACTCAAAAAAACCTCTCATCACAGTTTAACTACTGTCATGGCATGGAGATAATTTCTGAAATCTGGTTAAAGGAACTCATTCCCCTACAGGGAAGTGCAATAAATTCTTTTTTGATGTGATAAAAAACAGTATTTTTTTTAAAGTCCAGTTATTTGCAGCAATTAGTAAATTTGGAAAAGTCATTCCTTTCTAAACATTTCAGTGTTATTGTCTAGAATAAATTCATGCCATTATGAATGAAAATCTAAGCCATTAATACTGATTAGAAGTATGCTCTCATTTTGTAGAAGGAATTAATAAATAATCTAAGTTCTCTAAGTGGATCACAGAAGTACAGTTAGTATAGAGTGAGAAATAAATGAAATGTACAGTGTCACACCACTGTAGAACAAGTGGTTTATCTTCCATTCAATATGTGAAACACAAAGCAGGTTAATTGATATTTTTAAATATATTTTGTATTTCATACAGATATTTTCCTATAGTAAAGTGTTTCTTTGAGTACAGAATGCTAAGAAACTACCAAAGGTAAAAGATAATAATCAAGTTAACATTCCATGTGATGCAGGGTGCTGACTGAAATACCCTACCCTATAGAAAATGGAGAGAAATCCTTTACTTTCTTGAATTGTTTAATCACTTTTCCAGAAGTGACTCAAGATCCAATTCAGAACCATTATTGTTGTTTCCAAGGAGAAAAATGTGGTTTTGTGTGGAACAGGTTTCATAGATCCTAGAGTTCCAGCTGGAAGAGCCCAAGGCTGGTTCCAAGATTTGCAAGGGTGAATAGCAGCAGGATTTGGTCAAAAAGTATTCTGTTTTCTTTTCACCAGCCATTCCACAGGTTTCTCACTGTAATTTCAAGCAGGTAACTGCATTTCTATCCACAGGTATATGTTTATCTGTTCACAGTATTCCAAGACATTAGATGAAAAATATTTTGGGCTGGGGGTTTGAACCATTGAAATGGCACAAAACTTCCAGCAGAAATGAAATGCCTGCATTCTTTGAAGGAAAAAGAATTACATCAATATCAGAAAGCACCAATTACTGATTCTGGTGACAAAATACCAGGTTCTTAAACATTAATATGTCCTGACAGAAGCATCATTAGTTCACTGGGGGTTCACCAAGTCTCATTTATTATTTGCTTGCTGCTCTGAGTCAGTCAACCCCACTGTTAGTGGGTTTGTATTAATTAATTTGACAGCTACCATGTAGATATTATTCTGTACAATAAAACATGGCTATTACAAAAAAAACACCTCACCTTAGCAACAGGTCACAATTTTGAGCCAGTAATCTTCAATACCATTCTGTTCTTTCTCTAAAAACTCATATTAATTCAATCATGATGGTTTATGACTTGCAGTAGATTCTGTAAGGTAGTATAATTTGATTACAACTATCACATCAACAATATATTCCATTAAAAAGACTGGCTTTGAAATTATTATCTTCCTAAGAATATGTGACTTAATGGACATATCAATTTAAGCCTTTATAACTATGTCAATATCCTGCCTCATATAAACCTTGGAGATTTATTATTCTTATTATTATTGAGAACTTTGATTTAATTTGCAAAAGCCAAGTCGGCACATTGCATTCTCTCCAATGAATGAGAGAATCTGTAAATAAATGAGATTCTGAAAAACCACGGTCAGTCTGTGAATACTGATGGAGACATCTGCAAAGCTGCAAGAGCTCTGCCTGCTCTGTGTTTCTGAGGGAAGGCTCATGGTGGAGGTGGCTGGACAACAGCACTGCAGAAGTTGTGCCACTTTTTTACAGTTTATTTTGAACAGTCATGAAAGGATGCAGAGGAGAAGCCCTGAATCTAAAGACAGCAGGAATGAAATGCCAACAAGATCACAAATTGCTCTAGGCTGCCTCTAGCAGCCAGGAGCAGCTCCAAGGCCCAACCTGTCCCAAGTCCTCTGTCCTGGGATTACAGCACTGACCTTCCTGGTGCCAGCAGGCATGGGCAGTAATGAATTAATTAATAATTCATTAGTAATGAACCAGCAGCTCGTTGTGAGCTGCCCACTGAGCACAGACAGGGGTTTAAGAGCTGTGAGTCAGCCAAAGGAATTTTGGATCTGTACAAAAATTGTAACTGCATGGAACTGGGTGAAGGGGATAAGTTGCTAAAATCATTCCACTGGCAGAATCATTGTTACATTCAGAGGTATTTCAGAATAATAATGTAAGTACTTGGGATTCTAACTACCCACTGGCCAGCCTTCTGCAAGAGGCTTTGCTGGTTCTGGTGAATGAACAGAAGGGGGATTTGCTATACAGGATTCTAAGACAGGGCTTTTCAGAATGTCTTGAGTGGGTAAAAATTTGGGCATTCCTGTCAGTAGGCACCTACTGGCACTCAGGCAGGTGCCTCTATGGTCTTCAGCATAACCAGGGGTATTAAAGTGAGAATGCTACCTTGTGAAGAAAGGCTTTCATTTGATTATTTCCTGGGATTTTAGAAAAACCACAGCTGAGCTTTTAAATGGATTAGTAATGCACCCATTATGGTATCTTGTATCACCAAGTGAACATTGTTTGCAGACTGTAATCTTAGCAGCTGATACACAATTCAGCTAAAGTTAACAAAGAACAATTTGTACATGGTAAACAAGTTTAGTATTTTTATGTGATCTACATACATACTTTAAAAATTAGAAGAAGCAAGATAATCAGGAATGAAATAATTTTAAGAGCCAAATGCAGATACAAAAAATTCCTTTTAAACAACTAAAAAGAAATTCAGTCTGCAGTAAATGAAATTTCTTACCATTTGCAGCTTGCTGAATAAGATACTTGAATCTGTGAATTATTTCTTGAAAATGAATACAGCTTCATGTAACAGATACATCACAAAGGTTTTCACACAGTGTTTTCTTTCAAATTTACTTGCAATTCAGTGTTAGTACATGTGCCATATTTCTACTACCCAAGTCTCCACTTTCTGAAAAATGAGTTAAAATTGTTTCAAAGTGTTTCATCATTAGAGCTTACTTACTTTCCAACAAAGACAAACTGAACCATCAGCACTGCAGCAGGCTGGAGAGTTTGGAGAAGCTACTTAGCTCCCAATCTGCTCACTTTCTTCTTAAGTGTCTCACTGTAACTAACCCAACATGAACACACAGCAGCGAGCTCCCAGGCTGGCCTTTGGGCTCTTTTCTTTGTCTTTGTGGTATCTGAGATCTCTTACTGACTGGGAAATACTGTTTCATTTCTGTGACATGATTTTACTTCGTGGTATTTCACCTACTACAATTTCTGACCTGGAGAGTGAATCCCACTGCTCTGTGCCACCTTTTGCTGTTGAGTGCAATCTCAAAGCTCCACATTGCAGTGGTGGGAATCCAGCACACGGGCTCCAGAGCTGAAGCTGCTCCCTGTGGGTAACAAAGCCCTTCTCACCTGAGAGGTGCCACTGAGAATGACTGACCACTGACCTGCCTGAACACCATTCACTGCTCACAGGACTGCAGAACACAAGTTTGTTTGCTGGAACTTCAGTAAAGCACTGAGGTACAAAGTCTGTTATTCACCATCAGCTTGTTTTTTCCTGGAGAATAATACAACATGTGAAATTTTAATATAATGAATGGATCACGGGCTCACAAGATATATCAACTTAAGTAACGTTATCCAAAAAAAGTCTCAGAGGAAAGATGTTCTTACATAAAGGAAAACCAGAACACAACAGAAAATTTGAACATACACTGCTTAAACTTAATGAAGAGAAGATAGCTAAAACATAATTAACTGCCTACGGCAGTGCAGCTAATGGATACTGAACTGGATTCCAGTTAATCCATGTCAGAACTTCCATCACTTGTTACAATTCTTGTCAATTTTTTAGTTACTCTTACAGTTGTAGCATTATAAATTGCTTTTCAATAAGAGGTGATGGGTAACAGGCACTTTCATTACAGGCAAACTTTAAGTATCACCATGTGAAGGGTATTACAAAATGAGATTAAGAATTCCACCCTGCCCTGTTAATGATGGACTGTTCTGTAACATAAGCAACAAATTAACAACAAAATATAATCCAAGACTTAAAAGCACTGTTTTGTACCACGCTAATTTTGTATATCCTTGTGGTGGTTTGTAGAAATGAATAATATTGCACCTGCCTTACAGAAGACTGAAATTTCACTAAAAAATTATTACATTCTCTGATTTTGAAGAATTACTTCCCACAGATGAATGCTATTGAAGATATCTAACTAGAAATGTACAAAAGCTATTCTTCCACCTGTAATGTTTTTCTCATCATCAACATTGTCAAGTTTTCTAAAAACCTTTGTGTGTCAGAGGTTTACAATAAAAAAACCAAAACAATCCAATCTTTCTATTTACAAAAGGTAATAAATGAGTGAGGTTCTTTTAAGCACATCCTTCTGACATATTAAGTAGTGATAATCATAAAGGTTCTTCTAAGAAAAAAAAAAATGTCTTGATGTGAAGCCCACGTGTTTCTGGAACAGAAAGCTGTACAAGGAAAAAGAGACAACATAATACAAACAAGGAATTCATTGTGACAGAAGGACTTCAGAGGAACAAAGGAGAATTTGTGCAGTGCAGCTTTACAGAACAAATGAAATGCCGAGCAGTTTGCTGAGCTCTCGTGAAGAGCCCTCGTATTCTTTTGAGAAAGTGATTACTGCCTTCCAAAGTAGTTCATCAGGATGTGACCCTTGGTAATGAATGTCTCTTTTCAGGATTTAAGTTGATGCAGCTGTAGTCTCTTCAGGAGCTTAAATTATAAATATAGGCTAGGAAGGAATCACAGAACAACCTAAAGTAGGTGGTGCCCACAGCGCCAGGTCGGGAGAAGGTCAGAGGTCCCCACTCTGAGGCTCCAGGCTCCGGGGCTCCCTTGGGTGGCTGCGGGACAGTTTGGGGAAGCGAGTGGTCACTTTGGAGCAATTGCTTTTGCTCACTGGCTCTCCAGAGGGTGGGATATCACTAGGGAGACAAAAAAATAAACACAGAACAGCTAATTTATGTTATATGTAAATTTTTGAGTAGTTATTTCCAACATGAAAAAAGCAGATGTTATGAGGGCCTGGCATATGATTGTGAAGTACAGCACACATCTTCAACATCACAGAACTGCATTCTTTCTACTGGTGTCTCAAGTGTGAATTACAAAATGGGCTCTTTCAGAAATGAGAACTAGTAGAACTTTCAATACTTTATGGAAGATTGCAAGTTACAGGATAAAAGCGAATCTCTATGAGTTGCAGTTCAGAAATGGTGGGAAAAGCATTTTAAAGTGATAAAAGTACAAGCAAAATAGACAAGAGTTTGGATGATGCTCAATTAACAATCCTCTAATCATGGATGGATGTATCATTACGTGATGAAGTACATTGGTAATACATCCCTGAACTCTTCAGTCTCCTGACTCACAACAGACCACAGTCTTAAATGAATGAGCCTTTTGCAAAAGACCCTGAGAAGAAGTACATTAAGTTCAAAAACAAGCAGTAACAGAAAATTCCAGCTTACCTAGGTGATATTCAGGCTATAGACTCCTCGGAACACTACAGTATAAAGGGACAGCATTGTACTTTTGCCATTCTTTTACAGGACTCTGCATGGTTTTTAATTAAACTGCTTACACACAGATCAATAAATAGAACTAAGTTTTGCATCTAGCAACTCAACTAAACAATAAAATTACACAGCATACAAAGCCAAGCTTATTTTCATAAGTGAAAAACCTCAACCTATGTATATATATAATATCTATCTTCAGAATGTGACAACAAGTCCAGAAAGCAGAAATTGCTCCTCTGCACTTCTGGGTATATTAAACACATGTAGGTATATTTTAAAACCATCCCCAAAGCTCTCAGTGCAGTTTCTTTTCCTGCAGGGTGACCTTCCTCACACACAGGTCAGTCACTCTGCCGGAGCCACAGGCACACTCAGGCCCACCTGAGGCACCTGGAGCACCCACATGGGAGAGATGCCAGCAAAGCAAAAGCCTTTAACAAGGCAATTCACTTACAGGCACAAGAGCCCTTCTGCAAGAAAGGGCAGCTGTCCTGCCTGGCCATTGGCTTCAGAACTACAGTGCACACACAGCCACACAAAGGGAAGAGGAAAAAACAGTATGAAAAAGTTATGTTCAATTTGTTAGTATAGGGTTAAAATGTTTCTGAAAATCATGAGAAGTTCAAATAGAGATTTGAGGGAGGTAGGACAGGAATGTTGTGCTTTGTTTTTAGGAAGCCAAGTGAAACTGCACCTGCACAGATTGTAGTTAAACATATTGATGTGATTATTGTTCAGCAGTAGAATATTTGTGGCGATGGGGATCAATGTTCAGAGTTTCTAGGGTGTTTGTAGATAAGATCTTATGTGCTCGTGCAAGTCTAAACCAGCCTCTAACAAACAATACACATGTGGTTGTTATAGTAATTGTTGCTTAAATGAATGTTAGCTAAAATACATAAATGTGTGCATTCTGGCCAAATGGGCTGAGCTAGATTTGGGTTGCTGTACCCCGAGCTCCTGTGTGCTTTAATAAAGCACCTGCATATAATCCATCTGTGATTATGTGTGTTCATGGATGCTAATAAATTCAGATGCTAAGCAACATAAAATAAAGTTTTGTGAGGTTTTTAAATGGCAGAGTATTTAACTGGTCTAAATTTCTAAGAAGAAAACTCTCAAATAGCTTTAGTTAAAATAATAAAGAATTTTCCTGAATCAAGATTCACCACGTTTCTGTTATAGTATTTCGTCTTCCAAGGTAACCAAGAAGTCCTTTGTGTGAAAAAATGCATAAAATACCTGTGGCATACATCCTCCTCTTCTTCAACAACCAGATTAACAAGTTAGATCTTTAATTCCTTATGTTCCTTGTCACTAAAATAAAAAGTCTAAAAATTAATTTATCCTATGTTATTAATTATTGGTAGCAAAGGATAATTGGACTTCCAACCGTGGCCCTATGATTTCTTATCCTGAAACTCAGCAATGCTATCTAAGTTGCTGTAGAGAATTCTGATCATGTGAATCCAATTTCAGCTGTGCTCATTACCATGGATTTCTTTTAGTAACATGAATATTATTACTCATAATTTTTATACTATTTATAAAATTGAGCAATGCAGTGTTGATACTGTAATGCTTGTAAAAGAGAGCATGTGACATTGGCTTCTGAGGGTTGTGATTTTGTTTTAAGATATGTATTTTTCAGAACATGTAAATATAAAATAATCTAAGTATCAAATATACAATGGAATAGAATTAAATATTCACCTGATTGGGCTTTGCTCAATTTAAAATAGGTTCATTCACCAGCATGATGGCCAGTGCTGGCAGAGCTTTGGCTGTGTGAGGCACACGGGGATCCTTGGCAGGTACAGGGTGGTTAACCTTGCAGCAGAGAGCACGAGTGGAGTGCAATGACTGTAATGTGGTGATTGCTGCGTGGAAAGCACATTTTAATGCACAAGCTCCTCCTGCTGGCATAGCCTCCAAACGGCATCAGTGCCAGCCCAATGGAGCAAAGCTGCTCAGGGGGAAAAGGGCAGAAGGGGCAGAAGGAGTTCCCCTAAAATGAAGAGAGATGAATTAATTTCAGCCTGCCCTACCAGGCAAGGCTGTGGTAATCAGGTCATTTAGGGTAATTACATGAACACCAATGTCTGTGAGAGAAGGACAGAAATGGCAAATAATTCTGCTCATTTAAATGATGCTACTCCACAACATGATACATCTAATAACTAAATTAGAGATTAATTTATCTTAAATGTCTTAGCTAATTTTTATAATGACAATCTAAGACACATCATTATCTAATGTAGGCTTACAGAAATCAATGTATATCTGAGGAATTACATCCTCATGCATCCAGCATGAAAAGAATACTGGAGCTGAAATTGAATTGATCAACTTCCATGGAAACAGATGTTCTATGGGGGGAAAGTTTCAAGTATTAAAAAAGAGTCATTAATTAAAGAGTCTTTCAGTCCCTTTTCATCCTCCCTTTTTCCAGACCTGACAGGAAAACCACTCATCTCACTCCCCTGCTTCAGCTCTGTTTTTTTTACCAACATTAGCAACCCTCCAAAAACACACAGTGATCAGGTAGGAGGAAAAGATTCATCTCCCATCTCTTCTGTCTCCTGTTATTAGATTTAATAATTTAGTTTTGGCCTAGAGGTCAAATGATACCTATACAGTCGCTGGCACCAAACAAGACACTTTCCAAATGTACTGACAGTTCAACTGGTCAAACATTCCACAAACTCTTGGGCAGAGGCACGAAGACCTTAAAATTATTCTGTCTGTATTTCTGGCAAATGCACATGAAGATGGAATTGAGACAAATCTTTTTGCCACCCGGTGTTTGGGATGGAGAAGGAAGAAAAAGGCATTACCAACAAAGTTTGCAAATCCTCTCACTTGTCACACTCAGTAAAAATAGTCCCTAGGTTAGTTTGGGAGGGCTGAGTTAGGGTCCATCTGTAGTTGATTGTTTCACTCAGATTAAAATACAAATTTAAGATACCTAAATCTAAACCAGGAGTATCTGTGCTGCAGTAACTCTCCCAGCCCAGCTCCCCCACATCTCTGAAGTTTGGAATTCATCTAAGCCCAAACCTGTCCCAGCTATGCCTGTCTGGCTTTAATAAAACATTCTGCTTTTCATTCTATTCCTTCTGAGCCTTAGCAGGGTCCAACTTTCCAGGCAGAGAGGCTTGCCAGGCACTGCTCTGTTCAGCAGTGGAATGTCCACCTATTAAAGACTCAGGTTCTTTTCCACATTCTCACCTTGGCCCATTCTGAAGAAAAAAGCAACCTGCTGAGGAAATCAATTCCTCCTTCCCACTGGGTCATTGTTTAGCTTTTAAGCATTCCTGATTGATCTGCCCGGCGTTTGTTTGGCAAACGATTCAGTTTCATTGATTTTGTCTTGGTGTCAAGTTCTGCCTGAGGTGCATCTATAGAAAACAGCTTAAAATAACCGGTCCTTTTCATCAGCTGCTGGTTTATTCATACCTTTGATTTATTGCTCTCCCTGTATCCAAATGTAAACTGTATTTAGTGGGATTTTCTTTACATACTCAGAACATGGAACTGCAGTATTCTCTTGGCTGATGTTGTGAGTGTTTACATGAAACAATTTATTTCCCATCGCATTGTCTGTTCTTCAGGATAAAATTAGAGAAGTTTCTGATAAAAATAGCATAACATATATGCAACTGGAAATACTTTTGTATCAGCCAGAGATCAGAGAACAGAAGTAACAAGCACATCTTGGGCGTGCAGCAAAGCTCAGGATGAGGCATTTCATGTATCTATCTAGAGATCTATCTCACATGTAAATGCCTCTCTTGAGACATTCCTATTTCTAGTTTTGCTTGAGTTATATTAAACACACCTCATGAAAAAAGGCATTCACTGCCAGATCAACTTGGTGACTTTTGCCAGCTTCTTCTGTTATTAATTCTTTGTTAGTCATTATAATAATCTAATTCTGTTATAACCTCAACACTTCATGTGGTGCTCAGGCAGGCAGCTCCTCAAAGAGGTCCTATTAAGCAATGCCCAGACAATATCAGGAGATCCTCATTAGACAATTGAGAACTAATTCTGACTTGACAATGCAACTTATCTCAGCACCCTCTGCCAATTAAAATCAGATAAGACACCTGTTTAGTGGCATTATTAACTAAGATTCTGAATTCAACAAATCATTTCACATTCTGTATTAACTCCTGCTTTGTAGTCAACTGGATAAAGTCCTTGTTTCCAGTTAGTGAAGTGTAAAAATAATTGGAGATACATTTCCTGCCACTGCTCTCAATTTTGTAAAAAATTAAATACAATTATTAATGAGATACGGTGATCTCCATTTATTAATACAAATGTCTGATGTCTGATTTGGATGTTTAAAGAGTCAGTTATTAACAGAAGAGATAGGAATAGAATCCCTCTATAGCACACTTCAACACTGAAAATCCTGAAGACACTATTACAGCAAAGCTGTCAGGTTACAAACTGAATAATCATTTCCCATCAAGATTAGATCTGAAATGAAATTTCAAGATATGAAAAGCATTAATTCTTATACTCTGTCCAACCATTTGGTTCATGTACAGCTCCTTCTACTTCCACATACACACTTCTACACCCCCGACGTATTTGATCTCACAGTGAAATGATGACACGGAATTGTGTTTCCATTTGTTACAATTCAAATTACCAACCTGAATATTCACATGCTACAATTCAGTTTCCATAACAGCATGAAGACTTTCTTCACCAAAATCTGCATTTTTATTTGAATTTTTCTGTAAACCATGACACTGTACATTACTGATAACACATTTTTCCCCCACTAACTTCACTTTGAAGTTGGCATATCAAGATGGTTACAGTATCTAACAGTTCTATAACTGAATAATATCTATGTTATACACTTTTTCACTCAGGAAATGCTCAGAACCCTGCAAAGGTGACCTTTCATCAGTCTCCATCTAAGCAATACTTCTACCTAATACTCCCATTCCTTGGCTTTCCCCTGCACAGTGACCTCTGCAAGTTTTGTGATGCCTCAGACAGAACAATGGAATGCATGAATATTGTGCTCTGGCAGACACCCCCTGCCCAGCTAACTAGGAAGACAGAAACCCCTGCACACAGATTTACATTTATTTATAACATATATATTGTTTTTTGTGTTCCTGTGCTTAGTTGAAAGGCAGGAAGTTTGGCTGTTCCATCCATTTCCATCAGGAAATCACCAACATTCAGATCTACTCATTCTTCTCCTGTCAGGGGTGACTCTGTGTGAGCATCACATCCCCCCACTCAGGAGGGGATTTCATGAACAAGTGGTTCAGAGGCAGAACATGATCCAAGGTTGTTTTTGCAATAACAGAAGGTCAGATTTGCTTTCAGAAGAACAGGGTTCAGTGAATACCTGGATTTGGGGTTTCCTGCTAGTAATTATCTTTAAGGAAAGCACAGACAGATAGAATACATTTTTATTGAAAATATTGAGGTAACTGAAGACAGAAGACATGCATTAGGATTCACAATGTATCATATACATGAAAACAAACTTTTGTTTGGCAAGCAGCAATTTCCACATGCCGAGGCAGCAGTGCATTAGTGACCAGCCAGACACTTCCTCCTCCACATTCACAAACTGTTTGCACACAACAATTCTGGCATGGAAGGCAGACAATTTCAATTATCAAATTAGCTTTTAAACAGCACATAATCAATACAATTGGCATTGGGCATAACAACGAAGTTTACAGCAAATGCCTTCCCAGACACCAGGACATGTGAAGCCAGTAAAAGGAGTTAAGCATTAACACCCCTGAGCTCTCCATCTCTAGTTTACACAGAACACAAAATGCAAATAATTAATTATGTTCCATTCCAAGCACCAGGAAAAAGAAAAAAATAAAGAAATATTTATTATCTCCTCCAATTTGCTTAATTTTGCCAGTGTCACAGAGAGGAAAAACCTGAAAGCTTAAAATATTTCTTCCTATCTGTTCATCCCTATCATTTACCCGATCCCGAGCTCACAGTATAAAAAACTTGGTGCCTATTCCTGTCTTACTTTACCATGTCAGACTTCCAGCCTTCAACCCCCTGATCCCAGCACTGGAAGAGCAGCATTACCAGTTTCTGGTTTCCATGGGCTTGGGAGCAAACAGCTCCTGGTGCTTCAGCTCTGAGCTGGGCAATGGCCCTGGTGCAGGGAGCTGGCCCCTGCTGAGGGGCTCTGTCCCCTCCATGCTCCCTGACTCTTCCTTATTCAAAATCAGCCAGGCAGGAGTATCTGCCCCAAAGCACTGGGAGGTGCAGCTTTCACTGAGTTCAAACAGTCTCCAAAGGAATAATTCAACTTAGCACTCTGTGCTTTGGCTTTTGGCAGTAAACTGCCCATCACAGAAACCTGCACAAACAATTACCATCATTCTTTTATTCTTAAGGACAAACCCCTTCTTTTAAAACTACAACAGAAGCAAATGGAATGATAGAGAAAAGTTGTGATCAAAACATGTTTTGATCTTCCAAGAAGTGCTTCCATTTTAATTGCTCCATCAAGTAACAAGGTATCAGCTGCTTCTCTGAAGTATTTTCATTTCTCATGAAGATTACACATGATATTAACATGTGCAAAAGGCAGGAGAGAGTTGATGTGACCATCCTCAGGGACAGATCCAGATCTGAATCAATGTCACCTTAAAAATTAACAGCTAGAATATAAAAAATGAACAAACTTAAAAACTTCTCCAGGAATGATAATTATAACTTTTCTGGGAAATATGGTGGCAAAAACAACACGAAGAACACTGCTCTACAACACTAACTCTTTCTGGGTTTTATTTTTTAAATACTATGGGCATGTTATTGCATTCCAGCCATAAGTTTGATACTAATAGTGATCCATGACCTAAAAACCTCAAAAATATAGGCCATAATCTCAACCCCTGGGAGCTTTTAAATTATTCTTCATTTTAGCCCATTATTTAGTTTTCCTAAGATAAAAAAGAAATTCCCACTGAGTTGGATAAGCCTGTAGAAAATAGTACAACTGCACCTGGCAAAATAATCACAGGGAGAGGGTTGAGACTTGGCATAGTGGAGTTAGATCTATACTCTCTAAATAAACAAAAGCAATCAAGATGGGGAAATATGGAAATAAATGAATACCATCAACAGAATAACAAGGGAAATGCTGACTTTGTTGATGGTAATGAAGACAGGGACTAATGTTTACATTTAATCCAATACAGAAAAGGAAGCTCATAGAAGAATGACACTGCCTAGTAAATGACTACAGGAGCCAGCTTGGGATGCAACAATCTTGATGGATCAGACAGAAACTAAACAAGCATCAGGCTGGCCAGCAAAAAGTAATCAGCAACCAAAATCACATTTTCTGTTTAATCATATTTTAATTATTTTCTCTGTAAAATGAAAATGTCTGTGATAAATGCAGCTCATCCTTTTTTTCCCACTGTGACTCAAAATTAGGTTAACAGGCAGCAAAATTTTGCTACTGACTCCAGTGGGAGTTCAACGCATGGTGCATTGCTGGCCAGGAGCTCCTGGAATTTGGGGTCAGGTCTCCAGGTATCATCAGATTCAGAGCCTTAAAAAGTGTATCATCTTGGCCCCTTTATAACTCAGAACTTTGCCAACAAGTTCAAAATAAAAATAAATCATAACTGCAATAAGTGTGCTGCTTTGCCAGAATATTAGAGAAGAATCAATTTAAGAAACCACTAAGCAGCTGTGACTGCCCCACTGCTGGCAGCCACTGCAGTGCAGCTCCAGGGCTGGAGTGACATTCCTGGCAGCTGGGAGCTGCTGAACTTTCTCATTTCCAGCTCCTGCTTGGGAATGGCTGCTGCTGCCCAGAGAATCTGCTGCTGGAGGCCAGCTGAGTTTTGTCACAGAAGGAAGTTACCAAAGGATCACAGGGTGACAAGACAGGCACTTCCCTCATTTACCTATGAAATCCCCTTGTTTCTTTGAGTTTTGTGGCTTTTGGCCACATGAAGATTTTGCTGTTAGGAAGAACAGTCAACATTGATAGGGGACATTTTATGGCTCCAAGTATATTTTGAACTAAACAGTGACTCCCTTTCCCAGTTTAGAAGCTCAGTGAAGCATCTGTGTCACTGGGCAGTGTTCTATGTGCACATGCACAGGACCAGGCTGAGATCACACAGAATTTTCAGTGTGTTCTCTGTCTCTCTGTGCTTCCCTGCTTG
Source organism: Thryothorus ludovicianus (assembly GCA_013397245.1). Classification (NCBI taxonomy): domain Eukaryota; kingdom Metazoa; phylum Chordata; class Aves; order Passeriformes; family Certhiidae; genus Thryothorus; species Thryothorus ludovicianus. Next base: position 192,286 of record VZTB01007865.1, on the reverse strand, counting down.
GCCAGCAGCAGAACAGCCCCAGCAGACAGGAGGGGCAGAGTGCCCACAGTGCCCCTGCAGTGGTGCTGTCTGCCCTCAAAGGAGAGGCTCCCTGTGCCCTGCTCAGGTGCCACACAGTGACAGCTCCACAGGAAACTGGGAGCCTTTTCAGCTTAGCCCTGCCCTGGGCTCAGCAATGCTGGGCACTAGATTTTCTTGGAGCCTTCAAGATTTAGATGCATTTTGACTCAGCTGTAGCACTAACAGTAAAAATATGATAAAATATACAGTCTGCCTGACAATGCAAACCAAGGCCATTTTCTTTCCCCTTGGCCATACCTGGCTATTCTCAATAGCTGATGCTTCAGGATTTCTCTCTTTTATTATGTAGGAGCCTTCTACTGAAAGATTTCTAACAGAGTCAGACATTTAGAGCTGTTCATTGTATATATATGATGTTCCAGATTTACTGTATTAAAATTAATAAATTAAATCTCTTACAAAGAATTAATGTATGAGATTTTAAAGAATAAAATTTGAGAAATGAGATTTCAGAAGTCAGATAGACATGGAATAGTAAGAAATGGATTCTGCTGTTTGCAAGGCCCATATTTCTAACTTTCAGACCCAAAGTTTAGCAGGTCTCTTTTTACCACCTGAGTTTTACTAAATTCTTAAGTGTAAAATTGTTACACTTCTAAAATCTTGATCTAAAAATCAACTGCTGTTGGTAATCAAACTGTAGAGCACTGTGTAATTAACATGTGAAAATTTGAAGAAAAATTACTGGTCTGCTCTTAGAGATGGTGACCCCAGTCATCCCAGCACAAATTCTCTCTGGAATTTCTGTTAAAACTGGGTTATTGGAGCAGGAGTGAAGTGCAGAAGCCTGTTCAGCTCTAAAGCAGACCTGCATCAGGCAGTGTGCAGCTGTCCTGGCTCCATGTTCACAGAGCAGCAGAGCCTGATGCCTCACTGATGCTGCAGATGTGCAGAGCTCTCCCTGGCTGCTGTCCCTGGTTTCTCTCCCTGGCTGCTGTCCCTGGTTTCTCTCCCAGGTTTCTCTCCCTGGGTGCTGTCCCTGGTTTCTCTCCCTAGGTGCTGTCCCTGGGCCCTGCAGCAGCAGGGAGAGCAGGCACAGCAATATCTGTGTCCCAGAGGATGGGTGTCTTCATCCCTGCTGCTGCACACACCAGCACTGCCCGAGGAAGCTGCCACTGTTATTTCTGCACAGAGCTCAGGTCATCTGACATTTCTGAACTGATAATCTGGCCTCATTTGTATCTACAGAGGGTGTATTTGGAGATCTCTGAAGCAGTCTAAAGTAAAAAAAAAAACAGCCAAAATCATTTTCTTGACTCATTGGTTAATGATGTGAAGGGCTATGGCAGGGAAGGAAAGCTGCATACTATGATTTTTTTGTTATTAATAGACAGGTACCTATAATTACATCAAGTTATTCTAGAATACTTGAGCTAACTGTTCATGGATTCTGCTACCACCACACAAGTAGCAAACATATTAAACACCACAAAAATAGGATCCATAATACAACAGAATTGAATGGACTATGTTTACAGCTGGCAGATAAGCAAAACCAAGGAACAAAGCTTCTGTAGGATGTTTTGAATTTCAGTGATGGCCTGTAGCTAATTCCTGCTGTTTTCACAGGAAAAACGGATGCCTGCTGCAATATTTTTCAATACAAGTTCAAATGAGGAAAAGAAATAACCCACCTCCTTTTGAAAAACTGTGCAGTTGGGCATAAACAAGCTTTTTATGGTCTGGATTAAAGCCAAGTACGTGCACTAGTACAAAGATACCTCCCTTATGAAGATTATTTGCTTTATGTATTTGAATGGATGCATCCATTTATCCATTACTGTCAGAGTTGCACAGAATGGAGTATGAATAAGCACTGGAATATAAGATGTATAAACAGATTGTTCTAAACCACATTTTCATGAGTATTTCTTGCTGCTTCATATGCTAAGAGAAAGGAATAAAGTTTATTTTCCATCCTCAGCATAGCCTCTTCCATTCCTCAAAATCTCTTCCACTGTGGAAAAGTAATTAATCTTTGGTTTTATTACCAGTGAAATAACCATTACAGAATAGCTCTTCTTGCAATACCCCAAATCTAATAGTTACATGAAGAAGAAGAAAAGTCATGTTGTTTCATTAGCAAATTATTTTTTAAAAACTCATTCTACTAATTCTGCCATTTAAGAAATAATGTAAAATTTACATATGGGAATACATTTGCACACACTCATTCTGATTTAAGGAACAGTGTATTTTCAATAATTATTCCCCTTTTTTCCCCTGCATAACAGATTTCTCAAGGGCAATTGCTCTGAGATATTGACATTTCAGGGGACCTGGAGCAAACACCACAAATTCATGTCTGAGAGCTCAGCTGGCAATATCTCTGACAATACATTACAGAAATCCTCCACGCCAGAACTGTTTGCAAATGCCATCCTGTGGCAAAAGTGTTTACAGAGATCCCAGAGAACCACCCAATATGAAAAGGCCCTTGGCTGAGTGCAGAGCAGCTCCTTGTGCACAAAGCCTGGTGTGCAAGGTGCAAACACCAGCAGCACCAGGGACTTCCAGGGGCCATTCATTGTTTTTGTACCCCAGATACCTTGGAAATTCCTTCTCCATTTCACAGAGGATCAGGAAGGCAGCTTGGTGTTTGGGAACTGAAGAGAGAACAGGTGCCCTGACCAGGAGACAGAGCCAGCCTGGTAGGTCATGGAATTCAGACCCTGCTTCCCAAACAACAAATCCCCTGAATCCTGCTCTCACTGGAGGTGCTGCCTTTTTACATCCAATGCACATGTGCTGGTCTGGGAGTTCTTTTATTCTCCCACATTTCAGAAACTCAGAGAAGAAAAGTGATTTTTCAATTGACTGTGCTGCTGTTGTCTCTATCAAGCTTCCCCTTTTAACAGAATTCAAGCTGAAAATGTCAAAGTCTTTCTCTTGAACATACACTCTGAATTTCAGCAACTGGTTTGTACCAGGAATCATCAGTTAGAATAGTTTCCTGACTCTATGTCAGGTTTTACTAAGTAGAGAATTAAACTGATGAATTTCCAGACTGGGTTTTGTGCAGGTCACATCCCCCAGGCCACACTAGTGTAATTTAATTAATGTATTTTGCCATGCAGACTGGTTGAAATGAGTAAGAAGCCCCTAAGTTCCTTTCAACATATCAGAGAAAATCACTAGTAGAAATAACCTCACTCTTTGTGAGAATAGTATGGCTTCAAAAATATCTTTAAGTGCCACAGTTGCATGCTATGCAAATTCTAAATATATTATAAATACAATATATATGATAAATACAGTATTATTTTGTTTGTTTTCTTTCAGTTCCATTAATCAGTTTCTATTCATTCTATGAAAATATATTTAAAGAAATAATTCCCTCTTCAGTTGCATACTTCAAATTCTAACTTCAGAACACATCTCTAGAAGAGTTGTGGGCTATGAGAACTCCTCAATAAGGGAAGCTCACCATCGCATCCACTCCAAACCCTGCTGCCACCCACCTCCCTGCACGCTGCCTTCAGCTGGGTGAACAGAATTTGGGGAATTTCTCCCCCTTGCAGCAGAGGGCTCAGCTGTGGGATCCAGGCTCCCTGGATCAGAACATCCTCCCAGGGGAGCCCCCAGGGCCTGTCCTGAGGGGCAGGAGGGGTCTGGATCCCCGAGCTCCCAGATCCATCTGCACCTGCACACACCCTGCTCTGACTGACCAGATGGCTTCTTACAAAACAACATGTTCACATCAACAGTGTTCAAAACACTTTCTGCTGGAAACTTGTTTGCTGTCAGGGACCTGCAGATGGTTCCCTTCCCCTACCTGTAAGTTCTCCAAAATACACCTCCTGAACTGGCTGTTATGCAATCTTCATAAGCTGAGATTTGACTGTGAATATCTAAAGCTGGCCATTTTCTTAAAATAAGCTCCAGAAAGAGAAACTTAACAAGCAATTATAGATCAGCTAGTTTAAGTGCAGCTGTAGAATAAATATTACAAACTGTTTTGCAGGATTTAGTAGGCCAAAAAGTAAGCTTTAAAAATCAAGAATTCATTACAGGGGACTCATGTAGATTTGGGTAAGGCTAGGAAATCTGCTCAAGAAGGGTAAATCTTGTGAAAAGGACATTATACAGCTCCATCAGAGGTGTCAGTGGGGTGTGCACATGACAGAGTGAGGCACCTGAGCCAGTCCAGAACAAATATGCAGTAAATGGCTCCTACCATCCACATGTTCCATTATGCACTCACTATAGAGGCAATTCGGTGTACTCTCACCTGCTCAGCAGCTTAAAAATTATCCTGAGAAGAAAAATATCTTCACACCAAATAAAATATTCACTTCCATTTTTTTTTCTTTTGCCAGTCTGGTGCTCTTTGATGACCCAGATGCTACATAAAAATCTGCATTAGAATGCAACACAATTCTGTATGTCTGTGGGCTTTTTATATTGAAAATTCTGCACCCATTTTAAAACATTGCATTAATTTAGGGGGCTTTGATTGAAAAGGGACAAAAAGCCTTGGTAGTTCAAAGTATGAGAGCTCCCACATGCTGGAAGGCAGATACTGTCACACAGCAAGGACAGCATGAACAGTATGAACACAGAGGCATCTGAACTTGCTTACTCCCAGCATTTTAGCACATTCTCAGCTATTGATTGAGTTGCAAACTCCTCTGCGCTCTCCTCCTCTGCAAAAGTCAATTCCAGCAGAATAATGGAGCAAATTGTTACAGACAGAGAGGATAACTAGGAAATAAACTGTCCAGACATGTCTAGTCCCATTTACTAGAAAAAGTAGGATAACACATAGAAAATAAAACTCTTTTTCATTAAATTAGCTGTATCATTGAAGCAATTTTTTTAAAAAGAATTCTACTCAGACAATCAAGCCAGAAACTGGTTTACGAAGTAAAAAGAAATAGCTATACAATTGCAAAGGTAGTAAAAAGAAATATCTAGCTATAGCTCCCTTTACAAATTAGGTAAACTTGTTAATGAACAAAAAAGAATCTGATTCTTTGATAATTACTATTATTTGAAGGGAAGAAGAAACAAAATGCCCTGTTATGTTCCTTAGCTATTCAAGTAGAAATGTGTTCTATGTGCTTACTAGGAAAGTTTTTATCAAACTTGTAGAGATGTCAAACTCTTCCACACATGAAAATTTCGATGTCAATGTTTTACAGTTGTCAGTAATCAGGTGCAGACTAGGAGGGCAATGGAGAGCAGGTTTATAGACATTGGTTTGTATTTGACTGTTCTCATGGTTATGCTTTGCAACTCTTGATTCATTATTTTGCATGAGAACTAAAACATGCATTTGTTTTGTCCAAGATTTAGGTACAACACTGTGGCTTTGCTTCTGGAGACAAACAGAGCACAAAGAGCCCACTAAGCCAGGACAGAGCTGCAGGACAGAGCAGCCCTCCCAGTGCCCAGGGAGACTGCAGCAGAGGGCTCATCTGGCATGTGGGGCTGCCAGGCAGGCTGGGGCTCTGGCTGAGCTGCTCTGGCACAGACTGAGAGCAGCCACAGATAAAAGGCAGAAGCACAATGAGCCCAAGGTGCCAACACACCCCGAGCCAACCACAGCCCTGCCCAGAGGGGCTCCTGTTCCCTTGGGGCTGGCTCTCCAAGGTACATGGATCTCCTTCCTGGATCCTTCAGAGCATCCTTAGGCCTGGAGAACGAGCACAGCAAACTGACACAGACAGTATCACAAATATCTGCATTTTAAGTATTATTAAAATTGCCACCTGGATTCAGTTTTGTGAGTATTTGCATATGCCCCACACATGCACATTTGATAATTTCATATATCCACTAACAGTATCCTGATACCAGTGAACAGTGACAGCAGTTTTAGAACTGCACAAAGAAATAGTTTCCTACTGAGAAAATTCAAATCCTAGGGTTTCAGGATGAGTAGAGTACATATACTGCTGAATGGAGAGGATCAACATATAAATTACCTCAGAATCTACTGACTGTTTACATGAACAAAAACTGATTTTAAAGTATGCAGACAATGAAGTTGAAGATAGAAGATGATTGCTTGTGCATTTTCCAAGTTTCCAGTACTTTAAAGAAATCATCCTGAATTATGCTGAAGGCATTTCACAAGAATATAGTCAGAGTATGAAATGGAGAAAATGGAAGCTTCCAGAGCTGAGGATTAAAGGATGAGAAGCAGCTTTGTCCCAGCACACAGAGAACAGATCCACTGAATGCCCACGAAGCTGGTCACACAACCAAAGCAGAGAGCTCTCCTCTTGCCAGGCACTGCTCTGTACATGAGCAACACTCAATGCAGAATGCCCACTGCAGCAGACCTTCTCACCCCAAGATCCTACAGGGAGCTGAATCTTTACACACAGTAAAAATATTCTAAAATATCAGAATCACCCATGTATATTTTTCCAAGGCTTGTTTTCAGAAGACAAAATAACCTTCCACATAGCATTTAAATAAAAATTCTGTGCCTGTGGTGAACATCTTTGGTTGCTAGTTCAGCTGCCATTGCCATTTGAAAAAATGAAAGAAAATCCCAATACCCTTCTAACAAAATGGCTTCTTCTATGTGTGCATAAAATGCAGTAAAGGAAAATAAATCCTGTGTAAGTACTCTTTTTTTTACATTCTTTTCCACCATTTTTCCTTCTTCACCTCATTTTAACGTACATTCTCTTCAATCAATCCAAACTGCCTCAATCTCTTGCTCCTATTACATTTTATAGCACTCTCCTACTCTTATTCAACTCATTTATTCTTGTATTCCCTACCTTTGCCAGTTTTCTTTCTATAATAATTCACACTGACAGCCATGACACTGTTACCACTAAAACCCAGCTCCTGTCCATGCCCAATTCTCCTCTCAACAAACTCCTGTGCTAAGCTGATTCTACATTGGTGAGTCAAACCTCTGCTGTTCAGAAATCACCATTCCCACAGCCCCTCGTGGAAATCAGTCCCTCCTGCATTAACAACATCAAGTTATCCCTTTCCAATCAATTCACCTGTTCATGCTTCACTTTGCCCTCATTTCACATTTCCTTTATTACAATACAGGCCTCAAGTCCCTGTTGACTCACTCTGGTTTTCAGCCACCCAGAGCTCAATCACAATGTGACACTGCCCAAGCTCAGTGAGCAGATCCTACTGAGTATCTAACAAATTTTTCTTCTATTGCTCTACCTTCCCAAATATATTTTGTGGAAAATTCCAGTATTTTCAGTACACTCATCCAGGCTGAAAACCACACTTGAAAGTTCCTACTGACCAAGTCACTCCAATGATTCTGGTGAACAACTGCACTGCTGCAATCTGGACTTCTCTGGTTTTATGCACTGCTGTTGAATTAATTTAAACTAGCATCTTGACACTGGGTTGTGCACTTTAACATGTTATGATAATGACATCTTCTTGGGTTAAATTCTATTCCTGTATGTCATTAATCCAACATATTAACCAGTGCTGATAATCAGAAGGTAACAAAGTGAGAATATTGGTAGAAACCACAGTGCTTACAAGAAAAGTGCAGCAATTCTACAGCTGTCATACAGCTCATGTGATAAGAACATTTTTATTCTTTTACTCACTTAGGACAACAAAGAAAAGGTCACAAGATGGTCAACATAGCTTAAAGCAAAGAAAAAGAAGTAAGCTGATTGTTCCATACCTTATCCCACAGTACACTGCTTTCATGGTATCAAGAACGAGGACAGGACTTTGAAGTCCTGCACACTTGACCATATGAGCATTTCTAGCAGTCCACTTTTCATAGCTCCTTTTTCATAGCCACTTTTCATTCATTTTTGCATGCAAAAATTTGTTCCAGATCCAAAAATGACATAAGGAGCTTTAAAAAATATTGGATCTATTGTTTATGAGTTAGGTATGGACAAAATAGAAGCAGGATTTTTCTGTGTGTTTAAAATCAGAAACAATTTCTGATTTAGCTAACCAAATCTACCTTGGCAACTCCCTGCCAGACATGAGTGTGCAGTAAACATGCTGACAGGAATGGCATGCCCAACCTCTAAATTGAAACTTTCTTTCCTGGCTCTAGAGCCCATCTTCTGCTACCAATTTCAGAAACACCTGCTCAGTACAGAAATGCCTGAATATATAAAGAATTCACTTTTTAACAAGGGAGTGCATGTGACTTGTAACCAAGGAAACAGGATCACTGCTGTAATGACACAAAACTTTAACTGGCTCTGTGTTCTTTTATCAGAAAAATTTTAACCTCTTCTTGCACTGCTACAAGTTCAGTGTGTTAGAGACACAAACCCCAGAGTTTAGAAACCCTGTCTTTTGCTAAGGACTTGCTGAGTTTGTTGGCAAGCAGCAAAGGAGCAAGGAATAAGGATGTGCTGCTGAGAATCACAACTCATCCTTCACAATGATCTTTTCTTACAAAGTCTGTTGTTAACTTGCAGAAAAAAAAAGATAGAAAGTGATGCTAGAATTTCTGGGGCCAAAAGAACAAAAATACAAAAAAAAAAAAAAAAAAAAAAAAAAACCCCCAAACATTCAAAATCATCCTGATCCAGCCAGTTCCTTGCAAAGGACAGATGGGAATTGAACATCACAAAATGCACAGCACAGTTAAAAGCTCCTTTTGTACAACTCTGAAGTTTGCTCTTACATTGACCATGGCTGTTTTCAACATAATCTGTATTTGTTCCAGAGCTTGATAAATTGTGATTATAAAGGAAACCAATATGCACCAGTTAGCAACACACAAAGTGCTTTTTAACTGTTGCTGTCAATCAATCCACTTGCTTTCTATTTTTGCCCCATTTTTTCAACCAATACAACGGAGAGCATTTCCTGCACATTTCTACACATGCAAAAGAAATATCATAGCATAACCTCTCTGTCATTTGTTTCAGTAATTTTAAACATAATTCTTATTCTCTCAGGCAGCATTAAACAAGAGTTTATTCCAAGATGACTATAAAGATCACAAGCCCTCAAATGTTTCCAGTGGTGGAGAGTATTCAATCCTTGTACAGTAAGCACTAAATTATTCTTCTCATAAGTACTGCAAAGGTCACTCTGAATATAAAGAAGCATGAAAAAAATCTGCTTGATGGAAATATGCTCATAAACACCTATTTATGAGGCCTATGTTGAACAATTCATAGCAATTAACTCAGCAAAGCAAGTCTCACCGCCTTGACTGAGATGGCAATTGGTGTAAGTCACACAATTTCAAAATGAAGATGATTTTTTTTTTTTTGTGGTAAGGCTCAATAGTGGGGCAATAAATACAATATATAAACCCCTTCAGCATTATAGAGTTGCTGGCACCCCAGCTTTACTGAGCATCACACCAAGACAAAAAGGACAAACACTTTTCTGTGAGGTGTCTCAGTCCTGGAACTGCAACACTGAGGTGTTTCATTAGGGTGAGCCTAGAGGGATGAGTTTCTCTAATACTTCCACTATTACCCATCCCTGCAGGACAAGGTCCCTTCAATTGCACTTCTGAATACTCAAACATTTCTGACTCGGTGCCTTAAAACTGCAAGACTGATAAAATGCAAGTGAGAGCAAGAAATTGGGGGCAAAAGGAAGAAAATCGTAATCAATAGACATAAACAGATTATTGCACCTGAATAAAACTTATTTGCATCAACCACTGCTGGCAAATTTAATCAGGCCAACTGCTGGAAAAGAAACAACCTATAGAAAGGCAGCTGAGAGAAATAAAGAACTAAGAAAACTGAACAGATTTTCTAGTCCTTTTTACTTTAACAATTGAGAAGAAAATCAGCAACTACAAAAATAGTTTGAAATATATCAAAATGTATATTCAGACACCAAATTTTTACTTTGGTTAATTTTTATTTGACATGTAAAGGATTACATGTTTTTATAAAAAAGGCACATCTTGATTATTTTATACACCTCATAAATCATTAGAGACTATGCAAAATATTCTTCCTGATCAAAAAATGTCATTTAATCTCCAGTGCACAGTTACTTGACTGATAATTTCTGTAAAACAACTAACAGCAGAACTAAGTTGAAATCAGCAAATATCTTAAGTGCTGATGGGTATTTGGAATATATTTCCATCTACAGAAGACTGTGACTGCTATTAATGGTATTGCTGTGATAAGCACCCTCCCTAGCTCAGGCCACAGATTTTAGAACCTATTCCAACCATTTAAAAAGACAAATGACTGGTAAGAAATAATTTTGCAAACCTTTGGTCTGAAGGAAATCAGAGGATGCAGGACAGCTCTGTACCCTGTGCAAAGGAGCAGCAGAACTGCAATAAATGCTCCCTAACAAACCTGAATAATCAATGGGAACATGTGTCAGTTTTTTATGTCCTATATACAAAGCTTTAATTATTTCACAAATTGCCTGTCAAAGCCCAGATAGATCCATTGTAAAGTGAAAATCTACAATCATATCATCTTCATATGTTTGGATAAAACCAGTTGTATAAAGCCAAATGCTTCTAGAAAGTCTAAAGTACCAGTGTTTATCCCACTTCCTTACTATATTCAACCCCTCTTGCTTTTCAAGCATCCCATGTCTCCTTCTTTCTGCACTTTCTTGCCCACTTTATCATTGTTTCTATTTCTGTTGATGTATTTTTTTCTTTCTTTTCCCTCTAACATTCATAAACACTCTCAATTACCCAGAGCAGGGAAAGGAAAAATTTAAGACATTTGAAGAATGCCATGTAATAGACATCTTCAATGTCAATATGTGCAAAACCACAAAACACAATCTAACAGGCAATTCTGGCAGAAGGGAAGGAGATGAAAGTTTGAATTTTCATGTACTTTGACCAAACAATTTTTGCCCTACTTCTTCACATTTCACTTAGATCAAAACAAGCATGATGCTTTTTTTAAGTCTGATGTCAAGCATCATAGGTTATGAAAGACTAAAACCAAAACTGTCAGTTACAAAGTGAGGAATGCAGAACCCAAGAATAACAGTGAGACAATTCTGTTTGTTAAAAACAATCCACTTAAATTCAACTATTTCAATTCTACCATCAACAAAATTCCACAAAAGAATATTACATATTTGCTATGAAATTTCCTGCATTATCTGCACAAGATAATCAAACTTTAGATATCTAAGATATTTTTACTTCAATAATCATCAGTGCTTGGAAACACAGTTCAGCTGAAAGATAAATATTGTGTAATGTCTCTACATTAGATCAATCAATTAACATAGCAATAAATTAGTTTCATTAGCATGTCTCAGGCATTAGAAGGTGCTTTACTAATTACAAGTCCCGTATTTAAGCAAATGCTATTTCCAGTTTGTTCGTGTAAATTTTATTTGAGTGCTCACTATATTGTATCAGAGAGCTGATCCCTGGGATGTGGTGGGGAGGCCCCGGAGCCCTGCAGTGAGCTGCAAACACAGGCTGCCCCTCGGGGCTGCCCCCAGCACCAGCTGAATGCTGCCATTCATCCTGGCAGAGGGCACAGACAGGCACCCTGAGAGCTTTGGGAAGTGCCATGCCATCACCAGATCAGCTTTTGGGGAATCAACAGATTCAGAATTGTATTTAGAATTTCCTTACTTTGCCTCAGTATTGTTTTACAGCATTTCAGGGATTGCTCGTTTGCTTCTCATGTTATTGTTTATCTGAAGATGCAGCAACAGCAGAACATTCCCACCTCTATCTTCATATGCAAATATATTCATGTCTGTGTATTCAAATAATTTTAAATAATATTTTTGTTTCTGTGAGACAGTTTAGTTTCATTCTTTACACTAAATTTGTGCCATATCTGCTGTACATGACCTACCCCTCGTGAGGATGAAGTTATTGAATGAAATATAATTGTTGCACTAATCTGTAGTTATCTTTGAGTCTGTGCAAATGTTTTTATCCCTCTAAAATGTCTCAAAGCTAACTTTGAAAGGGTCAACTGTCAATTTTTTTAAAATTAACTCAAAAATACAACATTCACAGGGGCCTCACAGTAACCTTCCCCAAAGATTTATTTNATTTTTTTAAAATTAACTCAAAAACACAACATTCACAGGGGCCTCTTCCCAAAAGATTTATTCCATTTCTACTTGGTAGCAACATTTTAATACTTGCAATGGTATTGCAGAGAAGTTATTATTCTTTTTACCTCTCATACCTCCAATATACACATTTAAATGTTCTCAATGACACACTGACAGGTACAAATAAAATAGAGATGAGAAAACTGCCAAATCCAAAGCAAACCAAAATCCTTCCATTCTTTCAGAACAAATATCTATTCTTCCACATTATTTTAACTTTGTTGTCTGCAAGACCAAAAGCAGATACTTGGCTTTAAACATTGTTTTGTGCCAAATAAATCTGAGAGAAGCATTCAGAGGATGACATTCTTTTCTGAGTTGCTGGTTGGTTGGCACTGAAATTTGCCTACCAGTCTCTCTCTATCACATTTCTCAAAACTTTACCTTCTGAGAGGGTGGAAGCATTATACAAAATGAGAAAGAGGTAGAAATAGTGATTTTTTTTTAGTACAATTTAACTTGGTGACTCAAAGACGACTGACACAAAACACCTAAGAACACAACTTCTGCTATCAAATAAGCTGCCAGTAATGTCACCCAGGGGAAATGGAGACAACATATTTTTTGAAAATTACAATCCTCTAATCATCATGAAGAACTGAAGATTCCTTTGGTGTTCAAACACATCCTGCAGACAACAGAACCTGCTGAGGACATTGCCTGCTTTTGTTAAAACATCCATTTGAGCAGCTCCCACAAGGGAATAAACGTCCAGCTTTGCAGCTCAGCAGAACATAAAATTGTTATTTAGAAACCTGTGGCCTACAATATGAGATAAAAAAGTACTTAGCACAGCAATCTGTGAAAATATTCACCAAACTGTGTTTATACCATCCTTGCATGTTTCTAATGCAAACATTTGCACTGCCAGTGCAGAAGAAGCAGCAGAGTGGCATTGTTGCAAGGGAAGAGCTGTGCACAGCTACCAGGGGACCCAGGCTGTAGGAGCTTCCCATGTTCAGACTTTGCTCTGCTCAAGGTAACAAACACTGTGTGAGCAGCTGTAATGCAGCTGTAATTCTCTGTGCAAGGTGAGTGTGAAACACAGCTCGAGTGAAGATTATATTCTAGATTTACAGATGGTTTGAGGCTGGAGGGCATTAGAGGAGATCACTGAGGCAATCCTCACAAGGCTGCCCAGGGCTGTGCCCTGTCAAGTCCAAGAGTGAAGTGTCAGAAACCTCTGGGCAAACTGCCACAGGGATCCACATCTCTCACAGTGGAAAAAAAAAGAGGCTTTATTATTTTTCCTGCATTTCAGTTAGTGCCCATTACAAGGATGATGGAAAGAAAATCTCTTAAAAAATGAAAACAATTGAGACAGAAACACAGAGATATAAAATTGGACCATCACAGCACTTTAGGATTCCTTTTCCCAACTTTTTACAGCTTTTAGCTTCCTACATACTTGAAATCATACAATTTGTATGATGATTTATATTGAAAGACTCAATTATATGGTCCAAAGAATTATGATTCTTGTTGTCAAAGATCCCTCCTGGTTTTAAATATATTTACAAAGACCCAAGTGTGCGTTATACTTTTTCATACTGATAAAGATGTGATTAAAATACAACTGTACTTTTTATAACCAGCTTTGTTTATATCCATAACAAACCAATTTTAAGTGCAAATAAATGTTCATTTTAGTAAGTATTAGCAGAAAGGCCTTCACCAGCTAGCAGATGTAGTAATCTAATTCAGCAGTGCCAATTATTGATTAAGGTTCTGCTCCACATGGACTGGAAAATTTATCTTGTGATGTCAATTGTATTACTGCAAAGAATTTTTTATTCAGCATATAAACAGACAAATTAGCAGAGCCAGAATCTATTTTTTAAATTAAGATATGAAAGTGGACTATAAAGGAAACTGACAAATACTTTGACTGAGCTAATGCAGCATCAAAACTGAAAAAAATACAAACTGAGATTCAAGTGGTAGAGACTGACAAAAGGAAAAAATATATCAATGACAGTTCACAACACAAGGATTCAGAACAAGAGACACTTCCACAAGTCACCGTGAGCATTTGATACCATAAGGGGAAGAAATGCAGCAAACTCACATTGTTGTACTGCAAACTGTTAGCTGAGTTTCAAAATCACAGCAATTCCTTCCTCTGTGAGAGTGCCAGGCTATTTCATACAGATCAAATTTAAATGTGTTTCCTTGTCACATCTGTGTGTGATTGTATGGAACTACTGCACTTGAAAGGGAGGAATTCCCAAAGGAACAAATTCACAATTAAAATTTTAGGCAATATTCATTCTGGCATTAAATTAACAGTGGATTCAGTTTTAGAGATATTAATCTGATGTTCTGTTCATCATAATCATATTCTAGGACCGCAATCAGCTCTTAAAAGTGTTTAATTAAAACTGACCCTGTAATTTCTATCCACAGGATGCCTACTCAGACATAACCTTCATGGAATTTTTCATTTGCACACTGAGGCCTGGTCACATAATTTTGCAGTGAGAAGAAACTCTTTAAGACCAGATAATTTTTTTTTTTTTTAGTTTATATTTCATTACTTCCTAACATACAGATCTAATGCTCTGGAGATTGTTTATGCATATCAGGACTGAAATTTTTTTCCCCAGACTGAGGTATAACTACTGTCTCTCCTAGGACTAACACCTCAATGTTTTGTAATTACTCTTCCATTGATAAAGATGCAACTAATTGTACATACATTTGTGCTACAGAGGAAAAATTAAATAGATCAGAATTTTTACAAGTATTTACAGTGTTTTATAGTAAAATATTATAAAACCTAACAGAGCATAAGAATTGCAGCTACAGTACAAAGGTTACAATTGATTAATGTAATAAACAATTCACAGAGTCCAAGATATTTAAAGTCTTCTGTTGATGAAGCTCAAAATCCACTATGGATAATAAGGATAATTCTGGAGAAGCTGGCGATCTGAAATGGAACTGAAATGCATTTTCTTTCAGCTGCTTTTTAAACACCCAGCACTGCCAGGTCATGACTCTCAGATAACAAAGGCCACAGAGAGTTCAAATGATAGCCTAGAAATGATGGCACTTTCAGACACTGACAGGAGCAGCACATGCTAGAAAAGTTCTTTTTATTAATCTAATGCTGCTGCTGTAGCTGCAGAAGAGTCTGACATGGCAGCAGTGAAATGCATTAGAAAGCTATTTTGTCTGCTGCTGTAGATGAGGAATGTAGTTATTTTGATCAACAGCTGAATTTTTCCAGAATCCCACTAGTATTCCCAGAGAGAACTATCTACTCTAGCCAAGAGAGAATGCTGGTACGTTTCTTATATAACAGAAAGTTCTCAGGAAATAAATCACAGATACACGTACGAACAGAATCTCTGCCATAATGTCCAGATATCACAGAACATTCCAGTCCACTGTCTCAGGCAATGTGCAAAGAATTAGGAAATTGCCCAATTTAATAAAAGCTCTAGAAATAAACAGGGTTTTTGCCACTTGTGGCACACCCACAGGTGTTAGCACCAGTGCAGAGCATCACAGGGGTGTTTAGGAACAGGTGATAAATGGTATTGGCCAATTTCCTTCAGCAAATCTCCCTCCTTAGAGATAACTGCATTTTGTATCACAATGCTTCACTAACTAAACTGTACCCCAGAATACTGGAATTTAAACATGCTGCCTTCTCAATAAAATTTTGTTCTCTTTGTGAAATTAATTGAATCTCCCCCTACATCTATGTATTAGCAGAAATGGAGTTGGAGGGTTTTGTTACAGGGCAACAGCATTCACTCAGACTCGTGCAGCAGTGGTAGAACCCATTACAGGGATTGTGATTTTAATCTTGTCCTGTGCACGTCCCCATACCTGGCACTTCTTTTAACAAACAGAAACAGGAGATCTAAATTCTACTTGCACACTTAGAAAAGAGATAAGACTAAGTATCAGAAAGTGATTGTTTAGGGCTAAGGAGTAAGAGGACACTTTTTTCCCTTCCAGTTTTACACATAAGTGGCCATGATATTATAAATATACTATTCTTGAAATATTGTTTCTCAGAACCAAAAAATAGTGTAATAAATTACTTCTGTAACAATAGCACATTTAGATTAAAAAAAGAACACAGGAAAAGGGGTATAACTGCATTTACAATTACATTTTACAATTGCAAATGTATTTTGTATCTGCCCCCCTCTTCTTTAAAAAACGAAACTAAGTACAATGTAAAGGATAATGTCTTTAAAATGACTCAACAAAAAGCTACACAAGGGCCCCTCAACTGGAACTTTGAACCATTTCCCCCTTTCCAGACCCTAGTCAAATTCTAGACAATAAGTTCTTAGGGAGCAAAAGGCAAGTCTCTTGAGAAGGTTTTCCCACAAACATCACCATTTATAACACCATCAGCAAGATGGCTCATCAAATTGATTTCAAATCCACAGAAAAATTGGAAACTCGTGAATGCCATTAAATGCATCTTGGCATTCTTCCACTCATCTCTTACATTTTTTAATAAATAGAGCTTTCTTGAAATGAAATTTCAACTTGAAAATATGACAAACTCTGGAACAGATCAGGCAATAACAGAACTAAATAAGTGTGCTGTGAAGAAACACACTCATTTGAAATTGGCCTTGAAGCTGCAAATGAACCCACCCATGGATTCCCAGGCATGGATGCACAATCCCTGGGCAGAGGCTCGTGGACAGCAAATTTCACATGAGAACTTATTGTAAAGGAGTGTTCAATCTATACATAACTTATACAGGTGTAGTAGTGAAAAACCATTACATTGAAAAATTACTGCTGAAAGAACACAACTTTCAAAAACAAATTTTCATTAGTATTATTTCCCAAATAGTTTTGAATATTTACAAATACATAGAGAGATAAGTTTAAAGGGAAAAGGGACAGTTTTAGCAGATTATACCCCTTGTGTGATGGTATATCAAAGGGTTTGAGATGCTTAACAGACACCTGTTATTTCTGGACTCAGCTTTAACATTAATGAAATCAAAACATGCATCAGTAGACTGCAACATTCAGCTAAAAAGAGTTCAACAGCTTGACTTTTTAATTTGGTTAGTAAGGACCCTAATAGTGCTCTACCCCCAGCTCCCAAAACAAAGATTAAAAATAATACAAACCCCACACAAGCGAAAACAAAACAAAAGAAGACCAAATAAAAGAAATTGAAAATACCTAATGTTTGAAGAGCTTATACAGATGCAGATTTTAAAGTCACAGGTATTTCTGAAAGCTTTACACTGTGATTTTCATTCAAAATCACTACTTAAATAAACAAAAAAATACTCTATATCTTATATATTCCTTTAAATATAACAAAAGCACCTGCAAGCTGAACAGGAGCCTTCTATTTAAAAAAAAATAGCACTGTTTTAAAGATTTTGGCATTATATTTTAAACTAATCTGTGATGAAAAAACCTTAATATTTTCTTGAGTACTTGACAGATACTTACAGAAAAAAGGGCATCAGCTGAATAAGTGTCTCTTTTTTGGGATTGGCTGTGAATTCTGGCACAGTTTGAATAATTTTGTTCATTATATTCCTTAGGTAATTTTGTAGCTGCTTGCGTCGCTCTTCTACAAACTTTGCATCCTAAAAATAGAGAGGAAAAATATAAATGGCACAAAGAACATGTTTCTCAACTTGATAATGTAACTAAACAGTCCCAGTGAGCATAAAAATCGATCTTTTGATGATCTCTGTTATTATGGCTATATAAATATGTTGGCAATATGCAAAAACCCCTTGACTCTGTCCTTAGAGATAAAGGAAAATCATGAATCCTAATAAAACCTGTTTCACAAAAACATCCATTGAGAGGATGTCAAATCCTCTCCCTGGCACAATCTGTCTTCTCTGGACCATAAACCACTGCAATCTTAGAGAGGCAGAGCAGAACAGCAGCACAGAGGCTGTGGCATAACAATTTATGCCATTTTTTTGAGATCCAGAATTACCAGTCTCTGCAGGAGGAAATGCTGACTTTACTCCCACAGTGTCTCCCCAGTTCATACCTTTCAGATGTTGGGTACACAAATTCCAGAATGGATAAGTGTTTGTCCAGCATTTTTATGTTATTATTATTTTGTGATGATATCTTCATATAGTAGATTGTTTTTACTATTATATCACAGCTCTCATTAAAATGATTTACTGAAGTTTCTGTAGCATTTTAGACTCAGGATTTTATACTCTGTTGACCCAGATAAATAGAATAGTTCTATAAACTCCACGTTCTGCTGATGGACTTAGAAGTTTATCACAACCAGCAAGATGCCATAACTTACATGTAGTTTCCATCTTTTCCCTGTGAGGGATCACAAGTGGACTATAATCTAAAGGTGACACATTTCCCAGGCACAGGGAGCTCTGACAGGTCTGCAGTGACACCAGGTGCTGGATGCTTTATGTTCTGTCTCAGGATGCTGGCACTGCTCACCTGGTTTAAATGTCACAGTATGTTCTTCAGGCACAGAGCCAAACCTATTACCAGACACTTACAGCTCTCAAAAACAACCATTATCTAAAAGATGTGTCTATCCAACCTGTATTATTCATGTCTGTAAGAAAAGGCATTGAAATTAATTCTTGTTTCTTGGGGGGAGAAAAAAAACCCAACCCACCAACAAAATACCATAAATACATTTGCCAACACTGAATAAATTCATTGTATGGAAAAGGTTCAGCCCATGCTGCCATGCATGGGATGCAAATCTGAAGGTTATTGCTTCCCTAGATAGAACAGAATAACACCATCAGAGCAGGGATGCTCCTTCGAGTTCAGGAGGGATGTGCTGTAGCATTCCTAGAGCCTCCACTGACATTTTGTTCTGTTCTTCCCTCTCCTTAGAAGTTATCAGGAACAGGAATATTTTTAGGAATAACAAATCAAACATAACTGTAGGGACATATTAGAGTAAGAGGAAAAAAATTGATGAAAACATCCATACTTACAGACATCAAAAACTTAAGCAGTGCTTATATTATTTAATTAAATTCATGAAATTCCAAAATATATACGGATTAATTTTATTGTTGTTTTCTACATATGAACTTACACAGATGTCCAGTCCTGTTTCAGCATTCCAATTCTACATTAATACATTTCATTCAATGTAGTAATGTAATGGAAAAACTTATTAATGTATGCATTAATCAAATTAATTCAATCAAGATCTAAGTGAAAATTTAAAAAAAAACCCTACATATTATATACCTTGCTATTTCATTTTTATCAATCACATGTCTTTTCATACACACATTCCATGTGCCAGTTGTGCTGCAAGTGATTTGAAACTCATCCTTTATTAAACTAACAAGGCAGCAGAGCTGGAACTCCCAGCAAGCCCCTCTGCAAGGTCACCTGCCCAAAGCTGAGAGCAGCTGCTGCTGGGACAGAGCAGAGCAGAGCTTGCTCCCTGCTCTGCTGCAGGGGGACAAACGTGGGCAAGTGAAGCCATGCAAGCTGTTTGGAACATTAAAGAAAACATTTTAATTCATGATGACACATAATATTACTGTGAAATGGAACTATAATAAATAAACGTGCTGTTCAATGCTAATTAAACAACTGACACCTGTGTTACTGTTCTTTCCCTTTTCACTAAGATTTTTGTTCCCACAGGTTTCTTTGGTGAGGCTCTAGGAACAGCCTTGTGCTCCCCCTCTTTTCCTCTTCGAGGATTTGAAGTAGCACATCACCCCACTGGAGGGATACTTATTTGTGAGGCAGAGACAAGACAGGGACACAGGGAGATATGTGGGAAGGTGAGGTTTGTGGAAGAGCTTTGGTTCTGAAGCTCTAACCCCATGAGCAGAGGTGATGTTTGGCACCTGAGCCCATTTCAGTTGGAGTCCTGTTCCCAGGCTGTGCTGTGGGGGGAGGACAGTCCTGCTTTGCTCCAAGAGCCTCTGCCAGTGCCAGCCCAGCCCCAGCTCAGAGCCCTTCCCAAGAGCTGCCTCACCCTCGCTGCACTGCCTTCATTCTGCTCTCATTGCTTCTGTCACTTGTGCTCTCAAGCTCACGAGAAAACCTCCATTTTTAAACACCACATTCAGCAACTTTTCCAGTTCTGAAGTGGTTTTTTTTGGTCACAAATCTTTGACAACAGTATTTTCAGTGAAATAATTTCAATTATGTGTAAGTTTCCTCTTAAGCAGAAGCTGCATTCCTTTAGTATGACTTCTGTACTGCAAATGTATTTAACTAAAAACATCTCCTTTCACAGGAAGGATTTCTGTTCTAGCCACAGGAGCCACATGCTGAATGCAGGTACTTTCTATCCCTTATGTTACTCTAAAAAGTCTCCCTGACTAGAGAAAATAATGGCTAAAAGGACCTTTCTGATTAAGACTGCTGGAACATGCACTTTTTGCTGTATACAGATGATCAAATTAGTGCTTATAATGTGACTATTTTTCTGCCATTTGTCCAAGAAAAAGGCAGAACGTCCCAGAAATAAAAACCCAGCCTGAAAACAGTTAAAAATGTTCTTTTACTCTGACGAGAATTTGATCTGTAAAACAAACACCAAGCAATCTACCATGATATTCTGTACCATATCCTAAAGCTCGCTGTCCTCACCAGGAGCAATGGAAACCAAGGGCAAAATGATTCAGCTCCAGGTCTGCACTTTCTCACTAAATGTGCATTTTTGCAACAGCAGGTCTGCTACTCAGAGCAATGATTTTAGCACAGAGTTGTTACTGCCAAGCTGTTGTAGTAATAAAGAGTTTTTGTCACAATATAGTAAACAGAACAATTGGTAACAGAAAAACACAACTGCCTCAAAGCCTGGCCAATTTTTTCAGTCTTAAATTATAAAAAGGTTCCTATAACCTTCTTTTCATTGGGCCAAATTATCCACAGCAGAAATCTAGGTAGTACATTACAATCCAACTCATAAACAAACACCTACTTTGATTTATAGGCAAAAAATAAAGGGAAATTTTTTGATTTGGGTCTGTATCATGACATCCACCCCCTACTTTTAGTACATGTCTTTGGTGATTGTATGAGTCAACACAAGCAAACATTTGCATATCTGCTCACACAGAAAACAGCAAAGATCTTCCCCTAAGGTTCAATATATACATTTATGTACACTTGATGTGAATGTACTTTGAGGAAAATATTTGTTAAAATTACAAATACATACACTTGGCAAAAAACCTTTGCATCTTCACATTATTAAAGGTTAGATTTCATAGTTACATTCTTAGGGAAACAAATACATACACAGAAAGATAAAGTAACAGTACTTAAATAAAAGATTTACTTTTAAGATTTCACTGAAGTTTTTTAGGCATATTTTCTAAAAAATAAAACTGCTATTGTTTCTGCACTAACTACAGTGAAAGTAATTTACTATCCCACAATTCAAGAGCACAATTTAAGAGACCACAAAATTTCAGTTAACAAGCAAAACTCCTTCAGATTACAGAAGCATCAAAACACATCTGGAAAAATATTTTTAACCTGAAATTCATGTCTCTCAAAATGTTGTATGAGATTCTTTTTGACTGATCATTTGCCATGTTTCTTCTACCCATGGCAAAATGCTAGTATCAAATTACAAATCTCTAATAATTGTAGTAGATAATGGAAAAAAAAAGTTATAGACTCTTACATATTAGAAGATGATGTTAAGGTGTAAAACTAAGAAGCAGAGTCTTGATACACCATATTTTATGTCATGCTGCTTTTCAGTTTTTCATTGCAAGCCAAGTTCATTCCCACTTGCAGTTTAAATTGTTTCACACAACTGCTGGTCTTTTATACACACTGTTAGTATGAAACAGATGGTGAAACATTGCTATTCTTCATTATTAATGGGACACCTCACTTAAGATGTTTCAAATATTTTCCAGGAGCTTTTGGAAATGCTATGATTGCCATGGTTACCTGCCATGATTTAGGGACAGATAAAACATTTGTGTACTCTGGGCCTGGTGCTGTTATAATCAACATCAAACTCACTGCTCCTGAGGTTCCAACCATTACTCAGCATTTAACCAACCTCCTGCTGGGAAATAACCCCAACAAAACCAATAACAAAACAGATGAGGGCTCAACACAACACAATTAAGATAAAAGGAAATATGAAATAAAAGGAAATATGGCTTTAGGACTTTAATCACCTCTGATACCACACAATCCATCCCAGTCCAAACTAAGCTGAAAATAGTGCTATTCAAAGTTGAACCTGCAAACACAGAAATAAACTCAGATTATTCTAATGTAGGCTAATATTTTCCACTGTCTTGGCCAACTAGTCTCAGCAAAATTATCATATCAGTTTTTGTCTATTTATGAGGCACCAAACGCTAACCTCAAAATGAAGCTGGAAATCAGAAGTTGAGATGGGATCTAATTAAATATTCAATTGCTGAGTCACTGTCACTAGTTTGTAATTAAAGTTATATAGCAAATATTCACTTTACTGGCTAACTGATGCCTTTGCACAGGTCATGGTAAAATATAACTTCAGTGCATCTGTTCTTCAGTAACTATTGCATCATAAACTTTTAGAAAGATACAGTTTCCAATCCTAAATACACAAGATGCCACCATATTACACAAAAATTGTCTAAAAATTTTTGAAACTAGATAAGCTTAAAACTTCCACCTTACTTGTACTGCCAGTTTCTGTATGGCAGAACCAGGCCAGCATTATACAACATAACAAGGGTATACAATACATGAAATTGCCATTTTCCCCATCCCAGCTTAAGATTTTTTTGTACATTTACTGTTCAATGGAATAAACAGGAATTTAAGAGGATGAGATACAAAGAAGAAATCAAGGAACTGTTAGTTTTGAAAAGAAATTGATATTCCTTTAAACAGAGATTTACTACATAATTGTAATTATTACTCTGTGTTTCTCTACTAAAATAGCTGATGCATTTCCATATCCAGCTCTGGGTTCATTTCAATGGCACCAGAAAAGTGCTTTTAGATAAAGTAGTTTGAAAAAGGCTTTGCTGCAAACTCATCCAGCAGCAGACGGGCTGAGGGTGAGCTACAGTCCTGCAATGCCCTCAGTCAAGCATCAACTTAATCAAAGCAACATTTTAATCAGTAAATAGGCCAACAGAAAAAAGACAGCTCGAGAATAAATCTAAAACTGATCCCTTTTTAGTGTTGTGCATAATGCCACTGTTAGAAAAAGAACTCGGTAATGTTATGCTAATAAAATCCAGTGTCATCTAAATATTTTGTTATTTAGAGACATATGCTAACCATGTGCTAATATGTCAACTGGTCAGGAATCAACTGTTAATTAAAAAGCATCAATAAAAAACTGCAGCAAGACCCCCAGGGTTCATCTCTTGCTCAGCCACTGAATAGGGAAACACTGTTTCTGTTTTCTCCTCAGATAAAGTATTAGCAGTCTACCCTATAATTTTATTCAGGAGATTCTGCAAGCTACAACACAACAGTTCATGAAATTGAGATCCATTTTTTCACTAGCCTATATTACAGTAATAACTATCTACAATATTAGTTAAAATGTGTCTCAGTTCAGTGCTTCTCTCCAACACTGCAGTTTTCTTTCTTAATTTCATTCTTTAATCTGGTTGAAAATGCCCTGAAGACCAATAAAGACAGACTCTAAATTTAAAATAACAACAAAATAACCTGCTTCAAACTCCTTCAGAAACATGGTACATACAGTGCTTACAATGTACAGGCTTATATATACAGTAAACTTACAGTGATGCTTTCCCTTAAAAAAAAAAATCAATAATGAAATAAAAACTTTACTGTCATGTGGAAGTCTGGATTCTTCTTTAACAAAAATTTTATTCAGATACATTCTGATGGGATGATTCTGTTTTCTAAACTATAAATTGAATTTAATGAAGAATATTGATATTAAGTGCCCATAATTTATTGTGCCTTCATGCAAAGATATTTTACATGATACAATGAAGAAAACCAGATTTTTCATGCAGGAAATGTCTTCAGCATTTCACATGATCTGAAGTATTCAGTATTTCATTTTATTTTTTAAAAATTATCACTGAATATCT
Organism: Thryothorus ludovicianus; assembly: GCA_013397245.1. Classification (NCBI taxonomy): domain Eukaryota; kingdom Metazoa; phylum Chordata; class Aves; order Passeriformes; family Certhiidae; genus Thryothorus; species Thryothorus ludovicianus. Next base: position 168,137 of record VZTB01007865.1, on the reverse strand, counting down.
TTAGTACAAGCAATTGCCCAAAAAGCTGTAGAGCAAGTAAGATTAAAATTTGCCAATATTTATAAAATGACATATTTTGGGAAGATGAAGAGAGGTGAAATCAAGCACATTAATATGTAAGGAAAGGGAAGAATGTGGGTAAAATTTCAAATTCAAAAAAAGAAAGGTTTACTTTTATTTTTGTAATTAGGTGTCCCTGTTAAGACTTCTCTGAAAGGAAGTTTATTAATCTAAGTAACTTGGTAATTTAGCATCACCATCACAATAAGAAATAAATATAGAAAACTTATTTTTATATTTTCATTTTATACTAGGAGGCTACTAGAATATCTAAATGACGCATGAGTTGTTATAAAACTGCCATATTTTTATCTAGCAGTTGTCCAAGCAGCATGTAAATTACTTTCCTTTTTTTCCCCATGTCATGATGCAAAGCAACACCATCTGAACTGTTTCTATGGGCTCTTTATTCAATAATTTGTTAGAATAAATTGCTTCTCTTGATTATAGCATTACAAGACAGCAAGAATAAAAACATCTCTTGACAGGCAAAGTTTTGTTTGTAGACCCTAAATAGTCTGTATTCCTTCTTCCTAAACTTCAACAGCAATTAGCAGGAAATTTTTGTAACTTGAAAAGAAAACGACTCAATTCACTATTTCATCGAAATGGTGCCCTTGAGCACCAAATGAACAGATTAATTCAGTGAGACATTCTGAGGGAGATGGAGAAGGAAGAGCTGGAGAACTGATCACTGTTTAAATTAAACCCCTGAAAATGAAATATGCTGCTCTGCACTCTGCTCCATTTAACCTTCATGCCGAGTTTCAGGTAACCCAGACATTTCATACCACACAATGGGAAGCATTTACTATGAAGTATTTGTCACATAAAAGCCAACCATTTCCTGCTGACTTATTTCTCTTCCCTCAGATACTGATATGACAAAAAAATGGAAATGAAGAAGAACTGAATGCTCTTTTCTAAATGCTGTATACATAAAATATCAACTGCAGTCCTATGCAGTAGAAAACCCAGAGGATCTGGATTCAAAATCTGAAATACTCTGTATTCCCCCTTAGTGTGCAGGTGACAGTGTCAGGAAACAGGTGTGACTAGAAATCTCAATGACTATGCCAGGAGTCACATTATTTTTATTTCTGTTTCTATGGCATTACAATTAAGTTACATATTTGAAAACCTGCTTGTATTCATTTTGTCCCAATGGCTATTTCAAAGCTTCTTTGAGAACTGAACTTTTCAGCTACAAAGTAGCACAGTGAACTTACAGGACAAGGTTTCTTTTGTAGCTAGAATGGCACAAAAACTGTGTTGTATTATAGATTTATAACACAGAGCTATGGATGAGATTAATTTGATTTCCTTTCCTGATTTGAGCACAATACAAATGGATCAACTTCTTTTCCTTTTACCCACACAACAGCATAAGCATATCTGTCAAATATATATAAGCTACAGTTTTTCCTATAACTCACAAGGCAAAAGTCCTTGTGAGTTATAGGAATAGAACTGCATGAAAATAACTCAATACATTAGTTAAATCCACTAAGAGGGTTGAAAATTAAAATCTACTTACTTTGAAAATCAAGAATAATACAGAATTTAAGCTTCTATATTACACCATCCAAAAATCAACCTAAGTAGCATTAATGAAAGCAATCTTTAACTTCAAATTTTTAATATATAACTTGAGGATTTATATTTTCAAAGCATTTCTCCTTTAAAAAATGTATCACAGTTCTGAAACATCAGAGTCATAATTTTCTACCAATTCTACTTGAAGATATTGGATACCAAAGCTTAGTACCAAGAAACATTATTTAGCCCCCTGTCCCAAGTGCATTAACTACAAGTTTTGTTTCCTTCTCAGCTTCCCCTGACAATCTGGCTTTGCCAAACTAATCTGATGAAAGACAGTTTCTATGAGCTCCTAAATCCCATAGGGGACAAAAGAAATGTCTTTTCTTTTGATTCCAATGCAAACCAAACACATACTTAAATTTTAGGATGCCCTGAATTGCTTTGTTCAATTTGGACGGTAAAACACCCAAATCTAAAATGAAATTACTTCCTCCCCTAAGATTCTTCCTGCACCATCCTCTTTCAAACATTCCATATGTCTTCTGTTACTGTCTATGTACTAGTTAAACACAAATTGTTATACTTCCATTTTCAAATACATATTTTACGTGGGAGGGGTGTGTGTTCCTTAAAAAACCTTGTTCTTATCCTGCTGCTTCTGCTTGCATCCCTTTCCTAAGGGACTTTAGTTCCTCCATCAGCTGGTCTAAAAGCAGCTTTAAGGGGGCACTGTCTGTGAATAGACAGGTCCTGCTCACCAAAAATGGCAATCAACTTTTACAGGAGGGAAATGCATGACAGAGGTTCCACAACAATGACACCATGTGAAACCTTTAACAGTAAAAACATTAACACTCAAACTCTAACCTGAATGGCTTCACATTTCTTCATATATATATGTACATATATACACACAGAGCCAGACAACTCTTTACTTGACAAACTTCTTCACAAACCAATAAACATTATAAGCACAAGAGCAAGCTCTATTGTTTTGTTTTACTTGCAACAAAATCTTTATCTTCTCTGCCCTTTAATCCTAAAACAGCTATCCTGCAGCCTATCTTAAACTCTTCACTATCTTCAGCAACAGGCAAACAGACCAAACAGTGATAAAAGGCAGCTTTGCTGTTGGAACAAAAGAAAAGGATTCCATCTGCACCCTGTGAGCAAAGGCAAGTTTCCACTGATACACATGGGAAAAGGCTGGAGCTCCTGGGGAGCAGAACTTGCAGAAACACAAGATACATTCCCAAAGCCAACTTCATGTACATCCAAAATGCTCTCTGATGCTGTCATAGGCATGCTCGTGTATATGTGTATATACAAATGGAATTCTTTTATGCATGCACATGCATGTAATATTCTTGAACTTTTAAAAATAGAGACATACACAAATTAATCTACAATTTAGCTGAGCCACTGACAGGTGAAATGTATGCACTCATGTTATTGAACTAACTTTTGAGCATGAAACAAGCTATGGCTGGAGATACAGCTCACAGGCTTCAGCTGCATGGGATAAAAATTATGAATTATGTTGCTCTCAGCATTTTCTCTGAGATAGAAACTTATTTTAAGAGTTCTGTATTGTTCCCCTAATGCAACTGAGAAGTCACAGCAAAGTCACTCTTCTGATCTCAGCAAAGTGCTGGGTATTCTTTCCATATGGGGTATCCAGTGTTTTAAAGGAAAGCAGAGGATATCATGCACTCAAAGTCAGCACTCAGTGCAAAGCTACCTGATTCAATTTCTCCTCACTTAGACAATCACTGAATTCACATCTTCAGTGGAACTAAAGAACCATTTCTATTTTGATATGCCCTCTATTGGGACAACACTCTTGCAAGAGGATTCTTAACTAGATCTTTACTCAATTACTACAATCTGCACAATGTAGAACCAGCAACTGGGATTTTAAGGATGCTGCAGTATTTAAAAAATTAGACTAGTCAGTCCAGTAAATATTCATGTATTAATATTTAATCATTATTCTGAGAGACACCAACACAACACCAGCAAAGGTTCAGAAGCCAAATGCAAGCTAAATTCTATCTCAAACGAGAAAATTTGAATGATATTTGTATGCAAAAGCCTACAGGGAACCCTTTTCAATCAAGTGCTATGATTGTGTGAAGATGCTCCTCGTGAGCCTCCCCTAAGTGGGCACACTGCAGACCTGGAGTGCTGCCCCAGGAACCCAGCCTGTCCAAACACTGAGAATGGACAGATGAGCTCCAAAGATCCAAAGCACTTGAAGCCTTGCTAAAAGGAAAAAATCTACCTTATGCAAGAAAAATCTGTTTGAAATCACAAATCTTGGTATATACAGCTACACAGAAAATCCTGAGGAAATCACAAACCAGGCTGACACACGGGGAACGTGTTTTAACCTGGAGAGTTCAAATGTTAACAATACAGTTGAAATTTTTAAGTTTTAAAGAAATTGATCTGCAGCTTAAAAAAGAATTAAAATATACATTGAGTATATGACATTTCTCTTATACAGGCAACACAAGGGAACAAATACATTTCTTGTGTTATTCAGACAAAACATTGATGAATTGAAGAAAGAACTCTTACTCTTGCCAGGGTTACCCATAAAGATTTTGAGCACTTAGAGATCTTTAGCAGAAGATACACAGCATAGGGATTAGTATATATGAAAATTGATACATGGACTCTTGCAAGCATTATAATTTTCCTTCAGTAAATATCTAACTTGATTCAAAGCAACATTTATAAAACAAATTATTCTCTTCCCTGCTTTATTTTAGTTCTAACTTATTAAATTCAAATGTTAAACTAATATGCTGAAAATTAGGTTATCAAGCTGAAAGGCAAATATACACTCTTCTTTGTAATTGTAAAAAGGTTACTTGTCCAAAGCAGCATTCTTTCCTTTTTTCAGTTATTTTTCAACTAATTGGCTTTCTGTATAATAAATTTAGGTTCCATCAAGCATTAAAGCTAGTTTTTAATACATAATTGGTTGAAATACCATGAACATGAACTTAAGATAAATTGTCAACTGAAGGCAAACAAATATACGGCAAAAATACATTACAGACATAATGATCTATATTGATTTATATTATTATTAATAATGGGTTATAATTCTTAACTGCTACTTGATGAATATATATAAAATAATATTTAATTTTCTGACTTTTTAAAATCCTCATTCAGCTGAAATTCTGCTTTCTTTTTGCATTTTCCCAATGTCAAACTCTAAAACTTTGCATTTGAACCTGACCCCCCTGACTTCCACTGCAGTAAACAGGAAAAACATGCATGAAAATTAATACTTCTCTGTATTTTATTCTCTATTACCCTCTTCTAGTTAAGTTCCCTCCTCTGAGCTCCAATATTTAGCACAGCAAAGCACTGGACAGTATTTTGTCAGACTGTAAGGGTGAGCCCAGGTCATTCTGCAGAATATGGTGTCCTCTTGTGGTCCTGGAGGTTCCCTAAATTGGGGACATGTAACTGAACACGAAATTCAGTGCTGGTTTCAATTACAGCAAGACCTTTGGATGCCTCTGGCATCTGCAATGAGCACATCACCTTCATCAGCCCACAGTACAGAATGCACTGAAGGGATGCAGTGAATAAACTCACCCAGGTACTGACTTCAAGGACACAAAAGCATCAATGCCTTTATCCAAAAGCTGGAAAATTATAATTTTCAGCCATTTACACAGGGAGGACTGGTTTTTACCAATATGTTATTTGGGCAACTAATAATACTGAGGAGTTGCAAAGGACATGAAAACCATAGATTAATGTAAGAGATACTTTTGTTAGCAGAATTCAGCTACTGAAACTGTTCTTTAGGCACTGATTTAAGATTGTATTGATTAATCTAAAAATGGGAAGACAGCTTCCATTCTTCCATTCAATTTTATGTGAATCAGCAAAAGTAATACCAGAGAGAAAAAATATCTATTAAAATCTAACTACATATTTAAAGGTAAATGTGCTTTGGTAGCCACAAAATTTTAAAAGCAGTATTGAAAAAAGTAGTATTGGCAATATCTCTTCTAATTCTTCCTACCAAACACTTCAAAGCATAACATCCTGCACACATCCTCATCCTAAACTGAAAGCACTGCAGAATTCCAAGACAGACATTTCCACATGAATTACTTAATTTTATACTAAATTTTAAACTTTCCTTTTAAACCTTCAACAGGCCATGGAAAGCAGGGCCATCTCAGGGCCTTTAACCCATCTCAGTGAGTCACACACAGCACATTTTCCAAGGACTACTGCACAAAACTCAAAAAAATTCCAAAGGACAATACATTCTGTGAAACACACAGAAAATAGCCCCACTAAAAGGACAAAAATCTGCCTGCACAGATATCTCTGATCTGATAAGTGGTTGTGGGTTTATGCAAGATCAAGGTAGAATTTTGGCTCAAAGCTAAAGCACCGAAAAAATAAGCAATGCAAAGTTTTTAATGAGTTGCTCGACTGATAATTTTGTATGCATCAATTGTGCAACTGAAGTTGTAACTCAATTAGTATTTAAAGTAATTAGGGATAAAAAGCTTAAAAGGCGTCTTTTGTAATTTACTGAAGTGGCTGCTACTCCATCACTTCAAAAAAGGATAATCAGTTATGTAACAAAGAATAAAATGCCTGGTTTCCATTACAAAACCGTCCACTAAAAATTAAATGAAAAATGCATGATCTTCTAATAGATGAAAGAAAAGCAGAAAAGCTCTCATGAGCACTTCCATTTCCTCAGTCAGCAGGCAATGAACTACATTAACTGGACCCTATGCCAAGCAAACAGACCTATGGATTTTACTGATAAATTTCATAAACATTTGTATCACCACCTATATTGCCAGATTATGTGCATCACTGCCATTTCACATATGCCAAACTTACCTACTCATTTTACAAAATACCTGGGAAACCATTGGAAGTCAAAGTTATTACCTTTAAACATTCATAATCCACATTCACTGACACCTGAATGCCAGTAAGGAAGGAATTTCTTTTTTCTATTTCTTTTTGAAAATTTATATCACTTCATACAAATTAGCAAAAAATCCTTTTTCTAACACAGAAAAAGGATGATTGTGACATTTTAATAATACATGCACTACTGTGGTCTTAAACACAATGTCACAAAGATCTGAGTTTTGCAGTTGTTATGTCAGCTGTCTTTTGATGACTACATGGATCACTATGGTTGGAGCTTCTTTAATATTTAATACAAGAATTCAGTGATACAAAGGCAAAAAAATAGTAAATAGAGAAAATCCTATGTAAAACCTAAGAAATTTGATTCATCTTAAAAGCTTTAATTTAAGAACGCAGCAGTTTAGTAAAGATGTTCTTAGTCATAAGCACAATTTAAATCTCTAGTATATTGGAGTTTTAACTTGTAATAGCTAAATAAAATTTTCAGGTAATTCCTACACTGCAAAGGAAAATTACTTCAATTACTTCTCAATACTTACTGGACTTGTGGTGTGCATTGCAATGTGTATTTACACTCTTGACCAGCTTAAAGTTTTGATGACTAAGATTTTACTTACATGTACTACATATTTACTACATACATACCACAATATTTACTGTTTCATTTCAAAATCTCTATATGGTAGGAAAACACAAATTCCCATTTTAGAATGGCAGGGCTAAGACACAAAGACACAGATTACAGGAATTTAGTATCTAAATGTCTTTTAAAAGCTGGTTTAAAGTACTTAAAAGTGCTGGTGAAGAATGAAGGAAATATAAGGAATTTAGATTGAACTTTTTAAAATTTGCAGAAATATTTAATGAATTACTCACCAGTCTTAATTGCTGGCATGTTTTTGGAGAGAAATGGAGAAGATACTTCATTTTACATATAGGGCTGTCCAGTATAGCTTTGAAGGGTCTGTGCATTTGTGTACATCATCAATATTTCATTCAATAAAACTTCTCAGTAAGTGTTAAAACCAATGCATTACCTACATCAGTGAATCTCCAGCTGGTAGGGGGAAAGTCTATAATAATAGCAGGTACTAGCAACAATGTTAGAAAATATTTATGAGTCACCTCATTTATTTCGTATGGATAAGAGAGGTTTTCCCCCAACTTCCACCGATACTGTGAGTTCTTTCAAGTACCTTGTTTCCAATGGCCTTTTTTGGTGGGAAGTTAAAAGTCCTCACTTGCTGGTACTTATTCTGTAATTTATGATGCAAGCTTCTGAACTCTGCGTACCTCCGATAGACATTCCACTCATCATCCTTTATCCTGATATAAACCTGCAAAACACAGACAGGGAAGGGAATCATGTAAAGACCAACATGGCTGATGTGTGTCCTTCACTCCTCAAAGCCTCCTGGCTCAGCACCTTCCTGGGAGGCACCACAAGCTCCAGGATCCCACAGCCACAGATCCATGTCTGACTGCATTTGCTGCTGCTGTTGTACAGACCATTAACCTCATTCTCTCCCTTCTCTGTTTTCCTCCTCTTTCTCTCCCTTTCTCTTACTTTAATTAAGACAAACACTGTTTGCTCATTTTAACATTACATTATTATTAACATTAACATTACTGGGGCAACCGTGGCAGCACTGCTTGTTACCATGGTTTCCAGCATATTCTACTACCCAGTGACCAAAGGAAGAAAATCATTTAATACCACTATGAAATTGATTTCTATGTCCTCTACACAGTTTTTCAACTTTGTAAATTAGCTTTGTAGCATCAGAATTGCAAAACCTAATTTTATCCGAAGTATGAAACTTAATTTACTTCCTAACAAAATTACATTGAAAACTAAACTAGAAATTTTATTGTTTGGAAAATAAACACAGTTCATTCTTTCTGCTTGTATAGGACATTAAGTATAATTTAACACAGCTGTAGTTTTTGTGATTCTGTTTTTGTTTGCTGCTCATTATTTCATGAGCCTATTACTAATTACATGCTAAATATTCGCTTTCTCTAGGAAAATGTGATGCAGAAGTGAAATATACTTACAGAAAACTGAGATTTCACCCTTTCCTAGGGAATGACACAGTTTAAAAGAACGCTGAAACAGCACAAGTCAGAAACTATAAACCAAGCATCAGAACTTCAAGTCCAGAGTGACCTTTCCCTTTGTTCCTTCAATGGAATCTTGTGGAGGTTGGTAAATCCACTGTGGTCCCTCAGAGGGATGAACCCTAAGCTGAAGAGTTCTCTGCTTAGGGTGACAAGGCAGATATTCCTCCCAAGGCACTGAGCTGTAGCTCAGTTCTACCTCCCTGGCTGGCCCATTGGCCTCTCCACACCTTTATTCCTGTTATATATTTTCCCTGGATTGTTCTCCCTTCCCTGATTATCCACTGACCCTATTTTGCCGCAGTGTTCCACCCCCTCTACCCCCACCTTTGTGCCACCCTGAGCCCTCAGCAAATTGCACCCTGATGCTCTGCTCTCCCTTGACCCTGAATTCAAAGCCTGCCCCCTCCCTTCTCTGCTGCCTTCACCACCAGACCCCCTCACGTGTGGAATAAATCTCCATGGAACTCTGCTCGAAGGCCCTCCCTGCTTCCCGCCGCCGCCTGGCCAGCAGCGCTCTGTGACAGAATCTGCAGTTTATTCACTCTTGTGGGTGTCAATAATCTCAGTGTTTTACATCAGAAACTAAGCTGAAAAAGTACTGATGGCACTGCATTGCCCTGCTGCTCCAAAACCCCCAGGAATTTAGTAGTGAATTGTAAGACAAATAAAATCAGGATCAAATCAAATATCAAAATTGATAACAAGTATCAAACTTATGTGAAAAAGCAACACCAACCACCATCACACCAAGAGTGGGAAGTAACAACCGTTATTTTTGTAGAAACTAAATAAAAGTTAAACTTCTTTTGATGTACTTTTTGATAAAAGTAAAACTGGGTTTTGATGTGGCCAGTTTCAACACTGAATTGCAGCTTTTCCTGGTGACTGAAGCATGGGTCCTTCTCCTCAAGACATTACAAGTCCTTAGGGGGAAAAAATTGATTTTACTAAGAACTGGTGGTATTTCAGAGATGAAGCAAATGTCTTCTCCCACAAAAGCTGCCCATGCTTTGGTTTTTGTGAAGTTGTCTCTTCAGATACCTAGTTTCTCAAACTTATACGAGGCTTCTTTGCAAGATCTTGCAAATTAGAATATTTCAGAGTAGAAAATACACACACATTTTTTCTGCAGGAAGACCATAATTGCAAAAAAGGAATACTATAATTCTAAAATTAGCACATCTAAGAATTGAAAAGATTTGGAGTATTTTGAATTACAAATGCTTATGTAAACAAAAATTCAACTAGTTTTGATAACTAGAATTCAGAGAGTGTCATGATGGAACCACAATAGTAAGTCTGCAAGAAGAATTCGGATTTCTTTTTCACTTTGAAAATAAAGCCAGGATAATTAAACACCTACAGAACCATCTGTTTTAACAATTGAGTACATCTTTGAGGGCAAATGCAGGAATATATGAAATGAAATTATTTTGCATAATTCTAATCACATTTATTTAACGTAGTAAAAACTATATTAAATCTTTATTCACCCAGCTCTAAGTCCTCTCCCTGCCTATTCTCACTTCAACCAGTATATTGTTTGGAATTCTGTTTACATTCCCAAGATTCATGTTTCAATTTCCCTGTGGGGGGCAGGGATGAGAAAAAAAAAAAGCTTAAATTATTTTTAACTTAAGTTATTTAATATGGAAATCCTAATTTAACTAAGCACTTATCTTTGCACATGTGATTTGGTGAATCATGCAGTTCAACATTACCTGTTAAGCTGTAACCCACAGTTAACTAACTAAGGAACCCTGTACACTGTAACTGAATTTTTTCAGCATGCAAAAACATAGATTAATTTCTTAGATAAAACTATTGGAAAATTTCTTACTATTCTTCTATGTACATAGATATTGATTTCATTTATTCAACAAGAAATGAAAATGCAACATTTGGAGCCCTGTGCCATATTGGATTTATTGACAACCAACTAATAGACTATGAATGCAAAGTTCATGATGCAGCACAAATTTAAACTTTTATTATCTCAGAGGGGAATACTATTCCCAAGCCAAGGAATTGCTACACACTTAATGCAAATTCAGTTGGGAAATCAAACTAAGTAAATATTAAATATAAAATTTATAAACTTACCCTAGTCTAGTCACTGAAGGCATAGAGTTATCTTAGGGCCATGTTATAGAAAGTTGAAATTACTACCCTCCAGCTTATTCTCAGATCAATTTAAAATATCAACTCTAAATCATTTCATCTTTCTGATGCCCCTGTTTTCCTGATATCATCCAATTCCTTACCTACTTAAATAATTTTCAGGGTAATGAAAATGTACAGACTAAGTCAAAATCACTGCCAGAATATTTACTTGGAGACAAAAGATTTCACTTTAATATTGTCTTGAATATAAAAAAATTAATTAAGTGGTTTTTGTTTGTAATTTAGAAGCACTTTCCACTTGGGTCTGCCATGTAAAGATTGATTTGTAACCTTTCTGTACCTATGAGCTACAGCAGCTCTAAGAAAAATTTCAGTTAATAAGTATGTTTAATGAATTAGTCTCTTATTTTCTCATTACAAACATGTCTGAAGTCAGAGATTTGGAGGGCAATAGCAATGACAGTAGTAATTTAATAGCATTTATCAGTCTACTATCCGCTAACTTAATATTACTGAAATGCTGAAAATCTTCAGAGAATCAATGTAAAAGCATGAGTTTAATGATTGTGATGCTTTAAGTTTTAGCTTTCGTATCTTCCAGATTCTTTACTACATCAGTATATAACGCTGAACTTCATATAAAGTGACAGCAAGTTCTCCTGACAGTTGAGTTGGACAGAACAGTCCTTTAGTTAGTCCTTTTCCAGCCCCAGAACCAAGGACACTGCTGCAGCTTCAGGCCCACAAGTGCAAACAAGAGTGAATTGAGGAGAGCAACCTGGGAGGGTGGGACTGCTGAACCTGCAGCTGCAATTGCACAATTAACCTCAATCTGTAAATGGACCAAAACTTCTAAATGTGTAAAACTCGTGACTCAGGGTCCATCTTGGGTCACTCTTAGATCCATCTTGGGTTTGTTACATACTGCCAAATCAATGCCCAAGAATGTGCTAACAAAAAGGAAAATTAGCAACTGGTCTGGTAGGGACAACCCAATCAGCACAAAACCAGATCATGCCAATTGGCACCATTATTTTTTTATTTAACTCAGCTAAACTTAACTGGTCAATGTTTACCTCACATTTGCTTTTAAATAACACTACAAATCTTGGAGTACTATTGGTCCACAGTTTTACATTTTGGATAATAAAGTTTTTTAATTCTTAAAACTCTGCTTCAACTTTTATGTACATCTCAATTATTCAGGAATATGAAGATAAAGGGATTTTGATCCAAGTTTACCGTTTAAGAAATAATTGTTTTCGGGGACTGGAAAGACCTTTTTTCCTGTTAAAAAAGCACACTACAAAATGGGACTAATGTATTTCAATCTACTTAGGTTTTATCAAAATTATGTATTTCAGCACTCAAAACATATAGAAAAAGTAAAAATTATTCATGAAAAAAAAAAATACCAAGAACCAGTTTCATTTTACTTCACTTCAGGACAATGGGATTCTGTTGAGAATATAAATTCAAGCTCAATTCTACAAAGTTACCTCTGAAGTGTGAGAAATTAATTTTGAGACAGCTGCAAGCCTGCATTTATGGTTAAGTTCCTCCTTTGAAAATGATCCAATTTAAGAATTTTCTGCATAATGAATAACAAATGGAACAATGAAACTTTTCAGATGTGATAGTAGCAGGTTTTTGTGTGCCACAGAGACATAACAGGAATTAGAGTGAATAAGCTTTTCTTTCAATATGGCCATTTTATCCACTTGCACAAAGACTACAAATACTCAAATATAATTTATGCCAAATCTTCAAGTTTGTTTTTTGTTCCTAAGAATGAACAATACAGTGTCAAATATATGACACAACACATATCAAAGCATGAACCTTAAAAACAGCCAATATTGTTCCACCAAAGAGAAAAATTTTCACATATTTTAGACCAATCCACTCAATTACAGAGGCAGGGTAATGATCACTGCACTTCTGCAGTCACAGTTCTGCTTCTATTCACCAGAACAGCACTAAAGTGACTGGCTGTGCTAGAGAACAAAGGCAGCACTGCCTCACTTTTGCTGCATGGAATCAATATTTTTTGTCTTTTTATATACAAATCAAACCAGCACAAAAAAACCCGCACAAAAACACTCAACAGCATAATAAGCTCCTTTTGACAGTGAAATATGACTTAGAGTAACCCAAAATAATTAACATCGTTTCACAAACATGCACTTTGAACCATACAGTCATTGCAATGCATGACAACCACTGGAGAGAAAGAAGTTTCTGCAGAAGAGAAAATAGGTAAAATGACAATAGTGCTGCCTTTTTCTCCAAATAGAATATTGTGTGTGCTCAGGCAAGGGAAAGGAGGCTAGCTCATCAATCAGTTTCTAAAATATGTAATATAACTAGTATTTATTTCAGATATTTATTGAATATAAGTTATTTGCTTCTTTCTGCAGTAGTTACAAAATAATCTGAAAATAGAAATTCTGCTTTTACTTTCCTAGGATTTTTTGCATCTAGCATTTCAATAAACAAATCAATGTAGTAAGCTGTAATTCTGTTTCCTTTAGAAAAAGAAATAATTACAGAAGTCTCCAAGGACTGATCTCATTTTTGCATACTCCCTCTATCCTAGTTATTTTAAAAAATGCTGCTTTATGCTTTCTCTTACTTCTTCTTTGATACATCCTTGGGTCCTACTGCAGAAAAAGTGGGATATTCAACCTTTTTGACTCATGCACTCCCAAATCACTCTGACAATGCCATGAGCCAGATCTTTCTTTCAAATTCTCCCAATCATTCCAGTTCATTTTCTTGTCTACTTGCCCTGAGCTGCACTGAAATGGAATATGATTAGAAGACTATTTATTTCTCCTTTTTGCCTGTATAGTGCTGCAGCTGCTGAAGTCATCCAATTCATCATGCATCAGGAAAATAAAGTGCAACTTTGGGTTTAATCTTTTGGGTTTAGTTTATTGCTTACCTTAATTGCCTCCCATTTTCAACCTTTCACCCTGCCATGGTGGTTTGTGATTAAATTCAAGGTCAACAGGCCCAGCTGGCAGATCCTGGACTGTGCTCTTGATGTTTCATCTCTCACTCAAAGTACTTTCTGGGCACTGTCCTCCTCAAACATTTTTGGGTATCAGATACTGTTCTCCATCTCTTTTTTGTAGTGTTTCTGTGAAAATTCTTCGCTCTTCACTGCAAGGACACTGAGGGGCTGGAGCGTGTCCAGAGAAAGGACCGGAGCTGGGGAAGGAGCTGGAGCACAAATCCTGTGGCTGAGGGAGCTGGGGGGGCTCAGAGGAGAAGAGGAGGCTCAGGGGGGACCTCTCACTCTCCACAACTCCCTGACACGAGCCCAGAGCCAGGGGGACTCTGTGCCCCCAGAGAACAGGGACAGGACAAGGGGAAACGGCCTCAGGCTGAGCCAGGGGAGGTTTACACTGAGCCAGGGAAAACTTCATGGAAAGGGCTGCCCACACCAGGAGCACAGCCACCACAGCAGGAGGAGTTACAAAGCCATGAGGATGTGCCTTCTGAGCACATGGCTTAGTGGTGGCCTCGACAGTGCTGGGGAACAGTCAGACTCTATGATTTAGAGGTGTTTTCCAGCCTAAATAATCCTGGGATAAAAGCCCTTTCATAGGAAAGTGTCTTGATCTTCCCTCATAGAGGAAGTGCAGAGGAAAACATCAGGTTTTAAAACATCATTTAAAGTGATATAAAAAGAAATATTAGAAGCAAATATGTCGTCAATACTAAACAAGCAAGACTGAAGATAGTAAAAAGAATAAAAAAATTATAAGAAATGTTTATTGATTATAGTCTTAGGGTGTCCTATTCATATGCAAATAGTAACAGTCTTGTCTGATTAGCATATTAATCTTTAAACTTATTTGGTTTATAATGTAAAGTGTTCACTGCTCTGCAAACAAGGCAGATTTGCAAGAAGCCATTTAAATATTGATATCACTTTAGGAATCATAAAATCTCAGTTTCATTATCTTAAGTGTCAAGCATTGGTAATTATAGCAACAAAAGGCATGACTAATGGCATTTGCTGTACACTTCACAGGAAAGTGGAATCCACATGTATACAGAAAACAAGATACTCCACAGTTGAGAAATATGACAAAATAATATTACTGCAATAATCAACTTTCTTCACACATTAAAGAAGCTGCATCTAACTATCACCATCTAGAGGTAAAATGAAAATGCAATTTTTATTTTTTTTAATTATTATCTGGATTCTGTCTGTATGCCCATGAATATATTAGACAAGAAATTATTTCCTAATGATAGCCTGACTGAGCAATGTCTGCCACACAGAAGAGATGGGCATCAAACTGCAGAGATCACATACAGCAGTCCTCAGAAAGTAATCTAGAGAAACCAGGGTTGTTTCTCTCTAACTAGAGAAGACAGGTTGCTTGGAAGAGAAGACTTGCCACCACGACCCTGGCTTTAAAAAGTTGCCTGATATTTAACATATCTGTTTAACAGACTAGGCTTCCTTAAGTGTGACTTTGTACAAGACAAATTAATTTCTCCATATATGGCAGTGTCCTGTAATGTTTATAACTAATCAGTCTGCCAGTCAGTAAAAGCCACCAGAAACTTTGTACCTCTGAACCTTCTTTTGGATGACAGCCTAATGTTCTTGCTGGAAGACATGGTTATGAGTGTCTAGTCTGAGCTCCTGTCACAACCTGGATAATTTCATCCAAACAATGCTTATGATTTGTTGATTGTTAATAAAGACATCAATTGGTCATCTAATTAATTTTTCTACTCAGGTGCAAAATTAATTGTACGAGTAATCCATCAGTGCTAATGAATGGCAAGACATGAGTCAAGATCTAAACCTGAAGCAAAACAAACTTGAGCAAGTACAAAGAGAGCAGCTGTTCTCTGCAAATATTTAGAATGAGCTTGCCATGCACAGAAGACAAGCATTAGTTGGAAGGAAAGATGTTTCATCATCATATCTAATATTTCCATTTTAGGACTAAATTAGTCATTATTAGCATAACATTATAAAGGCAACTCATGTTTAGTTTAAATTACCTTCAAGTTTCTTGGCACCCTGCCCTTACAGCAAGGCACACTGATCTCAACGGTTCAGAAAATTCCTTGGAGAATTAAGAAATGTATTTTTATCCAGAACGCTTAAAAATAAACAAAAGGTACAGTGGTATCATTCCAAAATATCACTATTCTCGGATTTCCTTAGAAAGAAGTCAAATCTTTGTATTGGGATTGATTTCTCTTCAATTTAATTAGCTCAATTTTCTAGACCCACAAAAACTTCCAGTATTACCCCCAACAATAGTAGAGAAAACCACTGTCATGCACTTGTTTTGAAATTGCAAGGCAATAGTTTCAATGGATGCTCCAGTTTTCATTTTGAAACAGTTAAAAATGTCTTTATTTCCTTCATGATTTCAAAGATTGCCATTGTATTTCCCTCTCAGCTGCTTTTCATGCAGGCTGAGAATTTCTAATATGCTCCTCCAGTGAAAAACCTTTTTTTTCACCCATATTATTTGCAGTCAATACATTTCTTTGGAGAGGAGCAGAACTGCACACAGATAAACCAGAGATTATACACAGCATAATAGCATTTTCTATTTGTCTATCCCTTTCCTAATCATTTGTAACAACTTGGTTTTTAGACCTCCTTAAATCCTTTTAAAAATTATGTCAGATTAGGTACTTTAAAATCTGTGGTATGCAAGCCAGAAGCTATTTATCAGTCACTTTTCAGCTATTTCAACTTTGAATTCCTGGTGCACTGCATGTGGAGATTTATGCTTTATTTATTCAACAAGATCTGCTACTGGCATTTCATTTAAAACAGACAGTCTGCTATTCTCCACAAGGAAGAATGAGAATAACCCATAACAACTCCATGGTGAACAGAGGTTATAAAATATGCATTTTTCTGTTACTATTTTATATTCTGGGAAAACAAGTGAAAAAATATTTTTAAATGAACTCAATAACGGCACTGAAGTGCACATTCAATTCTAAACAGCTTTTCCCCTAAAATTTACACACCCTCTAATTGTTGTAACATCCACAGTTGAATGATAGAGATGCAGAGCTCTGTTAATTTTTAAGACAGTAACAGATAGTGCTAAAGTGGGGCACTGAATTATCTGCTGCTCACAACCGTCCCCTTGAACTCAGCCATTCAAACTGAGCAGAAAATTTGGCTACATTTCCAGAGCTTGTTTTGAAATCCTTAAGATTCATAACCAGCTAATTCTGCCAGTTAAACATTACTGCAAGAGTGCAGTGTAACTCTACAAATACAGAGGTCTGATTGAAATTTCCACATCTAATAGGATTCATTATAAAATGCTGCTTGCTTTCAGAGTCCACAGTCTTACTTCTGAGCTTGTCCAGAATCCTTAATCCTTAACAGAAATTAAAGGAACTATTTGATGGTTGAAGCTATGTGACAAGCAGGCTGGTGCTGGAAACTTTTCCTGCTATATTTACTGAAGAGCAACGTTTGGGGTTTTTTAAGGATGAAAAATGCACTGATTTTGAACATCCGAAACAGATGTTAACATGACACAAAAAGAAATGCTTTGAAATGCCCTTCAAAACAGCATTACAAAACTATGTTAAATTTAAAAAACATAAAATTAAATTTTAAAAAGTAAGCACAATAAGAAAACTCCTGCAGGAGTCTATTCTTATCCTGTCCAGGTCAGGCCCTCCTGATATGCAAATTAACACATCATTAATTTCTTTTCCTGGTTTAAGAAGCACAAGTGCAAAATTGGCATTGATTTTGAAGAGGCACAGCAACCCATATTTATTTCTCCTAATTCTTATATTCTTCAGAAGCCTTTTTAAGTCCATGCAAACAGATAACAGACACTGTGGAACTGATAAGTTCATAATTTTCCAAACTACTTGAGATGCTCTGCAATTGTTTCCACCCTCTTCTGGCCATTTCCAAGGCAAGTGATATGTACACAGTAGTTTATTTTCTGCTACAAAATAGCTATTTATAAGCAAAAAGGGACAGAAGAGGCACAACAATCCTAAAGTGCATCAACAATAAGTGTGACATAGCAAGCCTCCCCTGGCACAGTCCTGCTCTCTCCATCAAGTGCTCCAGAATCACAAAATTCCAAATCAGCCAAGGTTAACAAGGTGGCTCATCAGAGGAGGGGAGAGAAGGACAATCTCTTCAGGTTTCTAATAATTAAAAATGCAGAAGAGATCAAGCCTTCCCATACAGTCACATGAACTGCCTTTGGAAAAGCAATGGCCAAGGCTCATGGCCTTTTGTAGCACCCTCATTTAGTAGCAACATCTTACCTTGATGGCATCATATGTAGGATCTGATTTTCAGTCAGGTTAAGCACCTGAGGGCCAATTTCTAATTAGCTTTAAGTACAGTCATAAGTATTTAGCATATCTAAAAATCATGCTTAACCAAACCAAAATTTCAAACTTTGCCTGTTCCAGCTGGCACACTTTAGCTTTCTCCAAAGTTCATCTCAGCATTAACTAGCACAACCAAATCAGTTTTTACATCTGTTCACTCAAGTCCTCACAGAGAAATGTGAACTCCAAAAGGTATTGCTAATAATCTCATTCACACCAACATTCTGCAATATTGCTGCTCTCCCTTATATTGATATACCACAAGTCCTTTCTCATTAGCTGATACAAAGAGTTATACATGCATTTTAATTTTCTGCCACTGGAGAAATAAATGATAAGGTGATAAAAACAAAGTTTATTATGAAAAAAGGACTCTCAGAAAAGAGCTCAATCATTTATCCTAACTGGACTACCAGTCTGGGTCTGTTTAGGACATACTGGTAGCCTGGTAAATACCCTCTTCCACAATTTCAACTCTGAATCAAATTCTCTGTAATCAGGAGCACATGCTTTGGCAGAGACTTAATAAGATAAATGCACAGTGCTGTTACTGAAGCTATTCTGATGTTTTCTAAATTAATGCTTTCCTGGTCACTATGAAATGTAAAATATATATATTTAGCAAGCACATGACTATATAATTGATCAGAGAGGTGGCACTCACTTCAAATGTTTCATCACAGTTGTATATGTCTATTTAGGAAAATATTTCTTTTCACATGCACAGGGGCAGTGACACTCCTGTTACTGAGCTCAAAAACTGGCAGGAATGATATAAATAATAAGATATATGTATTCTTCCATAAGGAAAGAGCTCAACAGGTGCCATAATCAAAGTTTAACAAGAATTAGAGAAGTTTTAAGTCACTTCTACAGGTAATTCCTGCTTGCTTTTTCTCTTGACTATTAAAAGACAAAATTCAACTCTTCACTGGAAAAAATCTATAATATCCTGTGCTGTTCTGTAACTGAAGACAAACTAGTCTGACTACATTCTGTGTTCTAGGCAGCTATATTTACCTTTTCTCATTAAAAAAAAAAATCTGTAAACTGACATTGTGAAAAGATGGAACATATTCAGAAGAATAACTTGTACATTTTTCAAACAAACAGAATCTTGCACACTATGAATGCCCAACATTACGGATTTATACTGTAGACAGAAAATCTAATAAAATTCTCAAAATTGTCTTTTTGTAGATTCACAATTTCCCATCTTTTGAAAATATTTTGCTTCCTTTTTTCCTGTTCTCAAGAGGCTTAGCCTTCCATTACAAGTTCTTTGTTTTACGTTAAAGACAAATGACATCTAATTCTGTACTCCAGCAGATTTTTGGGTAAAGTTCTGAACCTCTTACAAATTAGGAACCTTGATTTATCTCAATGTTTTTCCTTTTAAATGTGCAGAACAGTTACAGCATATATTAATTCTGCATCCTTTGTAGGCTTTCACAATCCCACTTGTACAGTGATGTCCAGTCAAACTGCATGACAAATACTGAACTCTAGAACCCGACATCAAGTTACAAATAAAAGTAAAAATACATTAAATTCTTCAAAGAATTCACAGAATGGGTAAGGTTGGAAGAGACCACAGTGGCCCATCTGGTCCACCCCCCTGCTCAAGCAGGATGAAAAACAACACAGAACAACTTAGGAAAGAAGCAGTAGAAATCAGAGCTCTCCTAGTGGACGTGGAACTGCACCATCATTAGAGTAACAGGTGGGGTGAGATACTGATGCTTTTAAGAATTTCTGTGTTGGCAGACTTGTGTCTGGGTTTGAGAATCTGTAGCCAGTGACAGCAGAGTGGAGAAATATGTGAAAGCCAGAAAGACAAAAATAATTACACTTGTCAACAAGTTAGGTCTTCACACACCTGTGCATCTCAACTTGATTGATTATTCAATGCTTTTGAACAAATTACTAACTGTTCCCATCCTGGTGGCTTTTCTTTCCGTTACCTCAAGTCTTATTTTTCATTGTGTCTTACTGGCCAAAAGGTGTGTGTTTTCCTGTACTTTTCAACTACCTGCCAACACTTCATAAATGATTCAAAATTCTACAAAAAAACCATCATTCAGAATGAGAGAAATGTTAACAAAGTTCAGCAATCTAGTTCAGAACTAAGTACATGTGGCTGAAACAGAAGTGAAGAAGTTTTGCAGCTGCTAATAATCCACAAATAAAGAAATACAAACAGCCTAAGACAGCACATTAGAGACTGAAGTTCACCCTGCCATTCTATCTGAAGTTCACCCTGCCATTCTATCTGTGGAGGGTGCCACTGCTCTGAAACCAAGAATCCAGGAATCAAGGAACAGCATAAAATTTCAATGCTTCACCTACAAGTCAGGCTGGAGCACAAACCCCTAAATTCAGACCTGCCTGAGGCAGAACACAATGTAAACACATTCAACAACACACAGTGAAGAATTGTTTCATTATTCAAGATATTTTCAAGTAAACCACATCTGTCTATCTGTCAAGCAATGTTTCTGGTCATTGTTATCCCCAAAATTGAAGTAAAATGTACATGCACACTGAAGAAGGCTTTGTTGATTAGTATTGAATTATTACATTCCCTGACCAGTGGACTCATCTTATTAGCATGCTTTTAAAGTATTAAACTACTAGAAGTCAAGTCTCAAAATATGCTATTTGAATAATCAACACAATCCTATGGATGAATATACATGAAGTTACTGCTGCTGCTCATTTGCTGATTTCTAATGAAATTAGACAGAGAGCTTTAAATTATTAAAATGTGCTATTTCAGTCAGCAACTTATACACAAAATCTCTATGTTTACCAGGCTCACTTACCTGGTAAACATGGAATGCATTGGCAGCTTTTCCACGCAGGAAGACTGAGGGAATCCAAACATTAATAAGAGCACGATTTGATCTGGAGAGAAGAGGAAAAAAATTTGGAATCATATTTATGTATGAGAACTGCAAAGCAACTACATGCAATGTTTTAGATAATGATCAAAGTCATCAACAAAGCAACTTAACATTTCAAATGAAGTAACAGAAAAATTGGAGTTCTGCCTGAACTTATTGTATGTTCTGAACCTAAAAATGTTCCCTAAAATTAACCGAACTGAAACAATTCCTTCTGCAGGTTTTCTGGAGTTTGGGGTATTTTTCACAGTATGCGCTTAACATTTGATTATACACATGAAGAAAAATTATTCACTTCAATAAATTCAACATTTTCAGTCACAAACCTCAGGAAAAGTTCATTAAATAACAGAAGAGCAATGGACAATTATGCAGAAGCCATTTCCATCCACTCTATGTCATCCATCTCTAAATTCCTATGATTCAAACACATCAGCTACATTTTCAACCCCTCATCCACAAAAGCAAGATTCATTAGTTTGACTACTAAAGGCAAAATTCCAAATCACAACACTCTAAAATGATCTGGGGTGAGTGGGTCACTTGTGGGGGTTTTGGGGTTTTTTGTAAGCACTGATTGGGAGCTATTTTGTAAAAATGAGGAAGTCCATCACATGATGGATGGCAACCAGCACCCATCAAACCCAAAGCACTAAAACCAGTAACTTGGTGCTTTGGCAGAATACCAACACCTAGGGCACTTAAAAAGCACTCCAAGGGAATCTTCCTGAATCTAAACTCCTTGAGTTCAGTGTCATTAACTGCACTGGGGAATGCACTGTGCAGCTCTCCACACTTTTTAACAATGGAACACCACAGCTAAGAATGCAGTTACTGGAAATAATATAGGAAAAGCAAATTACTGAATCTGTTTGCTTATTTTCTTTTCCCAGAGATGGTATGAGGAGAAAAAATTTGTGAATTATGAAACTTACATTTCAAAATCTGATAAACTCTGATCTTCAGATGTTTGACTTAAATCTCCAGGGACCTATATTTCCAAAACAGAAATAATTTCCACACAATGGCTATTATGTTTTCAATTAGGAAAGCATAATATTATAAGGAAATTATAATTCAACATTCAATTTTATAAATGCCAATAAAAACTATTACTGACAAGCAATAAAAAATAAAATCCTGCGAGAGGATTGTGAACATATCACCCTTGTGAGTCCTTTATGTTAGAACTTGCTAGAGTTTTGCAAAGAAACAAGTTGGGGTTTGTAAAAGCATGTAATTTGGAAAGATATAGAAAATACAGGAAAGAGCATCATTATTAGAGCTTTATGAGCAAAGGATGCTAAAACAAATGCTTTGTGTGTATAAGCAACTTATGGGAAAATACAAAGCACATAAAACCTACTGATCACTTTCTTTTACAAGTAATGTTCCATCAAGGGAAGGACACATGAGCATTTTATTTCAGCTGTGCTCTTACAAAACATTATCTAAGTACAAAAGTTCATAACAATGCAATGATGGACTAACATCTGCAGAATCAAAGGAAGTAGCAGTTGTTAGAAAACCAGATTGCAAGAGCATTTAGAACAGAAACAGCTTTTTATTTTACTTTATAGCTAGAATAAACACAAAAGGGTATCTTCTTTCTTTTTAAAGGAAAATGTAAAATATAAAGCATAATCTAGAACAGTTAAGAGGAAAGGAATTGTGCAAAGCCAATTCCTCACAGATCTGCTATTTCTTACAAGCTAACAGATACTTCATCATGAGTAGCATGTTTAAGCCTATTTCAGAGGGATATTCTACAGTGCAATAAACAAACACTCACTGGCCCTCTCAGATCAATCAGCTCTTGTCTCATCTGGAACACCAGAGCTTCCTTGGCCATCAGAGCACGGTGCAGCCTCTCGTTGAACTCAATCAGCTCCCCGTGCATTTCAGCCACCTGGAAAGCAAAGCAAGGGATAACTGTGTTCTCAGTTGGAAAAAAATATCCTACTATGTAATTTCTTACACGTATATCAATTTCTTTTTACCATACTCTCCAAGAACTGCTAAAGCATTAGTTTGAACTGATCATTAAGAACAGACATTGCTATAATTTTGACTCATGCCTTGAAATGTAGTTTTGATAGTGAATTGAATAGGACAAAATACAACTTCACATCAAATTTTATTCCTATCACTCAAAATCAGATGACAACTGATTCTAATAAAACACATTGACTTCTGTTCTCAGTTTAATTCTTTGATGAACACAGCACTCAACAGGTACAAACTAATCACAATATTTTGAACTGGGCGTAGTAGAGCAAAATGCACAAACTGCATTAAACTTTGTCAATAATTCATAAGTGATGTATTCTTCACTCTAAGTTGGAGTTTTAATAGGATTGAAGCTAGAAGTCAATCACTCCAGGCAAATCTGTGAGAGGTCAGAGGAGTCTAAATACCAGAGTCAGGCTGTGGCACAAGTTGCTCTCCCAGGTAAACAGAGTGGCCTCTTTGGAAAGTTCGTGTGGCCGTGGCTGTGCTCTGCATTTTAAGCAAAGGCAGCAGCAAGTGATGCAGGATGTTCTGAGAGTTCCAGGGGCTGGGGGAGTGAGGAGGAGGAAAAGTTCCAGCAGTGAGCTGAACACAGTGAGCACTGCTGGGCCTCTTCCAGGGGCTGCCCCAGCAGCTTGGTTAAACCTGCTCCTGTTACAGCACCTCCTGGAATGTCCCCTCCTCATTCTCCCATCCAGAGCAGAGAGCAGCAGAGGCAGCAGAGTGACAGCATGAAAGCACAGCTGAATAACAAGAATTTCAAAACAGGCACCTCAACAATAGCACAGGGACTTGAACTACTGCCAAATCTCTTAAGAGTTCATAGTTTCCCTTCTGGAAGCAGTTCATTACTCTCTGTGAATTTCACAATTTCCTTTTCTTGAATTACTCTGCCTTATCCCTCTTCCCCATGGAAGTTCCTCAAAATAAAGCAGTTGAATTCAGTTTAATTTAGTGCCTGCTTTAAATTTTGTGCTTTGTTCCACACAAACCTGTATCCTTCACAGAATCAAAGCAAAAAGAAAAAAAGTTTCCATTTGACAAGCCAGGATCTGACATAATTGATTATAAATTACTAATAAAAATAATTTTCTCAAGGTAAACTTCAAGCATTCTTTTCTAATTTCTTTTTACATTAGAGGGAGTCCTTCAAATCCAGTAATTCATCACTGTAACATATATGCAAAAAGGAGCTAAACTATGCCCACAATATACTAGAGAAAGTAGTAATATAATACAATTAACTGTAGATAAATCATTTTCTATACTATCTTAGACACTAATTCCAATTTAAAGTGAGTGGTGTAATATTTAAGAATACCACGTTAATATTAACAGGTCACTGTTAATTCCACAGAGCCTGGGCTGGAAGGCAGAACTCTCTTGCATTTTAGGAACAGAGATACAGCACACAACCAATTGCAAATTCACAGAGAAGAGCTGCAATACTGCTGGTTATCAAAAGCAGTATCAAAATTTATAAGTGGATACAAATAATTTGCATACTTGGAAATATGTTTGTTTTTTCAGGGTCTATCTATCAGAAGAACAAAATCTAGACTGATATGTGACTATTTTGTCTCTCTCTGATTTGAAATAACGTCCTTGAAATAACTTTCTACTTGCAGACTCAATTAATATGTAAATTCAACAACTCTCTCAAAACACTACAAGTAATGCAAAAATGTATAAGTAACCCTAGCAAAGTTAAATAATAAAAAGGAAATTTAACAGCAAATTAAACACTGAATCACTTGTTCTATATTATTAAAAGGACAACTGGCAGGTGTCACTTATTAGCAACTAACTTACTTCAATACTTTTCCTTGTCAAAGAAATGTGTATTACCATCACAACAAATCAAAAAGAGCAATGAATAACAATATTAAGTTCCTTTAATTTTTCCTGCATCAAAGTCTGCTAAAACAATAAAGAGGTCTCCTTATAATTACAAGGAGATTTCAGTTACATTTTCAAAGAATCACATCTTTCTTTACTCAATCCACAATGAAGACTAAGCAATAAATTTCCCTGCTGAGACTTCAATCATCTTCACAGTTGCTTTTCTTCATAACAATACGCTTGAAGCAAAAAAATAAACTATAAATACTCTAAGTTTCCCTTGGATAGATGATCATTTAGATTTGTTCCTTCCTATAAGAGAAAACAGTTTAAAGAACCCAAATCCTTCTCACAAAGGTGAAGTGAGGCTAAAGTAAACACTTGAGGCTCCACACTAAGAGAAGTCTCTAGAGCTGTCAAAAGATAACATAAGTGCCTGAGAGCACTGCAGTTACACTGCCCAGCATGACCACACTTGAGAGCAGTCTCCAGAGAAATGACAAAGAAAATATCACTCCATGTCTCCCAGCAAAGGACCAAGCAGGTTAAAACAGGCTAGGATGTTTCACTAAGCATCTAATAAATACAATCTATCCTGGAAGGACACACTTCTAGACAGAAAAAACGACATTTAATAACAATGCAACAATGAAAGTAATAAAAATTTGCAACAAAAAATTAGTAATTTTCTTACTTTGTGTTTTAGTTGGACCCAAGATTTTTTTTAATACTGTTTGCAATTAAGACTTCAAGAAGTTTTTGCACAAGCTGCATCTGAATTAATGATTTCTTGTCAGCATTGGCTTTTTTTCCCCCCATAGTCACAAAATGCAAAACAACATGTTTCCCAAGAAACACTAGACAGAACTGGAAGTTGCTTCTTTTTGCTCTTAGTGGAAGCATGGGTGTATTTTTCCCATGAGGAGATTTCCTTTTCAAAAATCAATGTTCTTATACATCTTTTTCTCAAAAGAAACAAGGTCAAAGGAGTGCAAAACACAGCAGGCATCCTATTAGCAACTCCATTTTTCTACATGTGAAAAACAGCAAAACTCAAAATGGCAGAGTTGGTTCCAAAGAATCTGAAAAACCAACTTAGGAACAGGGCTGGCATTGAGCTGCTTTGCTTCGGGCTTGTGTCCTAGGGTGACTTTATGCTTGTGTCCCCACTGTGTGCCCTGTTTATGCTGGGAATTGAGTTCTGCACCTTGGGGACTGGTTCTGAGAGCAAAGGGAGGCAGAAGAAGAGTGCAGTTTGTTCACAGGAACTGCACTGCTCCCCCACATCCTCCTCTGGGACCGCGCTGCCTGCAGCACGGGCAGCACAGAGCTCTCCTCTGCCCTCAGTTTTTAGCCAGCTGAGGCAGAGAAGTTCCCTGGACTGGGGCTTTTCTTAGAGCTGTTCAAACTTGCACTGGACTGAAAAGCCAGAAGAGCATTTGGAGCTCAGGCCTGTGGCCCACTGGGGCTGGGATGTGGCATTTCCAGCACCAGAGGGACTGGAAGGAGCCTGAGCGAGCCCAGCTACACCACAGAAAGGACCCTCCCTCTGAACTTGCCCTCTCTTCTGAACAAGAGGTTCCATTGTTCAATACTATTGATTTTTTATGCTTGTGAATACTTTGATTGTTAAATAAACAGGTTTTTTCCACTTTTCTCGAAGGAGGTTTACCTCCTGAAGTGGTTGGGGTCACTTCCATTTGCTTTCCCGAAAAGACCACTTCAGAAGTTTCTTCCCAAAATTTGTCCTAAACCAGGACAGCTTGGTTTTGTTTCATTGTGTGGATTTTTGCTTGGTTGGTTTTTTACTCTCACGATACAAGGTAAACACAAGTCAGCTTTCCTCAAAACCAACAAGCAGAAAACAAGCTGAAGCTCTCATCCCAAAACAAACTGGGTACTGTGCACATTTAATGAAATTCTTATCCGAGTTTGCAATAATTCCCAGTCTTTGTCTCTTGTGTCGGGTCCTGCCACTGTTTACTGAGACTGACACTGCTGGCCATGCTCAGTAAAGAAGGGTTGTCACAGGGGTTCCATCCTGTTTGGAGGATGTGAGGATATTGTTGGGAGACCAGTAAGTGAAACAGATGCAGCTCCCCTCTTCCCAATCCTGGGCAAGAAAGCTTTTCCTCTGGTTACATCCAGGGATGTGTCACCACTGCCACTGCCACAAACTCAGAACTGTCAGCAACAAACTCCTGAACACACAGAACAAACTTGGTACAGCTAAGGAGGCTTCCACAGCAGAGGGAGGTTTGACCTGTGCTCTTAACTAAAATATTCTCTTGATAGCAACAGAACAGAGGAAAGGAGTCAGAATTCAACCAAAGGCAAGCAGTAGAGAAAGAATAAGTTTCACAAGGTCCTAGGAGAAAAGGATAACCAAGGATGAATGTTTTAGAAGAACTGTATGAAGCTCTTTGATCCATGACCTGCATTTTTAGTCATCTTCATGTTCATCAGTTAATGTGGGTATCCAATTTCAGGGTAATTTGGGCAAGAGAAAGACATAGAGAATTGTTTTACTTTTTATAAAAATGTTCTTTTAATATTTAATAGCAGATATGGGTAATAGATACTAAATTTCATTACTTTTGTCTTAAAAATAATTTGTATTAAATTTAGGATGAAACCCTAATCTATTTTTTTTCCCCTTTAATGAATTTTACATTAATCTTAAAAGTAAATCTTGCCTTAGGAACTTCTTCTAACATGGTCATATCAACAGAAGTAGTAGCTTCTATCAGCCATTTCCTGACTGCAGTATTCAATAATACAAAAATGAAACATGATTTGCAATCAGAAGCCAGAAAAAGCTACAGATTTCACCATGTCCTGATCTTAAATAAAGTTCAACTGCCAACACAGCCATGTGTGTAATTATGTACCATAATTTACACAAAACCTCAAATCTATTGTCTGTGATGGTTGCAACTTCAACACCAGCAGTCAAAACCTGAAGGAATTTCCTTATTTATTAAAACCTTCATTTTATTATCAGCATATAAAAGTACACCCCTGATAGGAAAAGTATTTTTAATTATCAGAGGTTTTTTATTTTTGAGGGAAAAAAATCAGATTTATCTTTTACATTCCTGAGGAAAAAAATAACAACAAAGCAAAGAAGCTTCAAAGCTTGTTTTACAATTATGATTTCATAAGATCTGTGCAGCACAAACTTTACCTCAATCAATTTCCTTTCATAAGAGCTGGCCAGTTCCTCATTGTTTTCTACTTGCTTTTGCTCTGGAATTGTAAATTCACCATCAGTGCTCCAAATGTTTGGCAGAACTATAACAAAGAGATACCTCAAATTTAAAAGTTAAATTCCATAAATGTCCAAAGACATCCTGTTTAGAAATAACAGCTCTGTAAGAAACAGTTACTTAAAACATTGGAACAGACCATAACATTAAACTATTCATAATATTAAACACTATTACAGTACTAAAACGCAGATTCTGCAGGGACCTTTTTGGATAAGAAATATTAAACTGGAATCTTAACAGAAAAAAATGCAAACCAAAAGCATTTGGCTGTTCTCTGACTACCAGCTGTCTAATAGAGGTAGTACCTGTAATTCCTGCCCAAAGCCTTCTAAAACTAAGCTTTTGCTTATATTTTAAGACTTTTTTTTTTTTACTGGGCTTCCAAAATATCATTTCATATTACTTGGACAGACTGCTTACATATCATAGACACTACAGAAAATAGAGCTGAGAATGAACACTCCATATTTCATCCAGTATTTCACGGTTTGGCATCAAGCAGGATCAGCTGGAGTTACTCCATTCCTGACAGTTAATTGTCTAATTTCTTCCTAAAAACTTCCAAGAAGGGAAATACCATGCTTCCCTGCACAACCTATTTAAATTTAAGTATTCTTCTCACAAAGGTTTTTCTGATATCTAACTTCCTTCACCTGCCATGTCAGCCCATTACTACTCCTTTTATCTGTAGTGAATGAAAATTACAGATTATTCTATTCCTTTTCCTAGCTACCATTTACATATTTGAAAATCACTTTAAGGCCTATTCTAGGTAAATCCCCTCCAAGTTATACAAAATCCAATTCAACTTTTCCTCATAGCTCGTGAATTTCTAAGTAAACAAGTTAACACATAAAAGTAAAGCCCTAATAAGAGTTGAACAAATGCTTTCACCATTCTATAAAATCTGAACTATATATACAACCACTACAAGGTGGATAGGAGAGGCCATAATTTACATGGCTAAATATTCCTGAGCCTGGGAACTGATGTTTTCTTTGAGGAAGAATTTAGATGTTTATTATTATTTTTTGAAAGCTATTTTAAGATTTTTTTCTTGTAAATTTTGCTTCAAGTTCTTCAGCCAGACTTCTAAGATCAGCACTTTTATATCTAAGCAGGTTTAAAAAATGGTACAGAGCCAACCCCTGCTGATGGCTGAGAAATCAAGATGCTCATTTATTAAATATTTAAATACCAATATCCAACTGCTCAGACTACAGCAGTGATCATTCATTTTGAAAGCTGATAGTTCTGACTTTTGGGTAATTTATTTATAATCACATTTGCTGAGTGGGATTTTTGGCCTTTTTAAGTCTCCACAAGGCAAAGTATCAAGCTGAGTTTCATTTATTATTTTAGGAAACTATTTAAAAGCCATACCCAATAGCATTTGATCTGATTATCGTAGCAAACATGTAGAGTCTTCATATTTATGGTGATAAAAATAACAGCAGAAGCCAAATTTATTCTCTTTCAAAACAGTCACAGAAAATCTGTATTCTAAAATCTACAATGCATTTAAGACTTTTGTTTTCATACTATTCACAAGATTCTTTATAAATAAAATTATTCATTACATATACAATCCATGGGTGCAATCGTTTCTATAAATCTGGTCAAAGAAAAAACTCCTTTTGTTTCACTCCTTTGCAGTTATTTCTCAGGGATTATTTACATGTTTATGTACTTTCAGTCAGAGACCCCAGTACTACTAAAATTTCACTTAAATTTTCAGCAGCAGCTAAGGAAAAAATTTAATTTTATAAAAATTTAACACATGAAGTTATGAAAGAAAAATTTATTACAAATATTGCATGTAGCTGAAATTTATTCTAATCACTAGTGATAAATATTATAGAAAATTACTGTGGATTGATTAAATATCTTTCCAGCATAAAGCATATGTGTGGTTCATTTTTAGAAATGTTGATATTGTTTCATCCCCCTTTTTCATCTATAAAATCTGACCATCCTACTCAGTTTCTATTCTTATCACTCACTAATCTGCATAATTTTAACACAGTGGAATATAGCTAGCCTAGGAATATTTTTTTTTTC
The DNA here is from genome assembly GCA_013397245.1 of Thryothorus ludovicianus. NCBI lineage: Eukaryota > Metazoa > Chordata > Aves > Passeriformes > Certhiidae > Thryothorus > Thryothorus ludovicianus. The sequence goes on along the minus strand of VZTB01007865.1, from coordinate 137,872 downwards.
CCATAATTATACTCATCATGGAAACTGTCACTACCTAATGAAGGATAATTTCTGCTATTATAGGAAGCCTAAGCCATGGTTTTTGTGAATAATTCCTAATATGAATCACTACACTCCAGCAAAGTCGGAAGTAAAAACATGTGTTCTCACTAACAAATATCCTTTTAGGGATGAATGAAGCTTTAAAACTCCAGATAAGTACAGCAGCTAGCCCTAAAGAGCAGGAGCATTCATTTATACAGCCACTTATACGACCAAAATATTCACAAGTTAAAAAAATAAGACAGATGGTGCCAATTTCTGAAAAACCCTCTCAGCTCTCTGAACACCTTCTGCAACCAGTGGAAATCCAGATCCCAGCAGAAGAGGATTCAGAATCAAGACATCAACTCAGCCCCTCATGGATGCTTCTACCACAGACCACAGAAGACAAACAGGTAAAACTGCTGATACCTTCACTGATTTTCTTTCAGATATAAAATCTGCTCAATACTACCCAGTATTGAGTCTATTTCAAACAGTCTGCAAATGCTGATCTCCAAAACAACAGTCTAATCTAGAGATACTACAATTATTTCTATATTCCAATATCATATTAATTCACAGATTTTTATTTAAGTTAGATTTTCATCTGACAGCCTCTTCTGAAAAATTTCTTATTGAAAAAAGATCACCACATCTACCAAAAGATGCTCTTTAAAAATGAGTACAAAAATCTACATCAGTATTTTTCTAAAAAGGAAAATATATCAAATATGCTATTTTCACTTTGAGGAGATATTACTCCCTCAATGGCAGCATATAGAAAAGTAAAACCTGTGCATGGATTCTTTTCACCCCTTCATTTTATCCTTACCTTCCACTGTTTGACCTTCTCTTCTGAGCATCTGGACAGCTCCTACGTACTTCTTAAGCTGCACTTTTAGCACTTCATTTTCTCTATTGATTAAAAAAAAACCAGAATAAATAATTATTGTTTCCTCAAAATAGATGAAAAGTCCTTTTCAATGAAAGCAAATAGACTCTCTGTTAATAATGAGCTTTACCTAAGTTGTGTCACCACCATGCAAGGAAAAAAGTACTTACACATTAAATAATATATCAACAGCAGAGTAGCAGGAAAATTACTTTTCCAGGACCACATAAACACATCAGTGAAACAGATTATCTCAAAATCAGAAACCTTCCAATCATTGTTTAGTTTAGATTTTCTATACTGATGGCAAACACACTGCACAGTCTATCTATCAACAATCAACTAAAACATAAGGATGGGATACTACACAAGCAAATTCAGAATGGCCAATGTAAAATGAGATCATTATTTCACTAGTTTACATCTAATTGCAAGTAATTAATAATTCAGCTTTAGAAACAGGCTTTAGCATTGTAAGAAAACAGAAGCACTTCAGCAACAATATTGAAGGCAAAAGCTTCCACAAACCATTCCTAAATGAAAACTACGAGACAAGAAATTGAGGTAATCCCTTCAACTGTCGTATTTCAGTGCCCATGCCTGTCTCACCTTCCTTTGGAGTGTACAAGTATTCAAACCAGGCACTATCATGGCTCCACTTAATAACATTAAGCACCTTAGCTTATATTTGGGGAAAATAAAATCTGATTGATTTTAAACAAAGCTGACAAATTACATATCTGAAAATTCAACTATCTCTCTAAGCCCATTCAGTTAAGCAAGTACGACAGAAATGTTCATACTGAAGAAACACAACAAAAATGTGTTTCCAGACTGTGAATTCAAACAACTTTTATTTTTCTTCAAGAAAATATGGAGGTGGAAACATGTAAGTGCCACAAATGCAGCACAACACACAGAGAACCCCACAAGCCTTTAGAGAGAGGAGGAAATTTGGGCCGGCCAAGGCCGTGCTCCAGGCACGATGGAACACAGCACAGAAAGCTGTAAATGGATGATACACCAAAAATCCAAAATGACATTTTATTAATGGGAATTTATTTAAGAATTAGAAATATTCAAAAAACATGCATGTTTGATGGTCCTTGTCATACTAGATATACATACACACATAAAATACATATTATTTTACACATACACACACATAAACTGCTGCTGTGAGCAATGTTACACTGCTCCTCTAAGGAGCCTTGACTGGCACAATATTCCCATTCCTAAGGATTTCAATTCAGCTTGCTGAACTTTGTTACCTCAATTTTATTCAGCATTTTAGTAGGAGGCTGCTAAATAATTGAGAAGCTATTGACTGCTCAACGATTGAATTTTAAGAGTCCTTGATGATTTTATGCATTTGATGATATTTTTCATTTCTGAGACTACAAAGAACAAATCAGATTTTCAGAGATAAATGCTTATATTCAGGTTAAGAGAAAAAAACATAAAAAACACGGTTTAAGCCTACATACTACATTAAAACAAACCTAAATATTCATTCATGAAAAAAAAAATTTATGACAGCTAAACAAAAAGGTTTCTCACCAGAACTGTAAAAATGTCTGCATGAAAATAACTGTGTACAGTTACAATATATTGAGTATTAAGTATTCTTATGAAATAGTCATGTATCACATCATTTCTACAATGAGAATAGACTCAGTGCCTTCTGTCAGTACTGTGACACCTTTTTAAGAAGTCCATTTTTTACTACTTTGCCTTAAAATTGACACAGTACAGATGAAGTTGAAAAAGACTTCAATTCACTTAAGGTTTTTGATAGGAAACTGAAATTCAAAGCAGGATACTATAGCCCAGTCACAATTTTCTAATATGCTTCTTTATCAGGTTATTACTTCTCATTCTTTGACATCTCTTTCTTGTTATTCCTCTTTAGCTGGATTCCAAAGAGAGCCCATCCTGATGTATATGAATTTATATAGTTCTTTTAATCAGAGCATATTTAAAAAACAATTAGTAAGCACTTTAATGACTTGAAGAGGTATTTTATCACATACATTTCAAACATGTATTTCACAGGAAGATAAATTCCTCTCCAGGAGTTACAGGCCAGATCTGCAGACTGAAGGATGTTAAATGCTTCTACTAAATGCTGTAATTCTGCAGTGCATCCAAACTACAACACCCAACCTGAAGCAGAACTATTCACCTGTTATGAGCCCAGAGGAGGCATATCAGGTTACAGAACCTACAGTAAACAGAAGGTATACAGAAGTGTAAAATAGAGCCAAACTCTCATCCCCCATTTCCCCACGCAGTGCATTTTCTCACTTTCTTCTTCTCTATCTGCTTTTCTTGCTACAAAGCCTGTCCTTTGTAATATGCTTTCCTCCAACATTGCTGAATATAGTCTAAGAATATGCAATCTGAGATTATCCAATTTCACAGTCAACTTCAATAAATTCCTCTGCCTTGCAAAGGGATGTAATAGTATTCCACACAGGAAAAAAAGAATCTCAATTAAAAAACGTTAGTATTGCCAAGAAGCCACTGGCACAATATGTCCATGCAATTTGAGAAAGGTTCATTGATGGGGACAAAAAAAAAACCAAAACCAAAACAATTCAACCAATAAAAAACCCCAAAAAAACCCCACCTGACAACATTATACTAGAGGGAATACTGAGTGTATTCTGTTAGAAGACCAGCAAATAGGCTGAACCTGTTTGAACCTGCTTCTGTTGGAACAATATAGAAGCTGCTATGAAAGAGCTATTCAAATATTTCTCTGGAACAATGAGATTACCACTACTTGAAACTATACTGACCTAAGACTTCTTCCATTTTTCAAAGAGAAACTGGGTAACTTGGGAAAATGTCTCTCAGTAAACGAGCACTTTGTCTGGGAGGCCAGAGACTCTTGGGAGAGTCCAGGAGAACAGCTGAATAATTGCAGATTTCCAGAAGCCATCATTTCAGCACTGACTCATGTGTCACTGAAATTTGTGTTCTCAAAGCCTTCAGGAAGCTATTTATGTCAAATTTGTCAAAAAAGCTTTGGGGACACACATAAATATCAGCTCTCATAATCTGAAAAATATTCATTCATCAAATCACAACAGTCAGATTGTTACTGAATGATTTCCCTTGCCTTAAAATATTCTGAACATTACAACTGAGGAAAATTTTCTACTCTGGTCATGTAATCAATTGTGTTCAAGGGAAACAGTGAGATTTCACTACTACAAAATATCTGAGACTTAGTTTCATCTTACTCACCTAGTATATTATGCAGCAGTCACACAACAATTCCAAACTTTTTGTTATTTCCAATACTTTAGATTATTCAGCTTGCTCAACTTTTTCGTTTAAAACACATTTAAAAAATTTACCACTCTTATTGCTGCAGCATCACCTACAGCATACAATGTGAACCAACAAAAAATTTAGAAGAAAAATTTATATTCCAAAGAAACTACATGCAAAGTTTCTTATGTTAGGATGTTAGAAAATGAGTTGCAATGAATCATTAAAGAAATGCCTCCCAAGTACAAAGTAACTGGTGACACATGAATTTATCATGCCTCAGCAGCTCCCAACACTGTTTTTAATCACATGACAAAGCAAACTGACTTTCATAAGAGCAATCAACACAACACACCCATATAGCAATAAGAGAAATTACAAAGACTTGGTTAAAAATACCTCATTAGTCTAAGTGAGCATCTCTTCAGGTCTGGTTATAAAAGCTCCTTCTCTATTTTCTAAAGAGGTATGTGCATGACAAATATCTGATTCACCCATATGTCACTGCAAATTCTAAAATTGTGGGGGAAGTGAGTCAAAGAAATATGAATATACAACTCCTATAACCTGAAACATGAATATTAAATGATGAAGTATTTGCATTGTCTCTATTGCCTTACAGCATATGAATGTCAAACACACTTATTCACATCTCTCCCTCCCTTAAAGCAAGTAGTTTGGTTTGATGTGTCATCAAAAGCAGAATTAGTAGTGTCCTAAATACCTTTATTTTTAAGAAAGCATTATATTTATCATTTTCAAATGGGGAATAAAAAGCTTAAAGGAATCTCAGCTGTGGTACTTTGTGATAGACACTGAACACACTCTGCCTGTGCATGCAGAAAACAGACACCTCTCTCTGAGTAAGGCAGATTATTTCACTCTTGGATTGTTTGTTGTTTACTACACATGTGAATCATCCCCAAGATCTTACACATCAGGGTTACTCTAGAGTTTATTTTGAATTGTAAGAAGCAAATCACACTATTACAGGAGTATTTACCTTCAAAAGTCTTTCTTAAGCTGAATCCCATTTAGACAAGGAGAGGGTTAAAAGTCTTTCAGTTTCACTGTAGCACAAAGTCAAGCTGGAGGCAGCTCAATACTGGGGCCAATGCTATTAAACACCCTAACATCACCTGGATGCTGGGCCAGAGCACACCCTCAGCAAGGTCACAGCCAACACAAAACTGAGGAGCAGAGACACTGTGTGATTGTGCTGCCATCCAGGGGGACAGGGACAGGCTGGAGAACTGGACTCAGAAAATGGCTGTGAACTTCAACAAGGGTAAATGCAGAGTCCTGCATTTGGGGAGCAATAGCTTAGGACACCCAGGCAATGTTGGAGGGCTGGCAAACAGCTCTGTGGAGGAGGATCTGGGAGCCCTGGGGGACAGGCAGCTGAGCATGAGCCCCTCTAGGGTAAAGCAAGCCAAGAGCAGCCTGGAGCCCACTAGGAACAGCATTGCCAACAGTGCCAAAGGGGCTGGGAAGTTTTCATCTGTGCAGATATTCAAAACCTGACTGGAAATAGTCCTGAGAAACTTGTTCCAGCTGACCTTCCTGTAGCTGTGGGAAAAACAGCTGCACCACTTCAGAACTTGGTACCTGCTTGTTGATAATGTTTAACAACAGCTATTGCTTATGATCGGATTTTTAGTCCTAAATCAGTTCTGTTCTTCTGCAAACAAAGACACTTGAAAATTACTTCCCTTGTATACAGATTCTGTTATTGCCTTGTTCCCCTGCAGTTACTCTCTGAGACATTTTCAGCACCTCTTACCGTGCCAAGGCTTGGACTTTTGTGGCATGTCGCTCTTCCTGCTCTGCCACCTTCCTCCTGCAGTTCTCCACCTCCTGCCTCAGTGCTGCAGAATGCTCCATCTCTGCATCAAGCAGATTTCGCAGGGATCTGCAAGAAGGCAACAGCCTCTCTTCAGAACACTGCACACACTACCTGGTAATCAGAGTATACTCTAAGAATCACAGAGGAGATTGCCTGAATGATACCACTGATGTCATCCTAAAATTTCATCATTCAGTTTAATAAGTTGACCCGATTTGATTATACAAAGATATGAAAAGCTACAAAGAAAAAGCAGTTTAAATCCTTACTATTAATTTGTATTACTATCTTGTCAACAAGCTCAAAGCACAATCTATTATGGGATCTACTGCACCAGCATGCAGGAAGAATTTGTGTTTTAAAAAGGTCTGCAAGCTGTTTTCAGTACTCCAGTGCAAGTCCATATATCTTGGGAATAATCTATAAGCAATATATTTATAGCAAGACAGGCAGGGCTCTTGTCTCTGCCAAGTGCACTGCCACAGACCTCTGTGTAAAAACCCTTGATGAGATAGCAAAGGTCAGCATGATGTATATGGGTAAAACCCAAAGCATCCTGGTCCTTCTGCCAAAAAAGCTCACAAAGCTGAATGAGGCAATAACTTGCAATTACGGGAGTGGGAAGAATAGGAGGAAAGAAAATAGGATCTGTTGGTAGGCTCAGCATTAAAAAACTCAAAATACCCATAGGAAAATATGAATTACTAAAAATGCCCTACTAAAGTATTGAATACATCTGCATTTTCATTCATCTATGTGTTTCAATAAACTAAAAAAATACAAAGTACTTTTGATGGCATTTTACGTAAGCAACTGATCATTTCTACATTTACATCACCATTTTACCCCAAATGAACATAAAGACAGTCAGAAATGAAAGTCACTTTCAGCATTACATTGTCAGCTGTCTTACATCACTTCTTCACCAGAAGTGAAAACCCAGAAATTTTCTGAATATTTGCATTAGGAGAAACATTTGTTCATTTGGAAAGCAATCTCATGAGAGCTTCAGAATCTTCTGGTTATAAAGTTCAGTTTTGAAAAAACTACAACTGCAAAGCTCCCAAGGTACAAAGAGTTACCTGATTCAAGCAAAATCAAAAAGTTGCCTTCAAAACACTACTCTTCACTATCAGCATTTAAATAGTGAATTAAGTTAACCTTTCACAGAAAAAATAACATATACATCAAAAAGATTACATAAATATTATGTATAGCTTTACAGAAAGGACAGCTTGTATTTAATAACTGATTTTTTTTTTTAATTACAATCCTTTTTGACTAAAAAAAGCAAACTACCTATTCTGCTCCTCCAGTTCATCCTTTCTATTCATCATGGCCACGATAGCTTGACGAAGTTCATCTAAGAAGAAGGAACAAACAGGATTAATGTCTGTGTACATTTCTGCTCATTTCAGATCTAGCAGTCATGTACACAGGCAGCACACTTAAGATGATGCCAACACCATTTGCTATTCAGCAAAGCACATAAAAATGCTCTTAATCTCATCACTAATTTGAGCAATCTTTCAAAAGCGGTGTTACTTAACACCACATCAGAAATATTGATCAAATCAAATTAGTCTGCATCTGGCTTTAATACAAATGTTTACAAGTGTGCCTGTGGTTGCAGCTGTTTTGTTTTCACCACAGATGCAGGGCAGAATGCACCTTTTCACCACATGCCTATTAATGAGATACACTGTTATTTGTTCAGCTTCTCTAAATTGCTTCTTGTCCTGGCTATAAATCCTGACACAGGAAATAACTGCTACAGGGAGAGGGGAGTAGAGATAATGGCATTGCTGCCTCATGGCATTGCTTCTCAAGTTCAGCCCTAAAGATGATGAATTTCTGAACCTTGTCATACCCTATAAGATACTTTATATTTCTTAAAAATACTTTAAAAATACTTTCCGTCATTAAATCAAGAATGAAAATTGAAAAAAAAAACCACTGACAGAATTTTAGAAGTTTTAAAGATTTCCTTTGGGTTAGGTGTAACATGATACCAGAAAAGTCAGATACCATACAGAAAAGTGTCAGCTCAAACAATTTCATTAACAATTTCACATATGTTAATCAATAATTTCATGAGTGCTATAAGGACATAATTATATTAAACCATCCCTCCCAACATTTAAGTCAAATGTTTATATATAATGAATCAGCCTGCTCTGCAGGTGTTCAATGCAGATGTGAGTAAATTTTGTGTGCTTTTACTGAAAATATACTAACAGAACTGTATCACTTGATTTCTTCAAGTAAGCAACTTTTTTCCCCTTTACATTCAGTTACAGAATTGCCTGTATCTTTCTTAATATTTTTTACAGTTACAGAAGTTTTTGCCCGTTTAACAAAAATTTAACATTGTCCTATGGGCCAGATGGAGTCTGACAAACTGTAGTAGTGGATAAAAAGTAAAAGATTTTATTATGTCAATAAAATACATCAGTCAGTGCTGCAGACATCATGATTACAGTCTGGTCTTGGTAATCAGTAGATAAATTCAACCCTTGCAGTACTGCAGGATTCAGCAGAGTTCCCATATCATTTGAAATCAGACAACCCAAGTTTCTTCATGCTAGATTTTTTCCCAAAACATTCCTGCATCTTTGGCCAGGGAGAAAGTAGATGATCATTTTTCTGCCCATTCCATAATACCCATATTACACCTTAAGAGCTAAATAACATCAACAAGAAATGTTTCAGTAGGTCATTAGAGGGAGTTTGCACTTCATTAATTCAGCACAGAAAGAATAATTAGTGTTCTACAGTAACAGCATATTTCATGCAACCCTAAAAAAAAAAAATAAAATCAAATCTTGTAGAAAAACCAAAAGTGAAATAGTGAAACTTCTGGATATTAAATACTAGCACAAGGGACTACAATCCATCAGCCTATCTGTGAATAAACAATTGCTCTATGGATGAGGAAAATGGAATAATCCAGGAGGTGTTAGAGCATTATACAAATAAACAACGCAAGCAAAAGGATCCACAGTACTTTCTGTACAGCACCACTCCATAACAAAATAAAGATCTTGAACTATTGAATTCAGAATCCTCCTCAAGGACACATCAAGCCAATGGCATTTTAAATATTTTAAGTGTGCCATTAAAATATGATAGTGCACGATCAACAAGTAGTTGCTGTTATGTCTCTAACTCTGAATAAATTAAAGCTGTTGCTGCTCAGACACAGCTCTGCTCTTGCACCAAGTGCCCACTCTGCAGCAATTGCCTTTGTGTGTACTCAGTGTTTTAATGTGTACTGGTTTATTAATATTTATACAGCTAAGCTATTATAAATTGTCTTCATTATTTCAATTTTACCGGCCTATTCAAATCGTAACCTTAACTTGCATAATAACTTAATCTTCTTTTCCTTATTCCATCCAGAATCTTCTGCATGAGTTGAGACCTGAAATCCCATCCTTTCTCACTCCTCTCTCCCCCACACACACACAAGCAGAGCACAAAAGCAAGATTCTGCTAAAGACCATGGTTTGCACAAAAGAGGAAGAAAAAAAGTCTCTTGAATTACAAGACTTTAAATTGCTTATTTATTTCCATTTGCCTCATTTTTCTGAGAGTCATGGAGTTGACAATACTATAGAGACACAACAAAGCAGAAACTCCAAATTTCATTATCACATATAGGGCAAAAATCAATGCTTAATTTAGGACCACAAATGCAAACACATTTCACACTGAGTATTTCTTGCAAATTTAGCTCAATTACAGGTACCGGTGGAGGTTGGATGAGAGGATCAACACAAACCACCAGCCTGGGCTAAGAAACCAGAATTCCAGGAAGGCTGGTCCAGCCCATGCCTACCTAAGCAGCAAGACTGCTCCACAGCTATAGCTCTGCTGTTTTTTCTTGAAGTGATGAGTGTTAAGGAGTCCTATTTAATATAAATTACTCAAAATAATCAACTATACAGTTTATCATCAATACTTCTTTATATTCTCCATAGAAAATACAAAAGAGTAAAACATTATTAGTGTAATTAAATAAGTAAAAATTTACCAAGAAAAATAACCAGAAACCCTCATTTCATGATCTTTTGAAGCAAGGAACTGAGTAGAACTAAAAGAAAACCAGTCTATTTAATTCAGGTATAATATTTAAAACTTTCAAAAATTGTAATTTCCTGCTTTCACTTATGCTTCCAGAAAAATTTCAGCACATGTCAGAGCAGCCAGCTGAATGCAAAGGAAATCCAGTATCACACACTGGAGCAGGTTCCCTTCAAGCCAGCCAGAACATCCCCAGTTCATGAGCTTCTGTCTGTCTGTTACACTTGCATCCAAGATCAGTGTATGACCATAACCTAATTTTTCCAGTAGACTTTTATCTCATACATTGTGTGGGTTAGAAAAAGGAAAAAAATAAAAAAAAAAAAAAAAAAAAAGTCAGGGTTGTAGCAGCAGCTGTAAATCTTTCTCCTATCGACTGTGTAACCTCAATCTTTCTCTTCTCTCTTTTTTTTTCTTTTTTTTTAATAAAACAGTGGGAGGATGGCCAAGTATTCCTACTTCAGAAAAGTGTTTGATCTTAGATTTTATGTCCTACTTCTGAGCTGTTTTGTGCTTGATGACATTTATGTTCTGTAAAATAATACCAATGACAGGCAATACACTACTGTCTTTAAGGATCAGCATTCAACACCAACATATCTAAAAGTGAAGTGATAACCTGAGTTCCATAAAGACAGAGATAAAATGATAACTAGTGACGTTTTTCCTAAGAGAGAGTTTTGCAACAACTTCTTGAAAAAAGAATTCCCATGTACAAACCAATAATTCCAAACCATTCTTTATCAGAAAAAAAAATATAAAAATCAAGGAATGTACTAGTTAAATTTTTCATATTAAACCTGACTTTTTCTAACACTGACAATATTCTTTTATTGCTGGAATTAATGCGTGGTGCCCAATTACTCATGAAGTGAATATTTGCTCAAAAACATTTTTAAATTCCATTCCATACTCCATGCAAAATCTAGCTTCTAGAAGGCTTTTGTAAGGTCACAGAGCATGAAATATAGAATGCTTTGAGAAACACCTGCCACTTTCCAGCAACCTCCAGAAAAGTCATAAGTTTCACAACTCTTCTGCTGTTTAGCCAAAGATTGGAGAAGTATGATTTGCAATCACCTGTTGTGAAGAATGAGCTGTAAGTGAAATCATCCCTCAGAGTACACAAGGTCATGCAGCCTCCTCTGCAATCCTTCAGATAGAATATCAGGGTGGGCTGGGAGCAGTTTACAGCAATCTTTGGTTTTTTTATTTTCATGAGTGAAAATTTACACAGATATTTTCAGAGACAAATAAGACTTCCAGTAGACTAGTTACATCTTAAATCAGAAGTCTGACCTTTAGAGACATAAAGAGCTTGATGCTCCCTAAGCTGCCTACATGAACACTGCCTTTGAAGACTTAATTTAGTGCTCAAAATTCTTGTAAATATTATCCTGTCATGTCACTATTCACAAGGCAAATTTTAGTAGGAAACAAATTGTGTTGGCCTTCTACTGTGGAAGAGTCCTGGTGAAAGGCAAGTCTGTAAAGGAAACTGCAGCTTTCCTCTCCCTGATGAAATTCAAACACCCTCCCTTCACAGCTGTGCTTTCAAATTCAAGAATTCAGTACCTGCCAGTGACCTGTGGCAACTGGGTTACAGAACAGGTCAGCAGGTATTTAGAGAACACAGCAAGTACAAAAATATTCACCTTATTCACTCACACAATCAGGATAAAAAAATAATATGGAGGTTTGATCACTCAGTAAAGTTCTTCAGTGATCATGAAAAGCTCAGGGATTTCTCAAGAATATATGAAAAAGTATGGAATTATGTACAATATTACAACATTTTCTAACTTCTGAGGTTAAGCCAAATTTTAAAAACTGAAGAAAATCATAAAGAAAAAACCAAATTAACAGTTATTTCCTAAAAACAGTACTATAATGAAAGTACCTTATAAAGAACATGAGTAATGTCCTTCTAAAATGAAAGTTTTGGAACTTATTTTTTTTCTACTGCAAAAACAAAATGGGGGGACTTGTGCTGGTAGGACAGATTGTTCTGATGAAAAACAAAGCTGAAAATACAATCTTCTAATAGCAACTCTTGAAACAGTGTTGTTTGTGATTCAAGTACAGTAAGATAAAGACAACTTTTTAAAAAACTGAATATTACACAGTAGAGTAGAAGCATAAATAGAAAACTTCTGATCAGCTTAACTCTTTATAAACTTGGTTATGACAAAAGAATCTGCAAAGCAAGGGCCAGTTTTCAAATTATGCCTGATACAAACAGCAAAGCTCAGTGGATTTCTCTTGAGTGGCATTAACATTTTTTGAGATGTATCTGCAGCTAAGTTAACCTATACCTTACAAATGCATGGGTCATAATTCAGGAAAATAATTTAAAATGGCAGAAATTTTAATTTACAGCTTCTCATAACAATTTCTAGACTGAATATCAAAAGAAGTAAGAAAAGTTTAGTAGTATACTAACAGGTTGCAACAAAAGCAGGGAAAGAATATAATTTGTAAAAAATCCATGTCAGGCTTTGTCTTCAGAAGTAAGAAACACAAAAATCCAGTCACTGGAGACCTCTCAGCTTTTCTCACTGCACTACTGCATTCCATTTTTCTTCCCTGATGTGTTAGAATCAGTTGCTATGCAACCAAGCTATAAGCCTCAGCATTTAATAATTCTTCTGCTAATTGCAATACAGAGAAAGAGCTTCAGTGTCTGACTGTCACAGCACTGATTCCTCCTGTAGATAATCTACGACCAATAACAAACTTGAAAAAAGCAGTTTCACTCAACATACTCAGGATAATCTATTATAAAGATATTCACTAATTCTATAAATGTACAGTCAGCTGAATTTTAATTATAATTATGATTATTTACTAGGTGTTCTACTGGCTCTGTAGATGGGTTTGACATCCTTCCCGCCCTTCCTTTCACCAAAGCCTTCTCTGAACTGGGAAACTAATGATAGTGTGCATGCTTCTGTTGATCCTGCATTTTCATTTCATTTACAAATTGCTAAGTATTGAGAATTGAAAATCTCCAGATTTTCTGTCTATTTTATAGCAGTCTTACCTACACTGGGAACTAACGGAGCAGCTGAAGGAGACCAACTGCGGCCCCTGCTGGTACCTGACTCCCCTACAAGCAGCAGAACCAACAGCGCAGGGACCGCGGGCAACTCTCCCAGAAATAAATAACAGAAGGATGTTGTAGGAATAACATTAGCAGAGAATATCTAGTGACCGAAGTACCACTGGAGCTAAAAACAGTAAGTCCATTCCACACTTCAGTTACAGCCCCTAGAAGTCTCAAACTAGTTTGCACCTTTGTGATGTATTTTGCCAGAAAAGGTTTTTCAGCTTTGTAAAGCTCAGTCAGCAGACCAGTGTCAGAGCCTGAAATACTGAAAAAGCTTGTTTTATTTCCTTTAACACAGGTTGATACAGCATTTGAATATAACTTTAGAAAATGAGATTAGAATACCTTAATATTTCATTCATTTTGATGATTGCATGAATCAATTGCAGAAAAGAATCTTGGCTGCATCACTTCTAACTTCCCAAATGTCATAATTAAAAATTTGTACATATTGAAATTTATAAGAAGAAACAAAAAAGAGCTTTAGGAACAAAGTCAGTTCAGTTACAGAACATTCTGTACAGTGAGAAAAATAAACACATACTGGCTCAAAAGCTTAGACACTCAGTTTAAGAACTGCCTTTGTTCTACAAGTGTATGCAAAGAAAAAAGATCAAATATGTGATAAATAAACTGCCTGTGCTTCTATTAATCTGTCTCTGCAGCAAAGACTATTTTACCACTGAAACATGACTGTCCTCCCCTTGATCTTAACTCAAGTTTTTGTATATGAAAGCCCATACTGATGTTTGGAGCAGATTTTCATATCAAAACCACAGAAAGAGTGGCATTTGTTTGTTTCTGACTACCCATTAATGAAAACAGGCAAAATAAGCAAGACATCAGAACCAACCCTCTGTGTTTTCAGAACTTGTAGAAATTTAAAGATGGTAATCAAATTGTTATTTTTCATTTAACTACTGAAGCTGCATTTAATATAAGGATATATCAGCTGCAATGGAACATAACCTGCCAATACAAACATCATTTTAGGGAAGTTATTACTAACACAACCAGCACATCAGAAATTAAGTGCTCTATGACTCTCTAAGCAGATTTTATCAAAACAAAAATAGAGTTACAGGACTTCCAAAGTTATTTCCATCAATCTAAATAGATTAAGGAAGTACTTACTAATTGTCATGGATTCTGGCACAGTGGCTGAAGGCAACATAGTGCTTAAAGTATTCACTTGAGCTGGAGGACTGACTTCCACTCTAGTCATAAAAGCACAGTATAATCAATATACAAAAACAAAATCCAGAATTCAAAACTCAAGAATAAGGCATTCCAGAAACTAGAACTGTTATCTTATTCACCCATATTTAATCAAAATATGTTGAACAATCCTTTAATGTATCTCCTGGGAGTCTGATTTAAGCAGACATACAAAAATTCTGAATTAAAAGGCCATAGAGAATACAGTAAAAAAATAACATAAAACCTATTTCCAAAACCAGGAGGCCAAGTCTGTTATTTGAGACAACTGATTTCAAGATAATTATGAAAATTTCAGTATATGAAACTATGCAAAAAGGCAATTGTAGGTTTTTTGCATTTGTCTTTCCAAACATATGCAGAAATACACTGATGAGTAGCTAGTTTTCTAGTACTAAGTGCTTTAGGTAACAATAAATTGGCAGCTACAGGGTGAAGTGTTTTTTCTTTTAGGACAAACATATTTGGCACATACTTGTAAGGAAGATCAGATCTCCTTGGAACCAGTTCTACTGGATGAACAGCATGTTCATGCCCCTCTCCATTCTCCAAGTTATCTAAAATAGAATGGACAAACATTAGCTTCCTTTGGGTTACACTACTCAAAAAATAAAATAACAACATAAATCCAGACGTCAGGTAGTTTCACATTTTTAAACAGAAACACTCAACTTGCTAAAGCTTTTAAACACTTTTAATTCTGTCTCCAAAGCTGGCTTCTGCAAATCGACCCTGGATGCCAGCAGGATTTCAAAGTCTCTTAGGAACACAGCCATCATAAAGAAATTAGTATTGCACAATTCCTGAATTATATTTGATCTGTACAGAGTTACAAAGCTATGAGGAGACTTCTTCCTGAGGGTTCTTGTGCAAGCCCCCGGAGTGGAAGCACCTCATGGCGACACCTCATGCTCACTGCAAATCTGGTTGTGACTTGCAGAAGAATTTGTGGTTAGTCTCCAGCACATGAAACCTTGCAAAGACACCAGTGCTTTCTGTATTCCCAACAGAGCACCACGGCTTTTCTCTGACTCCTTACGACTCTATAGCAAGCATGAGGAATCAGACAGATGAGATATTGTTTAAAAAGCATGAATAATGCGCATCTGTCCACAGACTCACAACTGTCGGCAGCAAAACATCCACATCACTGAGCCTGCCATTAAGGAAGCTCAGGTGGAAACAAAACAAAAATCATATTTTATTGATGTGTTCTGCATCTCACTATGTAAGGTCTACAAAGTTACTGAAAGACAATCCTAAATAGAACAGATTTAAAAAGCAAAAATTCTAGAAATAAGTTAATGGGAAATAAAGTTATGTCAGAAAGTCTACGGAGGAGGAAAATTATTTTTGAAGCTGTAGAGTTTACTGAAGCTCAGTTCCTAAAATACATACTCCATTTTTGTTCCAAGCAATTGCATTTTGACGGAGGCTTTCTCCTTTCTAGTTACATGGAGATATGATATGCCCTGACACATCCCTGAAGCACTGCAACAGATTAATACTGAAAACACATATTAACATACAACACTATAGATTGTGCTATTTCAAATATATATACGTGTATGTGTGTGTTATTTATTGGTATTAAGACCTATAAACCAAAATATTGAGTTAAACTATGTATTTTACAAGAGCTCATTAGGCACATTTTAACAAAAATATCGGGATAATAATGAGCTTGCCAGCTAGTGGGCTGGACTGCCCTCAGAATAAGCTAATGCATGTTCCTTCTGACATCATTCATCCAGCAAAAGTGCAAGTCCCAAAGTCAAGCAAACAAGTGCCTAAGGCAGCTTTCCATCTCAGCAAACTGGCAGTGTGGCTGAGGGGAGGATGCCTGGATCCGTGTGTACCCCTGCCCCTGCCTGGTGCTTGGGCTGTGCAATGGACCCTTAGTGCAGCCCTCCCTGCACTCCCCAGCAGCTGCTCCTGTGCAGAGATGAGACCAGGAGAGCTCACAGCAGGCTCTGGGGGGCTCTCCTAGCACTGATGAACTGATTCCTTTCACCAGCCCAAGGCTGTATCACTCTCACTTCCATGACAGACCACAAAGAGGGACTGAAAATATCTGTCCTGCGCCCAGAAGGGACCTGAATGTGCCTGTTGATCACCTTCAGTAGGATGAGCACTGCATTCAAAACAGTTCTGAGATGAAGCAACCCAAAACAAGGGGTTATAGTGTCTTCTTAGCAGGAGCAAGCCCCTGAGACAGTTATGGCTAAGATGCATACAGATACATACAGATGTCCTCTTTGATCATCTGCCTCCAGAACTAAGTCTTGGCTTGCACTCCCAATTTTTGATTTCAGATCAAAACCCCCGGCTCATGCTCCTGATGGCTCTTGACATCTACTGACAGCAACAGTGAGTTCCCATTCCACACACCACCCCCATAAACAGGAATGTATTCTTGTAGTCCAGATTTCAACCTGTGGATATTCACCAACAGTTTCTGGTTTACATTTAAGAGACCACAATGCCACAAACTACTCAGTATTTTATAAATCCATTCCTTCATAAATTGAAAAATACAGCAGCACAAGAAAAAATTTTAAATGTCCTTTTCTTTCTTATTTTTGAACCACTGGCATTTCTGATGCGGTATATATTTTAAAATACAGCAGAGGGCAGTGCAGCATTATTTTATGATTCACATTTTTGTCACTGAACTTACCCAACTGAATTACACTTTTTCACAGGCCTTCTATCAAGAACCTATTTAAACTCTTGGACATATAATGTGTATGCAAAAAATATGAAATATTCCACAGTTAAAACATTTGAACACCACAGAGAAGTTTTTAAATGGTCACTGAAATGAGTATACCCAAAGTTCAGCGTTTTATGAACAGTTAGGAAAATGTCAACAAGGTGAAGGGGAGGGCTGGTAGAATTTTTTTGTTTGTTTTTGGTACTAATATAGATACTGTAAAAGTATCAGGTCTTCTTTTCCATTCCTTTGACCATTTCTATTGCTTGCTTCAAATGGTGCACATCATTCCTGCAGTGCCCCTCACTGCATAAAATAGTGCAGGAGAGGCCACAACACAACCAATGGAGCTTACATTTACAAATGACACTTTCATTTACACACAGCTCTGTTAATTCTCCATCAGCTGTAACCTGCAGAAAACCATTTGAGGATACTGGCACATGAAAAATTAGATGTGAGCTGGCAACTGGTGCTCACAGCTCAGAAAGCCATTCTTAGAATAAATGATCTCTGAAGATCCCTTCCAACCCAAACCATTCTAAGATCCCCATATCCTTTTCTGAGCAAGTATTTCCTAGTCAATCATTCCTTATCCTGTATTTCAACAGTTAATAGTTTCTACCAAACTGCTTCCAGCTGCTCTCCAATCTGTCATAATTAATTTGAATTCAACTTTGCAAACACACTTTGAGTTTCTTGCAGCTTAGTGGTATCTAGAAAATGGATATGGACAAGTTTTATACAACTATCCTAAACTTCAATAAAATACAAGACTCCAGCATAATCCCAATGAAACTCTGGTTTATTTTGACATTGATGGCTCCCCCTTAACTAACTATTCAAATGGAGAACTCTGAATAAATTTGAACTGAACTTTTTATCCCAGTTGTGTAGTATCTTGTTATTTCTTACCATTGTCCCATGTGAGAATAAAGGTTGCTGGAATTCTGTGAATTCCAATGCCCACCTGTTTGGGAGTAGGAGCCAACAGCACTGACAGGAAATAGAACATCTGAGTCATCATTCAGGACCTGCAGGGGACTCCAACTGCATATCTGAGAGTGGCATGTGACTATTTCATGAGACCTATTTAGAACAAACAAACAGACAAGCCAATCTATTTATACAGTCAGTATTACTGTTCATTATGTTCTATATTTCTTTCAGAGATATCACTGCAAGAAAAATCTTTATTTCAATCTGCCTGCCAATTTCTTGGTCAGCCATACATTAATTCATTAAAGACCAGATATTCCAAAGCAGATGAGACAGGCAGTGCTTGCCTTTTTCTCTAAATGGATTTCTGTCAGAAATAAAGCATCTTAGTATCTGAAATTATTTCTTCTTTCTCAGTTTTGTCCTGCCTTGTAGAACCATCTACATTCTGATGTAACAAGTTTACACTGTTTAAAATACACATTTTTACTGTGAAGCCAAAATAGAATTGTTATCATACTAAGGATAAGGAAACATCAAGGTCAGAATTATAGCCTGGCTATATCATGTCACAGTTTTAACAATTGAGAACTTCAAGGAGAACAAGAAGTCTGAAATCTCAGAATTTGGGATTTCAGTGAAAATTAGGAGCAAAATATCATCACTGCAGTGGCCCATATTGTTTAAACTGAGATTAAAAAAAAAAAAAAAAAGGAGAAAAAAAAAGAGGGGGAAAAGCAGGGGAGGATTCATAGGGAGAGAAAAAAAAAAAGAGAAAATCTATAGTTCAGTTCAACACATCAATTTGCCATACAGTACCCATAAAGGAAAGAGAGGGGTGGAGGGACTGCATGGCAAGTTTACCACTATCTCCTGCACCAACACTTACTTTTCAGAAGCTTCAGTTCCACCTTCTGTGCCTTTATTTCCTAATGATTTTCCATACAACTCATCCTCATCTGCATCTTCATCATCAATGCTCTTCACATCCAGTTTCTGGTACTCATACTCTCCGTTCATGAATACTGAGTTGCTCTTCCACGAGTGGTTACTTTCACTCCCATTCAGATTTTTTCCCAGAGTGCTTTCAGATGAGGACAATGCAAGAACTGAAGATCTGTCCACACTCTCCTCTGAACTTTCTCCAGTAATCAGAGCCTTTGTGCCATCCCCCAAGTTTTGCTCATCTTCCTCTTCATCAAATGAGATAATATTAGTCACTCTCTTCTTCTTTTTTCGATCCTTTTTGTATTTCAAATCTAGTAGCAATACAAAGTTTTATACAGTTTAGAAAAGAGAAATATGAAATATGAAATGAGAAATATGAAACCTGTTTTTTTTCTTAAAAGAGCTCATGTACAAGAAAAAACCACTTAGATCTACATGGCATTAATTATCTTTCCATATACATGAGCTTTTAAACCTTTTCAATTACCAGCTTTATTTTATATGCATTACATAATTCAGATTTTAGAAGATTTTTTGGCGGTGCATTCATAACACGATTCAATTGAAACTGGAAAAAAGTTGCACAAACTTTTGAAATTAATTTTAAAATAAAAAGTTAGCCTTCCTCCCACAGACTACACCTAGTGTAGAATGCAGAGCAGGTCTCCACAACAGAGAAAACATGAAGCACTTCCAAAGGAAAAACTGAAAAGAACAAACTCACAACAAGAACAAAATCCACACTGTGCAATCAAATACTTTTGTCTACACTCTAAAAATTGAAAAGTCAGTTTTCAGCTAATTAGCTCTTGGTCTAGAAATACACTGAAATCTCTGATTACACCAGATGTATTCAGTGACAGCAATTATTTTTACACCATCACCTATTCTCACTGAATCTGATGTGCACATGAAATTAAAGCAAAGCTGAAGCACTCCAAGAAATATCAGAAATTTGCTCACTAAAACACCCCACACTGGGACCAAATTGCTTTGTTTAATTCAAGTCCAGCTGTTACATATCCAAAAACACACTAACATATTTTTAAAAGGATGTTAAAACCCATTCTGGTCGCAAACAGAATTCCAACAAAGAACACAGACTTTAATGGAAACATCTGACTCGCTCTAACGTTCCACATATAATTGCATTTGAACTGACTCCATTTTTTTAAAGTGACATTTCACTGGAAGTTGTACCTTTCATGTTCTGTATACACATGTGCTGCATACATCAGGTACATCCTATTGTGGAGTCATATGCACCATATGGTCAATTACTGTCTTGTTCCATCTTGCAAGGCTGTTCTATACCAATAACATTATCCCAAATCAAGTATCACCTACGATTATTAAGTGCTATACAACAAAAGCTTTACCACAAGTTTGTGTTTTGAGACAGAGTTTATTTTAAATGTCAACAAACAACAGATTTTATCTCAACTTCTGTTCCTACCAGATTCTCATGTGGGGTTTGTGTTTTTTTCTTATAACCAAAACAATTTATTGCCTAAACTCAAATCTTCTTTCTTAGAAAAGCACATAAATCTTCTGCAGTTTTGTACTTTTACAAAGTAAAACAAACTTTTAGCTCAACTTCCAGAAACAAAGGTAATAAAATATTACATTGTTAATTTTGGAACAAAAAATATATAATGAAAATCACATTTTGCTTGATTGATTTCTGATTATAAGAGATTAAGACTTTGGGTCTTTGTTAGTAACTCACATGAGTTATTTTCATATGAGTAAATTTTCATTTTAAATTTATTATCTGCTTTGCACAAGAATTCAGACTGTAAATACAGTCACTACATGAAGCAGATTATAATCTAAGATTTGTATCTGATATATAACAAAAGATATATGTCACTGTATGCCAGACTGGCAAGGAGCCAAATGACACTATAAAAGAAAAATCATTACATCACAAACTTCAAAGCATAATTTTATGAACAAAAAATTGAAATTCAGGTCACAAGCAAAACACTACCAATAAAACAGTTTAGCCTCCCTCTCACAGTGATACAAGAATGCTGAAATACAGAGTTACCATCCAGTATTCACACCCAATATTTCCAATTTCATGCTTTTTTATTACACACTCAACTGGTTTGCACACATAGTGCGCTTATTTTTAAGACTTCTTCTCCACAATAGCACATTAAAAGTAAATTTAGAAGTTATTTAAAAACAGTTGAATATTTTCTAAGTTTCTGAACAGCACTATCATCCATCAAAGCTTACCAGCAGTGACATTCCTCGAGAGAACAGGCAGTGGGTCAGAGTCCTGGTCAGGCTTTATGAGAATGGAGACTGCAGACGAGGCAGTGATCTCCCGCAGGAGGCTGCTGACTCCCTGAGTGGACTCCTTCAATAAGGAAGTTACATTTTGTGTGGATTCCTTTAACAGATCTGACACAGTAGGTGTGCATTTGCTCTGCCCATTTAAATCCTTATTGTCAATGTTGATAGCAAAAAGAATGGAGTTCAGACCTTCAGATAAAAGAAAGGGGAAAAAGAGACCAGAAATGCACCATACACTCCACATGGAAGTTATGTACATAGAAGCTAAGGATTAATGAAGCTATGACATGGGAAATATTTTTCCCAAAAATGTCCTCCAGTTCCCAATGTATGAATTCTTATTCATTCATGTACCATTCATTCCTTTCTAGATTATATTCAAGCTGATGCAATCAGTTGTAAATTCTTCTTGATGGTTGTTCAGCTGCACATTAAATAATCAAAAACTACTGTGAACTCATTTATTTCTAACCTTTTATTTAAACACATTTCACAGCAACTTTAGTATTTGTTGGCTCCTACAGCCTATTAGCAAAAACATCCATGAACCTTGTCTTGCAGAAGGAAGCATGTGACCATGTATCTGAGAAAAGGGGTATAAAAGGTGATAATATAACCCTTCTATGGTTGAACTCTAGAAAAATAAACTATTTGTTATCATTCCTTATTCTTACTCTCCTTACCTGTATTTGGACCTTACTATAAAAGTCCATCATTACTCTTTTATAGTCAGGAAACCCACTTTGCTTTCTCTAAACTGCACTGTTTTTAAGTTATCATTGACTGCTGAAGAGCTAAAAAAATTATGTGGAAGATTTTAACAATCCATCAATTCATAGCATAAATCAGCATAATACCTTGACTGTTCACCCTGGCTGTGCCTCTGACACACATTCTCCACATAAACAAAGTGTATTAGAGAAGCTCCTCACAACCAGAAACAGATGTAAATCCCAAAATGCAGTACTTTTCCAAGAACAGTAATATCAAAGAGAAAGTCTTACCAGCTGCCATTGTAGGGATCATGCTGGAACGTTCTTCATCCATCATAAAAGACCAGTCTTCATAGAAGACACTGAAATTTAAAGGGGAAAAAAAGGACATGCAGTCCTATAGTAACATACAACTCACTTCTGAAAAATGGGAAAACTCTCAAGAATAAGTAGGAGCACCCCAAAGAAATTTTATGGCACAGTAACTCCCTGTAGTTCTGATATTGATAAATGTTCAGATGGTTCTAAAAAGACATGCTAAAGAGTATTTTTTTCTTTAGTTTTAGCTCTGCACTTTTTTTGGGGAAAAAAACCCACTCAGGGCCTGGGAGTTCACACTGCATCAGCAGTCACAGCATCTCTCTATACCTGTTGCTATAAATGTTTGGTTTAAGGTTAGAACATGTGAACACAAACAAAAAGGTTCCCTTAATCTGGAGCAACCTGCTCTGGTGGAAAGGGTCCCTGCCCATGGCAGGAGGCTTGGACTGCACAATCTCTAAGGGTCCTTTCTAACCCAAATCCTGATATTCTCAGATTCTGTGACCTGTTTCAATACCCAAACTCACACCAATCACCCTAAATAGTTAGAGTAAACTATGAATTTGGATGTAAAAAAGCCCACATTTTTTCACTGTGAAAAATTTAATCACATAAATTTAATTGTTCTAATTCTGGTTCTTTCTAGTAGCAGAATGCTGGTTTTTTACTATCAGCATTCAGTTAATTAAACAAAACTGATAGCAAGAAAACTCTCAATCTGTGTATTAAACAACTCTGACAGATTCATTTAAAATTTTCCAAAACATTTAACTAGAGATACAAACTTATTCTGTAAATCCCACTGGAATTTGGGTAACATTTAAAGTCTTAAAAATTCTGGAATAATCCTTTTTAGAAACAGCATTACAATGCAGTGTGCCGATAATCTTGATACAGTGCAAGTATTGCTACAAGCATGAGAATAATTAGCAACACAGCAATCTACGTCACTAATTTCCTAGTAGTTTTCAGACCTTCTTTCTTCCTTTTCCTAGTAGTTTTCAGACCTTCTTTCATTTGTCTTTATTTGATTTCTTCAATATCTGTTTTGCAAGTAAGCTACAGATGACTGGAACAAACCAGAAATGAAAAGGAGGCACTAATGAACTCAGGCAATAATCTTCTCCACTAGACTCATTCATCAATGCAAATGAATAAAATGCCTTTCTGCTGAATCCACAGGACTTGATCAAGTGGTTTGAGCAAGCTCAACAGTTATTGATAAAAAGAGGAAAACACCTCAAGTTTTCATAAAGAAAAGGAGTTAAAGATATATGAAAAAAAGCAGGACTCAGTTTATGAATTTAAGTGCAACCTGCAGTTGCAAAGTACTTTAGGATATGTGCAGTAAGTTATTCCCAGTAACTGTAACAAAAGGTTCACAAACTGCTACCAAACCACTTCCCAGTGATCCGCAGCCACAGCTCCCCACTGCTGCACTGCTGGAGCTCTGCAATTACAGGATGAGCATCTCCAAAAGGCAACAGGCAATTACCACTGATGAATTGATCAGACACAGCTGCAACTGTGTACTATTTTAGTGGAATGAGAGAGGCACCTTAAAGCATGGTGTCCAGGTTGCAGTGAAGAAAACTGTTGAAAGAACAGGGAAGGGATTTAGGGAAGAGGTCACATGTTGACACAGGCACAAGCCACTATCTTAACGGCTGATAAAAATGTTTTAAAATGATGTTAAGTGACTTGACAGGCATAGCAATTAATACGGGGTACCAGTACAGCTGTGGCTTTTGGGTGGCTGCGTGGGCTTTCAGACAGTGCTTCATTTGCCTTGCTGCAGTGCCAAGGAAGGAGGTGTGTTGGGAAGGATGGAACAGGGAAGCCCTGTAAATGTGATTGCCTCACGGAAGATTTTAAGAATGTAGAAACAGTGAGATTGAAATGAAGTGACATACCAAAACCCTAGTTGATGAATACTTGAAAAGCTGGTATGTCCGGGATGAGTAATCCCCTAGTTTAGATATGCAAGACCCTCTGGCTGGTGATAGGTATGGTAATGTAAGGATTCTTATTGGCTGTATGCAAATACCGTAGAATTTGTATGTTACAGGAGATTGGTTAGTGGAATTTAGAATATTCAACATAGAAAAGGACTTATTGCATTGTAACCAGAACTTAACGCTCTCTCTCTTGCTCTTACTACTCTTACTCCTCTCTTGCTTTTACTCTCTAACTCTTACCCTTACCCCTCTCTTACTTTTCTCTCTTGCTCTTGCTCTCTTCCTCCTGTTCTTATCTGCTCCCATCTCCTGCCCTTTGTCCTCCCCCACCTGAGCCAGCTCTAAGCTGCTGCAAGCAGCTCTAAGCTGGGTCCTAGCTTACCCCACACCTTTTGTAATAAAAACCTAAGTTCTAGGATCCAGCTTTTAGAGATCTCTCGTCTCCATCCGCGGTCCCATTTTAACAATCTGACAGAGGTGCAGTACCTGAGGCGACCCTTATCTGCCAGCAGCATGTGAACGTATCTCTCCAGGGAGTGCTCGTTCAGGGCACAGCGCAGCCAGGCCCGGCCCCGGCCGATGTCTGTGGTGATGGCCCTCAGAGAGTGGAAGCGCTGCAGCTCGTGTCTGTTCAGCACCTCCTTCACATAGTACCAGAACACTGGCTCTGGAATTTAATGGTTGATATTAGGAACAATGGCAACCTCTCCACCAAGAAAACCCACCACACTCATACCTGAATACATTTACATGGAAATTTATAAAACAAACAGGTAACAATAAACCTTTGAAAAAAGATGAATCATTTACCCTCTTGGTGCAACCCACCAGTTAAATAAGTTATTTATTCCTACAGAACTCAGGCTATTTAAGCACTTGGAACTTTTCACTTCATTAAAAAAGCCATACAAATTAGAGTATTCAAGCTGATACTTTTACACAGAATTCACATTTAAAAGCACACTTAAGCTATTATTTTATCCACACATTCATATGTTCAACTGGAAATATATTATGGAAGGTAAAAGATTTCTTTCGAACTCTATGTCACTGCTGATGTGAAATGTTGGAATGCAGGTCCAAAGGAACAGGTAGCTCCAGAATTTACAGACATGCAAATAACAAATCCGTGTTAGGTTAGAAAACAGAAAGGTTACATTTAAATGGCAACAATATCCCTTTCCACTAAAACACTTCCTGTGTGCTTTTCCCAAATATTGACAAGAATTAATCAGTATCTTCACATAGTTCTGATTTAAAAAAAAGAGAAACATCATGGTGAAAAGTAAAGGAATCTTTTCTTTGGATGTGGAGAAGGTGAAAAGTAAAGGAATCTTTTCTTTGGATGTGGAGAAAGTAATAAAAAACAACCAATACAAGCAATGTAATTTTTCTTCCTAAAATTACATCAATAATTAGAAGTTAAATATTCTGACCTATATATAGAATATGGCATTTAAAGAACTGAATAAGACAAGGTCAAGAATGAAAATGTCGTTTTAAAACTTAACAGCACAATTACAAAACCTTGATCCCTGCCAGAATTCAAAATAAATTTGCCACTATATTTGATGCAACAGTAGGAAGTGCAGATTTCCTAAGAGCAGCATTTCTAGAGCCACTTGGAATGCAAGTTAAACTAGACTAAGGAGCAACAGTCATTTTCACTGCTGCTTCTACAACACCAGCTGTAAAGTATCCTACCAACAATCTGCAGTTTGGTGCAGTACTCAAAATTTCTCTTAGAAGTTCACTGAACATGTGACTAATTAAAACAGGACAGTTACAAGTAGCAACTGACCTGTTTCAGTTTTGCTGGAGAAACCTGCTGCCTGTTTGATTGCTGCTGCTGTCAGGGCTAACCCCCGGCTCCTCCTCAGGCCATGCTGGAACACAGCTTCAAACTGAGCACACAAACAGGTCACTCTGCAACAGAGATTTTAATGAGCTCAGGTGAAAGGAACTATGAAAAAATCATATGTTTCTATACAGCAACTCTATTCCAGTTCTCTGAACAGGGAATGTAAAGTGAACCATTATCTTATAAGCAGTGAAAGATCCCTTCTATGCAGGAATCCTATTATTTGCAAGCAGTATAATCTTCTTATACCCACAGTTTCATCATAATGATTGAAAGCTGAGGCACAGGTTACATTCAGAAGAATTGGCAATCGATTTGAGAAATCACCCTCACCTGCTAGAGGGGCTGTTAATCATGTTATTTCAGCTTCAGATCACCTACCTCTCATGCAAAGTAATTTTTTGAGCATGTCAAACAATTTGTGCCATATGATTTATGTCATTATGATGCAAAATCTAAACATGTTAATCTTAGACTATTTTACCTGCTATCAGAGTCTGAAGCAATTTCTTTTCTTCCTCCAAACCGTATTTGACACTGTAATAAACAGATTTTAAGAAATTTTAAGAATGTCTTGCTACACTAAACAAATTCAATTTCCTGAACTATTTCTATATATGAAACAAAGTTGTATCAAAAAAGGAAGCAGCACAAAACAGAGCATTGCAAAATACAGCCTGCATCCAAAAAATGCTCTAGAGCATCACGTTACACTAATGGGCTGCTCTTGCAGTTCAAATATACCCTTGCTAGCCAGAGCAACACACCTGCAGGTCCTTCAGTAAATTGAAAATTCAGTGGAAATTACTACTTTTGAGTTTCAAATGTGCACCCACAAAACCAAACATTGCTCCTACCCAGCTCAGTGCTACAATTACAATATCACCCTTTATATTCATTCTTTTGCCTCCCAAGCTCTCCCAAATTGACTCCAATCTATGAAATTATACTTGCTGAACTTCACATTGACACAAATACAGACATACACCTATAAATCACATCTTTACATGTATTGTAACCATTCACTAAAATCTAGTGCAAAGGAAAGAAGCTGCTACTCTAAAATGTTAACTAAGTTAGACTTTGCAGTACACTTCAATTTAGTTCAGTCTTATCAGGATTACAAGAACATATATTCCTAATATATATTCTATAGTATTATATACACTTAAAATACATCTATTACAAATATAACCTGTCCAGAACAAGAATTTCAAATAAATACTGCACAGTAGTTGTTTGCTAGTAGATAAAAACTCAGTTGTACTATGTGAAAGCCACGATTTCGTGGTTTCCTTTTCTTCTTTTTCCTTCTCTTTGTTAAAGAGAAAGCAAAGACAGTCCCTGCTAGTTGTGACAACCCTGAGTAAGCCACAGCAGAAATGTGTGCTGGATTTCTCACCTGTTTAACTGCATCCAGCAGCCGTTCTAGAAGAAACTGTCTTTTAGTGTCATTAGTCTGTGAACCTGAAATCCAACAAAATCATATCATTTTAAAATAAATTGGTTTTTAAAATACATTTAGGCCAACACAACCTTCTTTCTTTTGGGCCCTGAAAACTTTCTTCTCATGCCAATTATTCAACTAAATTAACTAATATATTTTCTCTTAGTAAAATGATGCAGTATGAACTATGCTTTGAGGTTTCAAGCAGCCTTTCTCCAACAAGAAGCAATAATGTTTCAAGTATCATGTAGATTCTTACTTTAGTAATATTTTGAAGATATATTTCATCAGTACCAAATACAGAATAATTATTTGAGCTGATGCACAGCTTGCCCTGAGCTTCTTAGCACAACTACCAGCACAGTACAGCATCATAGCACTAGAGAAGAATGGAAAACAAGAATGAGACACCAGGAGTATTTTCTTACTGTCAAACCTTGCTGCAGAAAGTTTTAAGTCAGGTGAACAGAGAACAACTGTTACAATAGATCCCTTAAAATTTAACTACCAGTTCTTCTGATTAACACCTATATAACATCGTTACTATACAAGGAACTATGCAAGACAAACTTTAATTTGTGAAACTGTTTCAACAATAGCACAATACTGTTTTTTGGAATATCCTTTATAAACTCCCATGAATATGGTAACATTTATTCTTTTAGATAATCTACATTGTCTCTGTAATTTCTTTACTCTCAGTTTAAGTTCAAAACATCCATCAGAAACCTCTGTGACCCCTCTGGAGTTAAAGTCATTCTAATTTCCTTTCTCTCTCAAAGAACATGCAGCCAATGTACATATGGACTGAAAGCCAATTACCCAAACTCTGCAAGAGCAAATTCCTCCCAACACTGAAAATCAAACACCAGACACTAGCAAAGAGAGATGACATCAAAGACACATGCTTCCTCTTGCTATCTGAGAGGTCCAAATCCCAGAACTTCCAATCTTCATAATCCCATTCAAAACAGTTTGCCTTTAAACCAGTAGGACATGACAGATTTGTCCAGTTGAAATTATTCTGGCTTTAAATATATATACTCATATAACATATAAATATACATTATAGTGATATAATGTATTACATATATCCATATTCATCTATAAATATAGTAATAGAATTAATTTCCATATAGTTTCATTTATTCATTAAATAGAAGAAAACACCTACGGTATGCCAGAATAATGAAAACAACAGGAAAAATATGCAAACATAGCTGCTAACTAAGCTTCACAATGCTAATTTTGCTGATTACAGTGCATTTTCAAGAAGTTGTGCTTCCCATTTTGAACTCTGACTCAAATGCGCAGACATGTGATGTGTGAGGTCTGGGGCTGTTGGTCAAGCACTCCAGTGCACACAAACAATGTTCAGTGCCAGCCCAGGACTCCAGCAACAGCCCCACACCAAATGGGTTTTAACTCCCTAACAGCTGTGCCAGTCATGCCAGTGAAGATAAGGCTCAATTCATAGAATCCCTACCATTCCACTTTGTGCTACTGCAGAGATTGCAATTTATTAAATACTCAGTGTTCTTGCTCTTACATACGTTGCCAAAATGGAGATGTATACATGTTCATGTATCCATCAAAACAATCCCAACTTTCAGAGCAACCTCTCCTGTTCAGTAGCACTGAATACACACAACTCTGCAGATTTTCTCTGTTCTTTCAAAACTCATTACTCTCGTAGTCTTACACTATCCACATACCTGCAAGAGAATATTCTTACACACAATATTTCTCTTTATATTAATAGCTTGAGACAACATCAGAGCAAATGCAAGCAATTACTGATTTCATGACCAGAAAAACACCTGTCAAATGAAAATATCACTAGGTGGGCCAAGTTTGTCTTCCAAATGCAATACATGTTAGTTTTAAAATTCACATCTCTTTGGATTCTTTGTATCTGGTAACAGAAATGGTTTGCAACAAGATTCCAAACAGTGATCAATATTAAAAAATGCATAAATACAGAATACCTACTGATGTTCAATATACTAATTAATGTTCTAAACCACTAAAGTATTTGATACCAAATAACTGGAACTCTACACAGACTGAGTGTAAAGTTGTATTTTCTCTTTAATTTACTTGTAAATTTTCACTACTAACAATTGTGGCTGCAGGAGACTAAAACCAATAATTCCTAAAGAAGCTCAGATCACCCTCACCATTAACAGGGCTGAAGACCACATAATGGGTCTGCTGAGGGCTTAGCTGGGGTTTCTCTTCAATGCACATCTTAAATTCTAATTCTGCTGTTGCTTAACAAAAATTTAACAGGTAAAAGAATAAGAATATTCACAAAATCTAAATTTAAAAGAAGAAAAACTGAAATATTAACTCGTGTCTGTTTTCATGCTGAGGGTGTATTTTTCTTTGTAACAAGACTAGAAAATATGAAACTATTTTGTGATGGTTTTGTTTCCAGTAGGCAGAAGGTAAAAAAAGTCTTTACTAACTCTGTTGAAGATTTAGTTCTTTCACATTTTCATTTTCTAAACTACGTCTTTAAAAATAAAAGTGTATTTTCAGACAACAGTACCAATTAAGTGTGATCAACTCCAGCTGACTTAAAGAGTAACAGTGTATTACAAACTGACTAAAATACCCTTCTCCTGATTCAGAACAGCAGTAAAAACTGCAGCAACACACATACAATTATAAAACATAGAATGCATAAAAACAGCATTACTCAAAAAAAGGCTGCATTTAGCCTATTGCAATAAAAAAGGAAGTTCATACGTGACTCAAAATAATTGTGAAAACATAAGGTTGCAAAAACTAAGAAACTTAAAGAGACTCCTCCCACCAACATCTACTCAGTCAAAAAGGGTTTAAAATAGGCTCTGGTACTTCACCTGCCTCTCTGACTCTCCTCACTTTGTGTTTTCCAAGGTCATGCTTTCCTAGTTTTAAAACAAACTTCTCTCCATGCTCTGACACAAACATCCACACCCACAGCAGCAGCAGCAAACCAGTGTACAAGTAAAAGAAAGCAGGATTTTCAACCAGTTCTTCCTAGGTAGAGCCCTCCTCAGCACCACTTGCAGCACATAAGATAAATAATATATCTCATATTGCTCTTATATAACTAGCATTTGTGTCCTGAATGCAACATTTCAGACTGCAATCCCTTTTGCTTGCTCTAATACAGGTTCTGATGGCACAAGATAAAACAAACACAGACCTAATTTAAATGCTACCTTATACTACATTATTATGATTCTACTGCCTCATCCCCCCCACCATGAATTGCATTTTTAAGTTTTTAAGTTTTTTGAAACCACCATTAAAAAAATGACAACACCTCCAATTCTTGACAAGCAAATAAATCTTGTATCCTTGTATTAGTTCCCTTTAAAGTTTAGCCCACTCAGCACTGTTCAGTAAAATATGAGTATGTAATTAGTAAGCAGCATTAGTAATATTTAGGTGATGCTTACATCAACAGGAAGTTACCTTCAAATCTACTAGAAATACACTGTAGCTAAAGAAAATAAACATTAAACATAATTATAGTCTTGAAGAAAAGTTCTTCCATGTATATTTTAGGAACAACTCTGTTAGTTAAAAGGGCTAAAAATGGGCATAGAAGTACAGACAGTGCTGTTACAGGCACTAGAAGACACGGTTAAAATTGATGAGATGTTAACATCAGCACTCTCCTTTATCTGAAACATGCATGATAATGATGGGTATTTATCTGTTTTGATCAGTTTGACTTCTATTGTTCTAGAAAAATACTGTACAGCATTGTGTAACAGTCATGTTTGTCAAAGTGCAACATGAGGGGTTTTTTGTTTTCTTGCTATCTAATCGAAAATGTAAGAAAAACCTTATAATCTTTGGCTATACATGGCTGGTTCCCATGCAATTAAACCACTACTGTTAATGTCGCCCTAGGTATTACTCTATTTTAAGTAATTAAATGTTTCTTTTCTCATAAACATGTATCTCATCAATGTCTTAAAAAAAAAATAAATTAAAGGTAATAAAAATAACTACATGATGAAGCTTTAGGCCACATGAGGTGTTACTTTGCCCTTTGAATCACAGAATCCAAATAGAGTATTCAAAGATTAGTCTCCTAGGAAGATTTATGCCCTAATTTGCATAAATTTGCACAAGGCTATTCCCGGTTTGAACTCATCATTAAAGGGTTGAGGTTTTCCATAGGAAAATTATGACTCTTACAAATCCTGTAATTAGAATTTAGTATATATTTTGTCAAAATCTGAAACATTTGAGAAACTTTCTTTTCCCATACTTTAAAGTTTCACTGTTACTTGGATTTTTCACAACAGGTTTCCCCACAACAATCAATTTTTTGCCTCATCTCTTCCAAAAATCTTGTATTTTCCTCCTACCATAAAGGTGAGAACAAAACAGAGAAAAATACAAGTGAAGTTGTTTTATTTTTCAGTTCACTTTCAGAAATGACTGCTCCCCATAAATCACGTAGCACTTAGTTACTCCAGTTAACTCCTCAGTTTTTTTCTCACTGCCTTTGGCAACAAAGATCACCATGTATTAGATCAGGGTGGGAGATCAATACCCGATCCAATTCTCAGGTGCAGAATGTTGTCTGCAACGTCCATGGCTGAAGATGTACAAAGAGACCCATTCAAGATTTTAGTAAAGCACTTCCCTTCTCAAAAAGCCCAAACAAATCCTCGTCAAAGTGTTTTAATACATATTAAATAAATACCAGTCATCCTTTACATCTACAGGAAAAGTCTATTAGAATTTTCATCTCTATCCTAACAAATAACTCTCCATGCTGGCCCATTCAAGCGGATCTGCTTCCTCCAGTCCTGTAGTTTACGGGTCACAATTCTCATGCAAAGCTTCAAGTATTTCCTTGATAAACACCTCAAAAAACTCAGGATTTAGCACACATTTACCCTCAAGATGTAGCACACCTCCCGCACCACCTCCCTCTACCACAGAAATTACCACATCCGAACAGACACATCCGCACCTCAGGGACTCAGGGACACAGCAACGAGGACCATTTTTGCACAAGCCCTGGTTCTCACCTCTCCCACCGACTGAATGCTCCTGAGTTCACAATTTTAATTTTTTTAAACTCCCATTTTCTCTTGGTCATTTATTTCCTCGGGAGTATCTCCTATGATCTTGCACAGCTGAGGCAACGCAGATGCCCGAGCCCAACATCACTTGTGCTGTGAGCCAGTGCCACGCTCAAGGGCAGGATTTAGGATTTAAAACGGGGTAAAACACCACTTCGGGGGGACTGGGGATGAGGAACGGGGTGTGGTAGTAAGAGACCCAAGTGTCCGTGCCTCAGCACGGCACCAGGGAGCAGCGGGGAGGAACGAGAGCAGCGCCAGTCCCGCCCGGGCCCCCGGGCACACTCTGCCCCCGCCAGCCCCNACGGCCCCGGGAGCGCCGCCGAGCGCGGCCCGGCCCGGTGCTGCCGAGCGCGGCCCCGCGCCCTCAGCGCGCCCCGGCCCATCCTGAGGGGACAGGGGCGCCACAGCGGGAAAGGAGGGGCGAGAAACGTGCAGATAAACTGTCCTCTGCTGCCGCATGTACTGTGCAGGGTGAAAGCTCGGAAAAGGTCGTTAAATGAAAAACTTAAGTGATGATAATGACAAATTTCATAAGTCTCTGGGCCTATGTGAGACGTGTTTGCCCTATGTGGCCAAAACCACACAGAGCACCGAACTCCCAACTCACCCCAGACTTTGTGTCAGCCTCCTAAATGTGCTGTAACTGATATTTCTTAGATTTCATGCAATATTTAATTCGTCATTCATACAAGAACCTGGAGTAGAATCTGAGCTACAAATACAATACAAATACAAAAACACAATTGTTGTGGTTGCTTGTGTGGTTGTTGCTTCCGTTGTCACAGCTTTTCATGAATAATATCATGGCCTAATATTAAGAAAGTAACATTAATGCTTGGAAGGCAAAGTGATAGAAATATATTCCTAATTTTAGGCCACAGAGTAGTCTAGCATGACTAATCACCCATCCTTGTAAATATAACAAGGGCAAGGAAAAACAATGAGTAAAAAAATTAATCTCAGTCTGAAAACACTTGGCACTGAAAGGAAAGCTTGTGCCAGCAGGAAATAGATGGGATTGCAGGGATTGCAGTGAAGGCCAGGAGCTGGATTTCAGTGACCCTTGTGGGTTCCTTCTGGCTCAGGACATTCTGTGATTCTGTGATCTCCAGCACCAGCACCACAACCTCCCTTATCACAGCCCAGTGACACCTTCTGAACACAGGGGCCTCCATACTCTACAAGATAGGAATGTTCTAAAGATGGCTATTTCAACTATTGAAATTGCTCTTTTCGAGACTGGGGATGTACTGTAGGTCTTCATTTCTGCCTCTTGCAACAGTCCTTGAGTACCATCAAATAATTTTTGGCACAAGATCTAACATGAACATATATATTTGCAAACTTGTTTATTTTGTATGTATCTGCTGTAAGTAGGTACAATCTCTAAAGGCAGAAAAAGCCTATATAAGGACTTTATGAAATTAAAAATTCCAATAACTGAGTGCCTGAGAATAATGTAGAAATATTTGACTAATGAAATACTAAAATTAAAAATAATATGACAATGCAAGCACAATGGGAGATCTCTAAGGATGATATACTACCTTCTCCACTGACTGCAAGTATTAAGGTTAACAGCTATACTGGAATAACTCATTTACTATTACTCAGTACAAACACACTTCTCTCCCAGTCATCCAACACCCAGAACGTAGTTGTAATAATCAAAAGACTTGGTGGTAACTAGAACAGTAGCTCGTTCTTCAGTAGCTGGTAATGGAAATGAAGTTTCACAGCCAGTCTGAGGTTTTACCAAGCCACAGTCACTGCAAGTGCATTCTTCCACTGAATACATTAATGTTTCACTTGGAAGTGTGTGTCTAATTTCTTCTGTGTTCACATTGCTTTCAGTATTAGCCTTGAGAATATTATTCGGCTCCACAGAGGAGTCTGTAAATATACAGAAGTTAATTTAGTACATACATCATGCTATACTAAACAAAGAGCTATTAAAGATCCAATTTTCTTTGTGGTCCAACTATGCTCTAGCCTCAGTGAAAATTTTAAGATATAATGGAAGTTTAAAGATGTAGTTACATATGATAATCTTTAGTTCTATGACAATACAACCCTCTACTTCAGAATAAGCATTGAAGAAATTCAACACATTTTCTAATCAGTTATTATTTATTGTCTGAAAATTCAAAAATATAATATTTGTAAAATGGAAAAAACCCTTTTTTCACCTTCACAAAATATACCATATATGTTTCCACTGACTACAATATTAAATAAAATTATTTAAAGTCTTATAAAATGAAAAAGTAATATTGAATGTGTATCCTCTGCCTGGGAAGAATTCCTTTTGCATTCAATGAGGGTGTAGCCCTTAAATTTTTTTTTTTTTTTTTGCTTTTGAGTGTTCATAAATGATTTCTCAAACAGCAGCAAGTAAGCCAGGTATGAATAAACCACAACACAATCCTGACAGGATCCAGAACCAACAAAGAGAAATTTCTGCTTTTGCAAGTCAGCAACTGGATATTTATTCTCTAATATCTATAATAATTTCATGGAGACTATTTGGGAAATACCAAACAATCCGACAAAGACAGCCATCAGAATCTGAAATATATACAATGTTTTTACATGGTAAGAGTAGCTGAAATGTACAATGATCTAAAATAACTTGATGAAGAATCTTACTTATTCACCTGTGTTTTCCAGTTTTTCTTTTAGTTGCTTTAGGTGCTTCCATTTAAACAAGACCATGAAGGTGAACAGAGTGAGTATCAAAATCAACCCCGTGCCCAAACAAATCCAAAGAATTCCACTTGAATCAGTACCTTATGAAATAAAAGAGATGCATTACATTAATCATAAACAATAACTAATGTACAGTAAACATGACCAACACATCAAACTTGAATGTAAAATCCAACAGGAAGATGCCCAGCCCAGCCCCTGGGTGTTGCAGGAATCTACTCACTCTTCTCACAGTAGTTTTCACATGAGGGCGGTGGTGCACTGGAACACCGGAGGTGGCAAGGAGTACAGGAGAGCAGCAAATTATCAAAGTATTCATTTCTGGGGCACTGTGCCATCAGGGGCAGTAATTATGGAACTACAAAGCCACAGAAATTCTAAAAGAGTGAGGATCATCTACAAAAGGCTTCTCAGTTGGAGCAACTCTAAGAACAGCTAGCAGTAATAATGAGCTTCCATCACAGCTCCACTACACGGGATCATTTGACAGAAAAAGGATTTAACTCTGAGGTCCCCAAGGAATTACTGTTCCTTTTTTGGCAGTTCACAATTGTAAAAGAACTGAGCAGCTGCACCAAGATAGTTTTCAATGTAAATTTTGTCTGAAACAGAAAATAGTTATTCTTAGAAAATGTTTCTGGAGCAGGTGCTAAATACTACAAACTGTAGAAAAGAAAGATCCCCAAACAAGAGTTCATAATAATTGTTCTTGTCTCTAAAACTTTGGGGGTTTTTTTCATGGTGATTGCTTCTCAATTCCAAATTAGACTCATTTATCATCTATAAGGGTTTGGTTGGCATTTTTGCTTAGTTCATTTTAGGGGTTTTACCTATTTTATTTTTTTTTTTGCTTATAACCATATTTCTATGAGAAATTTAATAAGATTACATTCTAGTCATTAAAGAAGTGCTATATTAATATTTGAAAATTTTGATTCAAAACATTTTTTGCATTTTTCACTTACATTTCCATAATACAGAACTGTCATTGGGCTAAAACTGCAGTACTCAGCATGGAAAAATAAGGTTATAGGACATCTTCTTCCCAGCCAGTAGATGTATATACAGTGAACATAACATTTCTGAAAATGTATTTGGTCTCCTCACAGGAAGAATAAAAAGGTTTTACTACAGACTGTCACAATGAAAATAGTTTACACAACTAACTTGTATCTTGATGTTTTATTCTAGTAGAATTTATTTTAAATACAGAGTTAACCAGTAATTTCTAGCAAGGAACAATAACTGCCTTTATCCAGTATCACTGTCACAGACAGATCAGACAAATCTCTTTATCATATATAAGTTAATTGCCTTTTTGGCTACAGAAATATAAAAGGAAAACATTGTATAAGGAGTTGTAATTTCGTACCACATTACTATGAGACTTATTTTGCCACAAAATGCACCATGTGGGAATACACAAACTATTTTTAGTGGAGCAGTTTAACAGATCTGTATTCTAGTCTAGCAGATGGAAATGTTTATTGTGGCTTCTGCACTTGTTTCTATGGGCCAGGTGCACAGCTCAAGGCTTTCTATCACAGGCTTTTGATAAGTGGATAAATAGGAATTGATGAAATCTGGTTTTGGTGTGACAGAAGAAAATACTGACTGGAGGCTATGCCAAAACTTTCACTAAGAAGTCAGTGCTGGTGCTGAGCTCATAGAACTGCTTCTGCCTCTCTCCATGCAATCACACTCTGGAGGAAGAGCCCTCAGTTGTGGCTGCAGTATCATCCATGTTTCTGGTGAAGCACCCTTTGGTACTTCATGCACAGAATACTTCCAGGTTTTGCTTTCAAGGTGCTGTTTAGCCTTTTCAGCCATGGAGAGGGCAGTCACTTTCTCAACAATGATCTCAAGAAAGCAGATACTTACGAAAGTATCTTCACGGTGTCCTCAGGTACAGTAAGTGAATTTCAGCAGACAAGCTGGATCCAATTCTTTAGGCTTTTGTCCATTGACTTCAGTGAAAGCAGCCTTTGCTGCACTCCTGGATTACTTTTTCAGGGGTGTAACACCTTACATTTGTCTTTGTTGGACTTTGTTATGCACTCCTGCTCTACGTGTTGCTGTGATGTATCCTACAACTAGGATATCTACTCAATATGATATTAGTACTATTCATAAAAACTGTAAAGGGACTTTATAAGAGAAATGTTGATCTAAAAGCAAGGAAAGAAATAACAAAATATGCCTATGTCTGGAGGTCACCAAAGATGTGGTTAGATTATATACAGATAAGCTGATTAAATGTCTTGGTGTTAGTGAAAGGGCTAGTCCTGCTCTTCACTCTATGTACTCTGAAACATGAGGAAGGGCTGGAGGGCTTACCTGACCTCATGGCAAGCAGCTTAAATTCATTAATCCAGTCAGTTCGTGGAGTTTTACATCCTAGGGCCTGGAAAAAAAGGCCAGAAACAAAACAGGGAAGGAAAAAAAAAAAAACCCAAACAAAAAACCCCCTCCAAAAAAACAAAAAACAAACCCAAAAAAACAAGATCAACAGCTGATCACCTACTGGGGATGTGCAACTAAGTCCACCACAGAAATCCACATTTGATGAACTGATGCACCAATATATTCGTTTGAAAAGTCCTGTCAAACTCCAAGTACAGTACAGTAGAAGTTAATTTATGCCTAATTATTTGAGATTGTGTATATATATATATATATATATATATATAGGATCATAAGATATTGTGACTGAATGCCTTCTCTCTCAGTTGGCCAGAAAGTTTTCCTATATGGCTGGTGGAGTTCAAACATATTTCTCATAAGACACAAAGTAAATGCAAAGTAGTTTCATAGTTTTAGTCAAACTCTAGGAAACTTCCCCCAAGTAAAAGGCACAATACAGCTCATTTCATCAGAGCTCTGGAGAAGATGCTGTCTCTTACAGCAGTAATTCTCCCTCTACAGTTGGAATANGTTAGATTATATACAGATAAGCTGATTAAATGTCTTGGTGTTAGTGAAAGGGCTAGTCCTGCTCTTCACTCTATGTACTCTGAAACATGAGGAAGGGCTGGAGGGCTTACCTGACCTCATGGCAAGCAGCTTAAATTCATTAATCCAGTCAGTTCGTGGAGTTTTACATCCTAGGGCCTGGAAAAAAAGGCCAGAAACAAAACAGGGAAGAAAAAAAAAAAAAAACCCAAACAAAAAACCCCCTCCAAAAAAACAAAAAACAAACCCAAAAAAACAAGATCAACAGCTGATCACCTACTGGGGATGTGCAACTAAGTCCACCACAGAAATCCACATTTGATGAACTGATGCACCAATATATTCGTTTGAAAAGTCCTGTCAAACTCCAAGTACAGTACAGTAGAAGTTAATTTATGCCTAANCTCTGGAGAAGATGCTGTCTCTTACAGCAGTAATTCTCCCTCTACAGTTGGAATATTATTTCCCAAAGCTTACAGCCTTTAAGGATAAACTAATTATTTTTACAGATGTGCCCCAAACCACAAATCCTTGATAATTAAGCAATGCATTTTTCACACACTGGAAACTGGGGAGCAATGACAGTAAAGGGTCTCTAATGTGTCATTCCTTTAAGCAGCCACCATTCAAGTCCCAGCCTTTTCCCCTTAGCTATACACAGTGCCTGTGATGTATGTGATGATAAAAGAGGCAAAATGGTTCAAAAAATGAGGAGGAATTATGGTTGTCATGGCCTGTTGCCTTTGTTTTCTGCACATCCTAACATTCAAAAGTTCCTCAAGAGCATGAAAGCAAGCCTGTAATCAGTAGCAAAGAAGACATTTTCTAGCTCAACAAGGTTCTTGTGCAACCTTCATTTTTGAGTAATTTTGATAGAAGGTAACACATTAAAAAATACCCAAACAAATGACCCTTTAAGCACTTTTTTGGGAGAAGTGTACTATACCAACTGGCTTTAATGTGAGATGTTTTATACCTGAATTGAGAAACTGTTTATAAAGTAAAATATAGGATTCAGCCAACAAATGAAACAAAAAACAGAAGCATTAAGAATAAATTCATGGAGTGACATTAAGAAAAGGATATTGTTACTTAGAAACTGTGGTTATGTTCTGTTAATAATTGATCCATTGCCTTGTATAATACACATTAAATCCTCTAAGCAGAACACTGTTTTGTTATATGCAGACTGTGCAAACACACAAAAAAATGAGATGACTGGAATGATGGTTCTCCTACAGTGATATTTACCTTCAGAGAATAATAAATTTATGTCTTATTTACCAGTAAAGTTACATTTCAGCTCTTGTTCAGTTATGGGATTTACAGAGCTTGCACTGGATTTCCAAATAATTGCATGTTGATGCTGATAAATGCTCTCTCCTTGTAATTTGATTTTGCTTCCAAAGGGTGGCAGAAATTAGCAGAGTTGGACAAAACAAGAAAAGATTTATCAACTACAATAATCATTATAAATCACAAAGTATTGCCAGGGAAGTATTTCTGCAGCTACATTACTGTAACTGAAATTCAAAAACTCACCAAGATATCCTCTAAGAATAATTCAGACAAGTTAAGTTGGCCTGCTAGTGTTGGCATTCTTACAGGGAACAATGGGGGAAAAATGCAAGAAGAGAAGTATTAACTGCAGAATCAACAAGAAGAAAAAAAAAGAAAAAAAGAGAAACCAATTCTCAGATTTGTTTCTAGAATATTTCTGTCTGACTCAGGAGTGACACCTGGGGACAATTTATA
Organism: Thryothorus ludovicianus; assembly: GCA_013397245.1. Lineage (NCBI taxonomy): Eukaryota > Metazoa > Chordata > Aves > Passeriformes > Certhiidae > Thryothorus > Thryothorus ludovicianus. The sequence continues at coordinate 97,681 of VZTB01007865.1, read as the reverse complement.
AAGACCAAAATGAATTATATTTTCTGTTTGTTGTTTAGAGGAATAGTTTTTGCACTGACAGTTCTAGTAGGGTATCAAATAGCTGAACAGGATTTCAAGAAATCAAATCATTTTACTGGTGAAGGGAGTACAGGTGGAGGGAGCACAGCCCAGCACAGAGCAGGAGCAGGTGCTGTGGAGTTGTACACAAACATACACAAATGTTTTAGACTTACAGCCTTCTCCCATGGGAGCAGAACAGCTCCAGCTCCATGTTGCTCTGGCAGAATACAGGCACACCAAGCACTGAACATCCAGCCAAAGCATTTCCTGCCAGGAACCCAAATTTGACTGTTGGTTTCGTTAAACATCTGGAGAAACCAAAGACTTCCAGAAGGCTTTGTCAGTTCTTATTCATAGCATGTTAAATTGATATTATGTTTCAGAAATTAGTCACCTGGAAAAAATAAGAAAAATTTTATCTTTCACTATTTAATTTGAAGAAAGCCGTTGTGAATCTCTAAGCCAAAATAATAAAATAAGAACTCTGGATGGAAAATCAAAGTAACTAATATCATCATGTCAGTGATTAAAGACTGAAATTCATTGTCACAGAACAATAATTTGAGGTCTATTTACCACAAGTAACTTAAACAATAAAGTTTTGTTCTGGCACTGCTTCAGAGTTTCTCTGTTGAAGCTTGTGCCAGCTTTTTTGCCTGACTGTACTTCAGAAATTCTGCTGGCATAATTACATAGCACTTACCAAGAGAAAGAGAGTTTTCTGCTTGGACTATAGCATTCCCTTCACAAACAACATTAGCTAGTCTGACAAAGGAATTCTTCTGGCTGTATAGTTGCTTCTACATTGATGGTTTGTGCTGGCACAGCTCTATTTTTCCCATTCAGTAAGGCAACTGAATCTTATAGTACAGGCTTGCTCTGATCCTCTCCAATTCTCTAAAGCTGTTTACAGAATAAATCCCCCGAAAAACAGTTTCTTATAAATCACCTCATCTCAAAAATCCTAAAAATCTGTAAGACCAAAAATCTGAAAGACCAATCTGTACATACAAAAAACCACCTCTTTTTCTTCTTAAAAGTTTTGCACTTCAAGGAACAGCAGTCTTACAGTCATCTCCTAAAACAGTGTTAAAACTTTCTGAAATCCATGTTTTATGAAGGGCATGCTTTGACTGTGTGGCTGGGAGGAGTTAAGCTGTCCTAGGAATGGGGTTCACACTGCTAGTAAATAAAAAAAAAAGAGCTATTAAAGGTTCATCATGTTCATTAACTTTTACAAGCTGCACAGAAAAATAGTGCTCTTAGATAAAATATTGTTTAATGTCATTTGCACGACAGAGAGAAAACAAGAACAATGTGGATTTTGCCTGTTTGGTTCAGAACATTTTAATTAGACCACAGCTTTGAAAAGAGTGATGTTGCTGGTGCTACATTGAGTATTTCCAGAATAGATTAAAGAGCAAAACAACAGAAGAGAAAAATGTTCCTTTAAAATAGTGATTAAAATAACAATAGTATAAACACAGTCAATTAAATCACAGACAGCTTCTGTATCCCCCACTGTGTTCAAAGCTGACTTCGCTAGGAACCAGCTTATGGAACAGAGAAGTGCACAGCCCAGGAAAGCAGTGCTAATAGACTACAAACCCCTGAGGGAAAGAAGATACCTTTTCATTTTTCTGACATTCCACGTATGCCAGAATAGTTATGTAATTACTAAGGACAATGCATCAAACAGGAATTGTGCGAGCAAGTTTGGATTAAACTGATGCTTGTTAGAATGCCAGTGACATTTTCATATTGGTACAATAGTTTTTACAGGATTGTCTTGGTTTGAATGACAGGTGTCTGCTAAGGAAGGCAGGAGCTTCCCTTGGAATAGAGAATATAAATCCCCTCCCTCCCAATTATTATAATTTTGAAATTAAGGGGCTCTCAGGCAAAAACATGGGAATAGAAATAACAGCTCTGTATTAGGAGAAGTGAAGTACAACAAGCATGCAGTATCACATAAAACCAAACCCACTGCCAGAGTCAGAATCCAACCTGACCCCCTGTGGCTCAGGGTGTTGGTGGCAGTCCCATTCCATGGTGGCTGCAGCCCTGCTGCAGTGGCAGTTGTGGCTCTGGTGGAGCAGGGATCCTGGAGAAAGGTGCAGCCTCTGCTGAAGGTGCAGTGGTGATGGATGGGCCTGTTCTTCCTCTGGGAGTCCAGTGGAAAAGGCTGCCTTGGTGTCCCAAATCTCAGGTTTTTATCCAGGTAGGAGTGCTTGGCTCCTCCCCTGGCTGGAGCATTTCCCAATGGGATGATGGAATTGTATCAGTGGGACTCAGTGGCCCATGAGCAGAAGATCTGTCCCTGGAGGGAGGATGGGTCATGGAAGAGATAAAGAAACTGCCCCAGCTGGTTTCTTATCAGCTGGGCCATTGACAGGAGATTACACCAGCCCCACCCCAGGTCCCACAGATGGTGATGGAACACGCACTGTCTGGTTACATTTTGCACTGCATCCCATGACAAGAATGCAAACATAATTAATTTCTTAATGTAAGCACTTACATTTTGTGTTGGAAAAATCATGCTACTATTTTAGTGACTTTGCAGGTGGAGAAAATAAACTAAAAATCATCAGTAGTATAATGCCAACAGGAGTAATGGAGTTACAACAAAAATACACGTGTACACGTGCAGGAAAAATTATGAATTACGTGAAGTATTTGGCATACACTAAAGTCAAACAATAATTTTTGTTCTGGTAACTTTAGCCAAATTGTCTAGCTATTCAGAGATTTGAGTAACACACATTCACTTTTTTCAAATTCTCAGGTACAGCATCATAGTGCCAATGTGTGCTCTCTCTCAAGACAGGAGGGAAATTATAATTGATTTAGCCACCACTACTCCAGAACAATTCCCCATGCAAATTGCTGTCTCTGGAATAAGAATACTGGCACAGAATACTTCTAAAGTAATTAAGCCTATTGAGAAAGAAGCTCACTATTTCATTCTCACAATTCCATAATGGAGTAATTATTTTCTGCAACAATGTTAACATGTTAACTAGCCACAGAACAGCTTTAAAAATCCCATGACACTGTTATTCTTCCTTCATAACAATAATGCCATTCTGCTTTAGTCATTCCTAAAATCTTAAGGGATCTCTAATGGTCAACATGCTCCCTCAACTGGAATTTTGGAGAGTTAAGGTGAAAAGAAAGCACATGAAAATCTCACATGGAACCAGATTTCTATTCCACCTCCCCTGAGACAGGCAACATGTAAAACTTTCCATATAAAATCTAAGTGTAATAAAACTATTACCATATTTATAAAGCAGGAGATCTGGCTTAGGGCTGTTATGGTATCCAGCAGCAGACATGACACCTCAGGGCTCCTCCTGCAATCAGAAAGGGAGTGAATAAACAGTGTGCTAATATTCATTCACTCCTCATTACACTTGTGCTCCAGCCCTTCCTCAGCTCTGTTCCTTTCTCTGGACATGATCCAGCACCTCAATGTCCTTCTTGTCATGAGGGGTCCAGAACTGGACACAGCACTCAAGGTGTGGCCTCAGTAGTGGCAGTCACTGTGCTGGTCCTGCTGGCCATGCTTCTTCTAAGGAAGAAAAAAGTTAATTTTCTAATCAAAATATTGATGAACTAAAAGAAAGCATAAGAATAGATAAACAAAGGTTTGGATAGTACTTCACAGGATTTCTTTTCAGGTGCTTCAGTATTTTGATTGACATGATGTCTGCTCCCACCAATCCTACACCTGGCTTTCACATCTCTGAAACCACACAATCTCTGCCTTTTTTCAGAATAGGTTCCCTCCTGTCTCCAACTTTCCTAGTCCCTAACTCAGTCACTGTTTATACCATTTAAGTGATCTCATTCTTCCCTTCCTTGGATGCGCGTTCTTTGCTCAGCACATTCCTTCCACATTGAGCAATCCCTCTGCTATTTACAACATTTTAACTGTCAGAAGGTTTATAAATGATGCACGGGTTCTTCACAATGTGCACACCTAAGTCCCTATCTTTGTTTCTTTTGATAGCAAGAAACTCACACACATAACAGTTTTGACAGAAAAACTACTTACCTAAACTAATATCCCTCTCCTGTTTTTCAGTCTGGAGTCTCATGGTATCAAAACCACAGAAGAAATTCTATCTAATGGCTGTGCATTCAAAGAGAGGCATCATGAACAAAGATCCAACAAGAACCCACCTTACAGATCTCTGAGACCTAAACAATACAGGGTAACTAAGCAATAGATCACACAGCTGAGAACTCTGAGCCTCCAATTAGAGTCACCTGAAAAAAGGGATGGCACTTTCAAAAAAGACCTTTCAGTCTTTATTTTTAGAGATACACAGTCAAGGAGAATGAAGGCTGTGTGTACACAGAAGTGAGAGACACACATGACTATTTTTAAAAATAATGAGCTGAGCATGTGAGGCGTTTGAGAGCACGGAATGGACACAGAATTACAAACTGGCACTTTGGTGTAGGAATCAATGTATTTCTTTTGCTATCTAAAGCAAAACCAATTAATTTTATGCCCCTTTTGAAGCCTGCAGTACGTGTTGAATTGCCCCAAAAAGAGCAGTTAAAAAAGGCTTTAACTCTAGATTGGAGCCCTCAAAAAGAAGAATCCAGCTCCAAAGTACTCATTGCCAACCCACAATGAAATGTGAGACAAGTTCTAAATTCCTTTGCAGACATGGAGTAATTCTGTGATTGGACTGTGAAATAGAGCTTATGCTCTTGTTCTACATTTGGAAAACCAAATAAGTCTTTTATTTGAAATTCTTCCAATGAAATAGTTTCAAATACATTTCCATGAGGGGATTCATGGACTGCATTTCTGCCAACGTCCAGCAAAGGGAGGGGAACAGGCCAGAAAGAGCATTTGTTAAATAGCAGTGTTGGAACAACAAATCAGTAAAAAGATGTTTCCAGGGCAAGATATCTTAGTTTAGATTAGACATGGTCTTGTGTAAATATAAAAGTCTCTTTGTTCACTTACACTTCCAGAAGCATGAGTAAAGCTTAGGAGAGACTTGCCTCTTAATGAAGCTATCATGCTGAAACATAGTTGTGTTTTCTATTCTCCAGTTCTCAGCTGCATCTCCACAGACTACATGGAAAGAGAATTTGCCAGGGTTTAAGAATATTAATTTATAAATTTCTGGCACCTAGTCAAACTTCTAATAATTTACCTCTTACCTCCTGTCTTTTCTTTCTCCTAAGTAAATAACTTGTTCCTTTGGCTTTGTTTTTAAAGGCTCCTTCTGACTTCAAAGCAATTCTAAATATCAAGCTACTCATTTAGGTGTATAACTACTGTACATATTTGAATACCTTTAAATTTCAGGGCATGGCTCACAGTGAGTCACTCAAATCCCAGTTTGCTGCCACACCAGAAAGGGAAGTTTTATTCCTTTCCTGCTCCTCCTAGTCTCAGCCAAAATGTTTCTTTCCCATGTTGCAGTAGCTCAGGAAGTTACTTGATGTCAAGATAAACTGAGTCAATTCTGTCATAACTCAGCTCCAAAAACAAATCTCTTTCCTTTTTAAGGGTGTTGGTAGTTTATGGAATTTTAAAAACTTACCTGTTGATGGTGAGCAAGGAACTTCTTGAAGCTGTTAACCTGTTTGGAGCCTTCTAGTGAAATACATCTTTCTCTTCTGCTTCAGTTCACATGACCAAAGCAGTGATATTTCATAGGTGTCCCTGCCAGGCTGCAAAGTGCTTTTGGGAGCTTGGGTGGAAGTTACTACCAAAGCACAGACCCCTATTCCTAATATCATATCAACAGAGCCCTCCATTTCACTGCTACAGGACCGACTCACCACAGGCTGCAAATTAGTGGTGAAGCTGCCTTGGGATAGTTTATTGTAGTAATAACTTGGTCTCACAAAAAAATAAGTCCTGTTCCCTATTCTTACTTTACACCAGCCCCGGCATTTGCCAAATGCCTCTTATTTGATTCATCTAAGTAGCCCATGAGGAAAAAGAAAGTGGATTGTTCTGTCACTAAATATAATGAGCTGGAGAGACTCAACACAGGGTCCAACAGCTCAGAGGCAGCACGAGGATGGTGGAACTGCAGCTGTGGGGGGACAATTTCTCTGCACCTCAGTCCTCATGTGTTACCCTAAACTGGGCCAGACTCTTCTTTTCTAGACAGTCTTGATCACTTAAGTCAGTCATGCCATAAGGATGGATTTATAAGGGTGGCTCTCAATAGGAAAAGCATTTTAGTATCTATTAAACGAAGAGCTGGTATATTTATTCTAAACATTTTAATGCAGAAGAGATTTAAACAAGAAAAGCTTTTCTAATGGTTTAAAAACTCAAGCAAACAGGATCATTTACACTCCAGTAAATATTTTGCCAGTAAAAGTATCATAACTCCACTTTTGTTTTGAGTACCAGCTGTTCCAAAGTGGAAAAACAAACTACTAGCCCTGTTAAAAATCTAGTGTTTGAGTTTACACAATTCCTATGTGTGACAGCCTGCAAAACAGGTTTGTACAGTCTGAAGGACGTCTGGCATCTTCTGAAATTCTGTGGACTAATTGTTTACATCCTAGTAAGCACCTAGGGAATAAGTACCTGTCAAGGAAGGAAGAAAGGTTATGAAACACAACTAATTCTTTTCCCCTGAAATCAGTGGTAATATGCACTTCTGCACCTCTGATCAAATGCGTATTTGTCCCTACTCCCCACACACACAAAAATAAAATCCTCACAACTCAATGCTTCAGGAGCCATCAGAAAGAAGCTCCATTTCAAAAACCTTCAAAAAGAATGCCAAAATGTGTGCAAGAATTGCTGTCTCTGTGTTCTGTGTGCTGGTCATCTTTGCTCAGAAAAGGCAGCACCTGCCCCCAGTTGAGGCTTTCCTGACCCCTAGGCTGTGTCAGGGCTCAAACAAAACACAAGCTGGCACCACAGCGTTGTACTCATTATAAACCTGAGCTGTGAAGTGCTCATAGTGACAGTAAAAAGTGTTCATTAACAAGTCATTCTGTCAGCAGGATGTGTACAGCTTGCTCTCCACTGGAGTTTTATCTATTATTCAACAGTAGGAACCCCTGAGTGCTGAAATGGTGCTACCTTGTTTCCATTCTACATGAAATGTATCAGACATCTCTTGGTTAGAAAATGTCACCTAACAAGCAAAGGTGAGAACTAAAAGAAAACAAACCCAAACAAGGCACTGCATACTACTACTCCTTTTGATAAACAGAAAAGTGATTGCCACGCACAGCTGGGACTTACTTGTAGCTTGACAAAATTCCATATATTACGACAGTAGCACAGGTGAGACCCTTCCTTAATTGTACTTGATTTGAAAAATAGCCACTGACAACACCTGGAAACTGGGGAGTAACTCTTTGCCAGAGAATAGGGTAAGGGTTAACCTCTTGGTGGTGCTTGAAGGAGAGGCTTCCACTTAGGCAGAGATTTTTAGTCTCTCATTTTATGTGATACTTTTTCTTCCAAAATGAACTTTCTATGGTGTTAGTGGGGGGTTGGTTGTTGGGATTTTTTAGGTTGGTTGTTTTAATTTCTTTGCTTTTGTAAGTGCTGCACTGCACACTGATGTTTTCCCTGGATATGATCAGTTGGAAGCCCATATTTCCATTAACACATGGAGAAGTTTGTGTTTTTCCATGGCCCACTCGTTGCTGCTGTGCAGCCAGAAACCCTCTGGTTCTCATGTCAGGATTATGTTACACCAATGCCCCTTCGGGAGAGCTCTGGTTCTCCAACCAAAACTGCCCTGAATTCTGTACCAAACAGAGATCTTTCATTGCTTGTTCTAAGAGCACCTGCTCTCAAAACAGCTCTGTAATCTGTCCTATAGTGAGTGTTCTAATATGAGTAATGCTGCAAATGACTCGGTCCTCGCATGTCAGCGCTCCAAGAAACTCTCAAGTATTTGCTTTGTCTAGTTATAAACACACTATAGTTATAAACACACTGTATCTTATGAGACAAAATGCTGGCACAGCCTTGTGCAGCCCCATAACCAAAATCTACTTGTTTCCCCTCTGTTCCACACAGTTTCCTCCAAATATATTTAACTTCAAGCGATGTGTTTTGGGTTTGTTTGTTGAGGATTTGTTTTAAAAACTTCTAAGAGTCATACCAGTGGGGGGAGGGCCTCAGTATTTGAAAATCCTACTGATTCTGGCTTAACTGGATGGGGTTTTTTTACATGGCAACAACCAAGTCAAAGTGTCCTAGAGAATGACCAAAACTGGAACTTTCCATGCATCCTGTCCACTTTTGGCTGGGCAGGTACGGCAGTGCTCCCTCTTGCACCCCGTGAGAGGGTGAGTGCTCCCACAGCTTCCCCGGGAGCTCTGCTGCCACCACGCCCTGTCCCTGTGCTCTCCGCTGCCCAGGACGGGCCCTGGTGATCCTGTGTGGTGATCCCACGGTGATCCTGCAGTGATCCCATNCCCCGGGAGCTCTGCTGCCACCACACCCTGTCCCTGTGCTCTCTGCTGCCCAGGACGGGCCCCGGTGATCCTGTGGTGATCCCGCAGTGATCCCGTGCAGTGATCCCGCAGTGATCCCGCGCGGTGATCCCACGGTGATCCCGCAGTGATCCCGTGCGGTGATCCCGTGCGGTGATCCCGTGCGGTGATCCCGTGCAGTGATCCCGCGCGGTGATCCCTCAGTGATCCTGTGCGGTGATCCCGTGCGGTGATCCCTCAGNCCGGGCGGTGCTCCCGCAGTGATCCCTGGCAGTGATCCCGTGCGGTGATCCCTCGGTGATCCCGCAGTGATCCTGTGCGGTGATCCCGTGCGGTGATCCCTCAGTGATCCCGCCCGGTGATCCTGCGGTGCTGCCGGGAGCTGCCCCGGGCTGTGCCCGTCCCGCCTGAGGCGGTCCCGCCCTCCGCGCGTCCCGCATCCCCTGGAGGAGGGGCGGGGGCGGCAGGGGGGCAAGGCGGGGCG
>VZTB01007865.1:54443-87854 GCA_013397245.1 Thryothorus ludovicianus | reverse complement strand
CCGCGGCGTGCGGGGCTCTGCCCGGGCGGCGGCCCGGACCGGGGGGCTCCGGCTCCCCGAGGGGCTCCGGCTCCCCGTGGGGCTCGTGTGCGCCTCGCTGGGACCTTTGCTCGCAAAGGATCGCCCGTGAGGAGAAAGAAACACACAGCTCTGCGCTTCCTGTAATACATAAAATATAGTATGCGTAATATATATAATATATAACATATAATACTCTAGGAGTTGTCGAAGATTTTGGAGGTAATAAATTTAGTGTTGCTGAGGAGAAAAGCACTGCTTCGGCCACCAGTGGCTCAGCTGTATCTTAAATGGCTTTTTGAAGATTATATCAAATAATTTATTTTTTTTCCTAACGTAATGCCGATAAAGGATTAGTAGGGACGGGGGTTTGGTCCAGCTGGCCTCATCTAATGGAATAACCTGAAATTTATCCTGCTTTTAATTTCAAAGGATCTTTGTGTATGCAACCAATGTTTAGATTAGATTTACTTTGCATATGGGATATTAAAGGAGAGCTACTTTTTTATTTCCAGCTCCAAACTGAAGTTTTTTTCCAAACATCAGACATACTTAACTTTGTGGTAGTATTTTAATGGCACTCCCTCAGCTGAGGAGTTTGAGATCTTCCTGACTTTTCCTATTATTTTCTGTATCCCTATTGGTATAATATGAAACAAGCTAGTGTTTCAGATATTTCTCTAGTAATTTAATTTCACTAAAGACACTACAAGTTACATTTTGTTTGGCATGATTTCCTGTTGGTTGTGTCTTATTATTTATTGTGTTTTGCCTTAATATATTAATTAGTCTTGCTGAAGTTATTATCTAAAGTTAATGGTTGTTAACAACTAAAATCTGTAACTTTCATATATGACACTTTAATTGTTTTTGTAACAAAATATTAACCTGTTCCTTAGGTTAGATTTGATGTCCTCTACAGCTGTTGAGCACTCCTCATTTTTAGCAGCAGTTGTATATCGTGTACTGGGCAGACAAGCAGTGTCTAAGTGCATTAAAGTAAACTTCAGAGAAGCCACGGGGGGACTCTTGAATTCCATTTACAATAAATGTCTGTGTTAAAGCTCACAGATGTAGAGGTAGACTGGGTAGCTTGGGGCTATGATGAACACGTGGTGCACCTTTGACTAATCTTCAAAATCTGTTCCTGTATTTTTCAGATATTGCAATCTGAATCAAAGGTTTGAGTTCTTTTAACTATGTAATCAATATTATGACTGAAAGCTTTCTTAATGTTTTGAATGTTATTAGAATAATTTTGATTTTTGTAAGATTTCATCTAAGGTCTTTTTATAGTTAATTTTTTTGTAGGAATTTAAACTACATCTTCTCACCTACTCATTATTTTTTTACTCTCCTTTTCTCAACTCTTTTGCTACTTCTGCAGCCTGTGATGAACTTTTTCTTTCCTGAAATTAGGGATGATTTGAAAGCTGTCTGATCATCTGGAGTGATCAGGATAGCTTTGCTTTGTGTCATTGTTGCTGAATACATTTCCTACATAGTGCTATAATCTACCTGGTTTGAATTCACCTTGCTATATCTTCTTTAAGTTTTAGGGTTTTGAGTTTCTCTTAAGTAGCTTCAATATCCCTAAGATTAGTCAGACAAGAATCTGCAGTTTAAGAAATTCAATTTCTCTCCTAACTGGAATAGTGTGCTTGTTGGGTACTCCTCCAGCTCGGATGTGCTTGGTTACAGGAGATAATTGACAGTTTCTCCTGGCAGATGATTGTATAAGGTGACAACTACTTTCCTGTCTGGAAGAACTAGGTGGAGCTTGCTCTGGAAATAAGTTAGAGCAACATGTGATTAGACAGTGGTGCTGAATAGGTTACTTTTCAGCAACCCAGTTTGCTTTTGTTCCCATAGGGAATTAGGTGCTCTGTGACACTCATTCTTCATTACATGGTTTATAGTGGGAAGAACCTAAATTAGCCTTGATTAATCTAAACCTTAAGAAGTCTAAAAAGTTGGGTGTCACTTTAGGAATTTCAGTGACCTAAAGTGAAGTTCTAGTAATGCTTTTCTTGGAACTTTCTCTTGGTGGGATTTTGTTCAGGTTTTAATTCCTTAGTAATTCAAAGGCCATTATACATCAGGATAAGTGTGTAGTAGCAGCATGGCATATAAAAATTCCACAGGACTGGTTCCATTGTGTGGCTGCAGTGTGTAATAGTGTTTCTTTTCATGCACATTAACTTAGTGTTTCTAGTAATTTGAATACAATTCCTGTCATTTATATTTAGGACACAGAAGGAGCACTCTCAGAAGCCATTTATGGAATAAGATGTTAACTTGCTAAAACTGGGAAACTCCTGTGACCTGCATTCCTGATAGCTTGCTTTAAAACTGGTTTACACTTGCTTTCTTTTGATTGGAAATTGTATATTAGGAAGGAAGCTGACTGGTGTTTCCCACCTATATAACTTCTGCTCAGATATAATTTAATTCCAAAATAGTTCTGAAACTATCATTTGATTCTATGGGAAAAGCTTACTAGTTATATTTTTGAACCTAAGGAATATACTAAAACCAGTATGTTCTAAATGTTGTAGCTATGAGGACTTGCTTTTATCAAATTGTGTCCAAGTCAAACTCATTTGTGTAAAATCTCTCTGTTGGATTCTACTGGGAATGTGAAATGCAGACTTTTTGGTACACAGACATGTTGTACTTCTGGGGAGACTCTCTGGCAGTTGCTAGACTAGCAAACTCAACTATTAAATTAAGGCCAGGTGTGATACCTTAGGAAATGACAGTAGATTGTGTTAGGGCCTCTAAGTGTTCATAATCACAACTGTGCCTTGCAACTCCACTCTTCTTTAGCTCCTATGACTTCATTTTGTATTATGTTTTATTAATTTTGTAGTTGTATGTAGGAGATAATTACATTGGGGTGGCTTTTTCTTTGTTTCTGCATCAAGGCATGGTTCAGAGGGAATGGTTAACACCAACCTGTGATTAATAAGAATTCTATTTTTTTTAATTGAGTAGGAGAGAATCAAAATATTTTTGAAAATGCAGCATCAATCTGCATTTCTGTGGTTCAATTTTTGTCATAGTTCTTGAATACTTACAGGATTCTTTGTAAAATTTATCACAGCTTCCTTGCATGGAATACTATATTTTGTGCTAGTTTTTCTTATCAGAAATAATTTTTAAGTATTCACTATTGACTCTGCTTGGAGCAGGAGACTAAAGTAGCTAACTCCTGGGATCCCTTCCAACCTGAATTGTTCACTGGTTTGAAGTATGCAGTGGTAGTAGCAAGACAAAAAGTGTCATTAGTGTGAAAGTAATAAGAATAAAGAGTGTGACACACAGCAGCTGGTGTAAGGAAAGAGCATTTGTCCTTTTGGTGCTATTAGGGCTACTGTTTAATTTGGTAGTTCTCTTGACCACTTCAAATTAATTTCTAAACGTCTTTGTTAATGACTACAGTTTAGACAACTTGCACCTACAGTCCTGAGCCAAGCAAACATCTGGCTTAAGATTCAGAGCCTGTTTGCTTCACTCCCTAAATATCCTCACTTGTCTGCAGTAGTCACTTCTGAAACAGTTGAATTTGAGCAGCTGGACATCCTCAGCCTTCAAGTGCCATAAATAAATGGATATAACATTTTTCTTCCTGCTTTTCCCTGCCCTCATTTTTTCTGACTTTGTAGCAGCTGGGACATCCATATGTCAGTCAGACACAAGAGGTGGAGTTTCAGTATCTTCTGCTTCAGTTCTGAAATCTGTAATTTCCAGAGCAGGATGATGAGTTTTCTGTGCCACTGGGTTCCCCAAAGCCTGTTATCTCATTTTACACTGTGAGTCTCTTCAACATCTCAGTCCTCAAGAGGCTTCACTTTGAACTTGCTGAGAAAGGTTTGTCCAAGACTAGTAGCCCACAATTCAAGAAGCTGTTGTGTTGAAGGGTTACATGATTGTTCATGTCAGCCTTGAAACAGCCATATGCTGATGGTTTCCTCACAAGTGTTGGTCGTGCTACTGTTAATCCTTCAGAACTGCAAGCTTGAACTGCTCACATGGCAGCAAATCAGGGTTGTATTGTCAGTGCCAGTAGATGGGATAAATTCTTCTTATCTGAAAATCTTGATGTGAGTTGGCACTTGACTATCTAGAGCAGTCCTCTGTATCAGCTTCTTTGCACAGATGAACTGCACAGCCACCTCTAAAGCAGTCAGTGCAGAGAAAGGCTGATGTCTTGGCACTGTCAGGTGATCAGATGTAAAATACCTGTGTGATGCACTCATCTGTGTAACACACTGGCACCTGTCCTTTGTCTGCTTCTGAATTGTCCCCAGGAAGGTGGCCAGGATTGTGTTGCTTCTGTTAGAATAATTCATCACCCTCGTGGGCTTGCATGACTCCAGTAAAAGGCACACAAATCCCTGGGAGTCAGCTGTGCCCTGCATGAACTGTCCTGGGGGCTACAGCCTGCTGACCATGTGTTTGGCACTCTGCTTTGGACTACTGCTCAAAGGTCTTTGAAACCATGGTGTTATCCTAAAACTTGATTGCTCTATCAAAATGAACGCAAAAATAAATTGGGATAATTCTTGGATTCTATTTATAATCTGGTTTTACAGTTCCACTTAAGGAATTCTGACATTTTTCTCCTGTATTGTGATGACAGATATGCAAACAAAAGAAGCACCTGATTGTATAAAGCTAAAATAGAAAATTTTTTGTTGTTGTTTTTATTATGAGGTAATAGAATGGTCATAATTTAATCCATTAAATTAATGACTGTTTTGAAGAGGTCTATGGGAAAATGATTGTATTTCAGTACAAAAGTTAGTTTAGGACAGGTGATGCAATACTAAAAGTATGAGTTAAACTAAAGATACTGGGTTATGAGAAATCTTTGTCAGAGTGGAATCATGAACTGTTGAAATACTGAGCTTGGTTTCTTGATTATCTGTCTTAAAAATCAAATTATCAACTGAGCACAAATACTTGGCCTTAGGCTAAAGAGGGCTTCAGTATATTCCCTGAAAATCCCCATAAGCTTTCTTAAACTTAGTTGTTAAGAAGTGTGTCAGGTTTAGATAAGATAAACTTAAGGTGTGTCCTCACTGGGGAAGGAATAAGATGGGTCTTTTACTGAGCTGACATGTAATAAAATCCAAATGCTAATATTTTTTGGTGAATTTTCCAGAGTCATGTTAAACTATTAAAGCTGCTCTTGCATTGGTGCATTTTCAAAACTGATGTGTCCACTGGTGAAGCAGGGTCATAGGCTGTAAAGCAGGGCAGCAAGGAGAAGAACATAATTTTGGGTTTAACTTTCAAAACAGCTGCCTTAGAGTGAATTCCTGAAAACCTTTTCTTTCTGTACAGTTTTAACTATTGAATATAAAGCACTTTGTTTAGCTGTAGCACTTATTTGTGCTTGGTTTAGTTTTTGTATGTTTTTTTTTTCCTAAGCATCTCGTAGGGTTTTTTATTCTGCTTTTCACAGTGTGTTTGATGCAAAATTTTCTTTTTTTACTCTGCTGTCATTCCCTTTATGCTTGCATTTTAAAAAAAGGGGGGGCAAAAATTTGTTATGTAATGCATGAAAACTGTTAAGACTGTATGACTGTTGTGTGAACATGTGCTGAACTCAGGTATTGGAATCACACATACAAAAAGGTGATGGGAATCCTAAGGTGGTGTTGTGTGTTTCTTCACTCTTCAGGAATTCCTGTGAAGGAACTTGATGCCTGTATTAGAGAAGCAATAATGAATTGACTATACAGGCATCTAACTTTCGTAGATAAGATGTTTATTTCAGGCTGAATTTGCCTTTTTTAATTTTTATTTTATCTCTGTGCTGTGTGGTGCTGAGTTTCATTAACTGTGTAATCTAGCCCAGCTGTCAGGTTCCAGTCCTGCCTGGGTTCTTATCACTGCAGCAGCAGAGCAGGCTGGGAGCTGTGAGTGCTGCCGTGTATTGCACCAAATTTATGCTTCTCATCAATTCTGTGAAGGCCTTTGCGTTGTGGTTCAGGTACCTGCTGCTGAGGAGCTGCCAGGTCACCACGGGGCAGTTCCCACTTGTGTGGAGACCTTTATCAGCTTCTCTGTGCATCTGGTAAACACTGAGGTTTGTGTAAAGACTGAGGTTGTCACTACTGCTGAGCAGTTGAGTTTGATTTTAGTACTGTGTTTTAACCACTGTTCTGATATTGAGTCCTATTTTGCCAGCTGTACCTGTTCTTTAGTTTAAAAGCAATTTTCTATTGTTTATCTACAAGCATTTTAATATTTTAATGCTGCAAAGTTCCTGGCCTACAGTCTTTTAAAACAATATTTTTAGAGTGTTGGATGATAACTTCAAATTTGTTGTACCTATACAGCTTTGGTATTGTACAACAGAAATGCAAGCAATACAAAACTGGGTGTGATATGCAACAAACTCATCAGCTGTAGTAGAATGCTGTGTGAACAAAGTAGGCAGAGTGGATTCTTTAGGACATAGATGTATTTTAAAGAGATCAGGCACTGTGTTTTACAAGTTGTGCAGTTTTGGACTCTGTATTGGCAGTGTGCATACTCTTCCAGTGAATTTTGCATTTAAAGAGTCCCCACAATTATCTTTTCCAGACAAGACTCTGGATTGCATAATGGCATTGTCTGATGGCACCAGTAGGTAAATGCAACATCTGCATCCATTTTTGCCTTTGGCATTGATAACAAAGATATTCCAAAAAATGTCCTAAGGCTCTGATGTTGAGCAGGACTAAAGATAAACCACTAACTCCATGTAATACCATGGATAAGGTTGCAACAGTAGTTCTTGGCTTAGGGCTTGAAGGAGAGGTGGGGTATGGTTAGGTGTAGAACAGTTGCTTATCATGCCTAAATCTGATAATTTGGGGCATGAAAAAACTGGTGTCACTTAAGGCATGTCCTGACTTTAAAAACAGATTTCCTACAATGTACATTTTGAATCCCTGTCATATGAAAGATTCCTGTATGAATGATCTTCACAAATGAGAAGATCATTTGTGATGAAGAGACCAAAGTGCACCAGTCCTGTGGTCTAAGGAAGCAGTAGGATTGCAAGGTTCTTTTCTGGTGTTGATCTTAAGGCACATTTCAGACAATCTGTTCACTTCCACACAGAGTAAATGGTAAATCTGAGCCTTTGTCTGAAATGTATCAATGTCTGAAATAACCTGACATAACCCGAAATTGTTTATCAGGAGTAAACAATTACTGCGGAGAATGGGGGGTTTTTGTCACTTAGAGCATGTTAGTTTTGAAATTAAGGTTGTTTACTTACTTGATTTCTTAACAGTAATTTAATTTAGTGAGTGGTTTGTTTCTTTCTGCTTTGAAGAAACAGTGTCTGTTTGATAAAATTCAGTGTCCTTTTCCAAAGCACG
Source organism: Thryothorus ludovicianus (assembly GCA_013397245.1). NCBI lineage: Eukaryota > Metazoa > Chordata > Aves > Passeriformes > Certhiidae > Thryothorus > Thryothorus ludovicianus. Next base: position 80,451 of record VZTB01007865.1, on the reverse strand, counting down.
TCTGCCAGTTGTGTACCCAAGTGCCCAGAGTTTAATAAATGGCTGTGGTTACAGCTGAATATCTGTTGCTCCCCCTGGTTGTGTGGCACTAGCACTCTTTAGCCTCCATGCACAACCTGTCTTATTGACTCTCTTGTGCTGGACCTGTACCAAGTTTACAGAGGGACCTTTTTTTGTTCTTTGTTAGTTGTGAAGAAACTTTTTTTCCTGTCTGCATACCTGCTGTATTGCAGATCAGAAAGTAAATACTGAGTTTATATGAATGCTGTTGATTGACAATATATTTCTAATAAATTACCTAGCTCTCCAACCACTTGTAGAACTTCTGTTTCAAGGCAAGTGCATTAATACTGCAATTTGATATATTTTTCATTATAGACAAACTTCTGGAGTGAAATCAAAAGCTTGTTGAAATGATCTTGTAATTAATATATTTATGCATCCCAACCACAGTATGTGTGAAATAGCCAACAATTTTTTAATGTGCTACAAAATGGAGGCTTTAGGTTCATACCTGGATTTTGTGCCATTTGCTTACCACTTACCACACTCACTGATCTGAGCCTTTTCCAGCTGCTGAATGGGAGTGATAGATCATTTCTTTAAAAGGGTCTTGGGATATTCTGTTCTTATGCTTTAATGACTGCATTAAATCATTCTCTCCCAGCCTGGTTGGTTTGTTTTCGGCAGCACAGCTCGTGTCTGATCCAGCCCAGGCGTGCAGGGGGTGGTTTGGGCATGGCAGTGCCCCCTCCCTGGTTTGCTGCTGGCCCCTGGATGTTGTGCTGTGACCCACATTCCCCTGCCTGCAGAGCTCTGGCCTCTGGCCCCCTGCCAGCTCTCCCGGCGCTGCTCCACTTTAGAGACGTCTACAGCAGCTACGCAAACAGTGCGAAAGCAAAGAGGCTTAGAGTCAGGGCCTTCTCTGCAGGGCTCTGCTCTTTGCAGATTTGTTTCATCTCTGCGTCCCATCATGCGCATAGAGCGAGTGATGCTCTAAGATCTGTCTTTAGGATTCAGCTAAAGGAGAGCTGGAGTGCAGCTGAACAGAGGGAATGAATTTTGTATGTGGTTGAAAAAAAGAGATGCTTTGTTTCAAAGCATTATGAAGTTGAACTTATACTGAGAGAAAATGAAATAGGTTAAGGTTTTTGGGATAGTTATAGAAGGCCCCTTGATCATGTGAAATAACGTCCCAAAACATTGAGTGGTGTAAGTGTTAATTGGAAAGTATCACTCCTTGTAGGTTTAATAATTAGTTACACCTCGGCATAAAATGTAGTGGCATGGTTTAGTGCACGAGAGGATTGAGTAACTTTTCCAAAAAACATACTTGTGGCTTTGATAGGTGCACATGACTGATGAGATTGGCCTCCACGTAATGGGACTGTGCTGGCAAACTTACCAGACATCTGAATGAGTTTATCCTCTCTTGACCATAATAACTACAGAAGATGTTAAGAATTTGTTTTTAATAGCTCGTTTCTATTTTCTACTCAGCATTTAGTGGAAGTGAGGCACAGGAGCAGTGTAGGCAGGACTGTAAGCAGCAGCTGGCAGACCCTTTCCCTGCAGTTGTGATACCATATCGTGTCTTTGGATACAATGAAACTGCTTGCATGTTTTTAAATTCCAGTTAGACACTAACACTTACCAATAGCCAGTGCTTTCAAAAAGGATGGCAGGCAAAATGCTAGGTATAGAATTGCTTGCTTTAAGTGTAGTTTTCCATGCAGGGGTAAAAAATGGGTTGTTTTTAGAAGTGGTATGTTATTTTCACATTTGTCAGTGTTCTTTAGCAGTATTTGTGCTTAGGGGCTGTGTTTGGTACCACTTGGCAGGGAGGGAAGTGGTTATTCTTTCCATATCCTTCTTACAATAAAGTTGGGAGATGGTCTTTTATGGCAAGGTTTGGAATTGGTCACATCATTGTACTTCAAAAGATAAACTCTTTTTTCTCTGCAGGTGCACCTGTAGAGCCTTCTCCAGAGGAGCAGACAGCCTCTTTTGAAGGTAGTTGTTTTAGTGATTTTCATTACATTATTTTTTAAAAAATATTGCAAATAATCTCCTTTTTTAAATCTCTATGAACCTTTTCCAATCTTCATTATCCTCATACTACTTTTGTAATGCAATGTGATTATCTGTAGTTATTTACAGCTTTATAAGCAGTTGAGAAAGGCTCATAAAGTGGCTTATGGAAGATCATAAAATTAGTGTTAAGCAGAATTTTCAAAATGAACCTGTATATTATAAAGCTTTGGCAAGTGCCAAAACATCTGAACTATCCTTTTATTAATTTAGTCACTCATTTTTCTTTGTTCTTGATTACTGTTATGATAAGTATGTGTCTTTAATTATTTTTTCCCCTTTTTTTTCTCATAGGTCCAAATGCTGCTGTTAACATGGAAATTTCAGAATCTGTTGGTAAGATGAGAGTTGTTCCTTTTCACTATGATAGTGCTATAATGTACTGCTGCAGTGCTTTTGCTGAATCCCTGCAGACAAAATAGTAGAGCCTTTACACTTACAAATAGTCCTTAATGTTTTTTGTTGTATGTTTATATTTGGATGAGGAAAGAGGTAATTGAACACTAAGTGTGCATTGAGAGCTGCAGTTGGATTACTTGGACACTGTAAAATGATCAGTACTTTATTAAAAAATAATTTCATATTACAAAATAGCCCCATTAACATGAGGAATGGTGATCAAAAACTTTAAAGTGAACAATCAGAACATGGAAATTGTATCTTTCTCATTGTTTTTATATGGTTTATGAGTCAGTTTAAACTATAATCCCTCTCCTTTGCTTTCTAAACATATGGTAGTGTGTGTCCGTGGATTCAGACTACTGTGCTGGTCTGAGTGGATCTTCAGATTTGCCTTTTCTTTTTAATAGTTGCCTTGTTAGAACAGAAGTTTCTGTGTCCTAGATTTCTCATGTCAGCACACAAGCTAGTTTGAAAGCTCCTGGTATTCATAATTTCAGAAACAAGCAGCATTTGTCCCTTTTTCTGTAGGGAAATGTTAACAGACCTGGTAGTTAAAGCCTTGTGATTGCACCTTTGGGGCAGGGCCTTTTCCCCAGGGGAATTGTTTTTGATTTCTTTATCTATTTGAATATATCTCATTGGTTCATTTTTAGTGGAAAATGGAGAGACAGAAATGTCCCCAGAAGAGTCATGGGACCACAAAGAAGAACCCAGTGAAGGAGAGCTAGGAGGAGGTCCTGCAGGGGATGCAGGGCCTTCTGAAGAGAGCGCTCAGGAAATGATGGAAGAGGAGGAGGAAATACCAAAACCGAAATCTGTTGTAGCACCTCCAGGTGCTCCTAAAAAAGAGCACGTAAATGTAGTATTCATTGGACACGTAGGTAAGTTGTAGGTGAAGGTGAAGGGGTTGGATCTGGCTGTTGTGTATTGTCTAGAAGTCAGAGGATTAGAAATCAATGCTGTTCTTTGTATTCACCATGTCCTGAGGCTCACAGCAACATTCGTTCTGATGAAGCTGCTCTGGAAAATGAAAAATGTAAAGGGGTAGAGTGCCAAGGGTGGAGTGTGTTCTCTTGGACACAGCAGTGCCTGTGTTCATGATTTCTGAAGTACCTGCTCCTGTTGAGTGCTGAAGTGACACGTTTGTGTTTATGACCTAAAGAGCAAAACCAGAAAATGGTGCTTCTTTTCTGCTTATTTTAAATAACATGGGTTCTTGCTATTAGATTCAAAAATTATTATTCTAAATACTAAAATTTGTAGGATTACAACAATAGATTAACATAATTCATGGTTAAAAGAAGCATTTATAGCAAAATATCTTCATTTAACGGTTTCAACAAGCTTCATAAAAACTTGGGTGAGAAGTAGAAGAAGAATTATTGAATCATAAGTTAAACAGTAAATTCTGTCTTTTCATTCCTGTAGTTACTTATCACCTTAAAAGTACTGTAATTTAGTCCTTGGGTAAATTCAGGATGGAGTCGCACAAAGTGAAGGGGCAGTGGGCAGAGATACATCCCAATATTGAAGAGCAGCCCACACAAGTTAGGGACAAGGGATAAAGGAATTGGGGAAGGGTTTTTTGTTAGAGCTTCCCACACTCTTGACCCTGGCTGTAGCTGGATCACTGCTTGGTGAGCTGTTTGTTATGGATAATGCTGAATTTATATACATGAAAACAGCATGGTCAAAATTTGGTGTCATTTAATTGACAACAAATTATAATGGGAACAAGGGAGGGGCAAGATGCTTCCAAAAACTTAGATTATGGCTCAAGAAATAAATCCTTTAAACTAGATGACTTAGTTTGTAATGTTCTGCTGTTTCTAGAATTGTACATTATTGATGACTTGAATTAATTTTTTTTAGACGCTGGCAAGTCAACTATTGGAGGACAAATAATGTAAGGAAACTTAAATTTTTTGATTTCCTGTTCTTGTGAATTGAAATGAATAATATTTTCTTTGTGGCTTTAATCAGCATATGTTAATACTTTCATAACAGAATGTTTCCATCCCTGTCAATTGAGGTACTTATTGCCTTTGGAATTTCTTAATTCCAGCACATTGATGTTACTGCTATAGGATTTTACCTAACAGGAACAACTATGCAAAAGCAAACATTATCACATTTTTAAAATGAATCACTTTCTTAGAACATGGCTATTTTTCTTTATGTTTTAAAATGCAATTTGAAACTGCTTTCTTCCATTGGTTAAACTTTTTCCTTTATGTGAAGATTAAAAAAATATATATATCTCCCAATCATAATCTGTAGGGATTGTATAAGTATTTAACTATTTGGAAATACCTTTTTGCTTTGTGTGAAATTACACTTTTATTTTCCCTCTTCTTAGGTATTTGACAGGAATGGTTGACAAAAGAACACTTGAAAAATATGAAAGAGAAGCTAAAGAAAAAAACAGAGAAACATGGTATGAACTTTGTGAAGATAGTAGCACACTTTGCCCTTTACTGCAATGAAACTGGTTTTAGTCTGTGTCCCAGTAACCCTGGCTTCCTTCAGGCAAGATGTCCTTCAGGCTCTTGTCCTGGCTGGATTTTTTGTGGGCCTCTGCTCTGGGTTTTGTGGCTGTTTTTTGGTTGGTTGGTGTTTGGGGGGCAGTGTGTGTATATACAGCACATGCAGCAGCCTGACTCCTGCAAAATTGATTTCCCTTTTGAAAGCTTTCTGGTTTTGGCTGGAGGATAGTAGGGGTTCACAGGGCTCTGGAAAGGAGCAGCTAAACTTCCTTAGGGGTAGAGCAGTGCTGGAGCCCTCAGGGGGTGAGCATTGACCTGAACTCTCTGAATCCAATGTGAGAGAAGGGGGTAGGAAGGGTGACCAAGTTCTTTCACAGGGCAGCCATCATCTCTTCAGACACACCCAGTCACTACAAAGCAAACCTAAGGGTGCCCACAAGCTTCTGTTAATGGTGAAAAATATGGCTATGTCAAACCAGCTCAATGAGTTACTACCATTTTTGTTATCCTTAGTAAGAATATTTTTTTTCTCCTTTACATTCATCTGTTTTCACAAAACCTGAAGGAGCCAAGTAACTTTTTTTTTTTTTGAGATTTCAGGTTATCTTACTGAGAGCTAACTTGCTGGTGGCCATTAGGAAAAATTATTAGGAGGGGACAAGAGTTGATACAAGGAAAATATCAAAGATAATGTGAATAAAGATGGCATCCATTTCATAGCCAACTTCTGCTTAATATGTGCAAATAAATGAGAACTAGTAATTATAATTCTCAGTAATGATATATGCAAATCAGAACTAATGTTTTAGTTAATTATGCTGAGAAGGAAGAATTGTTTTGTATTTGATCCTGAGGTGTTTCTTAGAGTGAGGCAAAGCTTAAATTATTTGAAGAACTTAGAAAATGAAAATTATTTATTAGAATTTTTAGAATTGAATCCTTGTAGGTATGTGAGAGAGAGCTGGCAGTGGGCACTGCAACTCACTGTACATACAAATCAGTCATTTAAAGTCACTGTTGGTCTCTGAAATACTTCAGTTTAGCAGTGCTGAGGTGGTTCAAATAAGCAAAAAAAAGTCTCTTATGACTAACATTATAATAAATCTAATAAAAATCAATATAACATCAGAGTATTTGGGTTGGGATTTTTTTAGGTACCTGTCATGGGCCTTAGACACAAACCAAGAAGAACGAGACAAAGGTAAAACAGTAGAAGTGGGTCGTGCCTACTTTGAAACGGAGAAGAAACACTTCACTATTTTAGATGCTCCTGGACACAAGAGCTTCGTTCCAAATATGATTGGTGGGGCCTCTCAAGCTGATCTTGCTGTGCTGGTAAGGACAAATCAGATACTTTTATTTTGTATATACTGTGGAATTCTTATTTTTTGTTTGCTTCTTTATTCTTTTGGTTACTTACAGCAGGCAGAATTTTCAAATGTTATGTTTACTGAGATGAGTGAGTTTTGGAGTAATTTAACTCCAAAAAGCCAAAAGCTTCTTAAAGCTATCCACAGGTGTGATTTTTTTTTTTTACATGTCAGTGCAGAAACTAGTGGGTAATACTGAGGATATACCAGTGTATTTTGGAAGCTTTTACTAGGTCTGACTAGCCAAAGGTTTTTGAGTAAGGCAGTATCGTTGATTGTTCTGTTGAGAGAATTGTAGAACTCTTATTAATAGATGTATCTTTGATTAGGTTATTTCTGCAAGAAAAGGAGAGTTTGAAACTGGATTTGAGAAAGGTGGACAAACAAGAGAACATGCCATGTTAGCAAAAACAGCAGGTGTAAAGCATTTAATAGTTCTTATTAATAAAATGGATGATCCAACTGTAAACTGGAGTAATGAAAGGTGAGTTTAATGTTAAAAAACTAATTTTCATTGACAGATACTGCAATAAAATAATTCTTAGGTAAAGTAATGTTTGCATCCCATTATTGCTGAAAAGAATGATTGTCTGGTGGACTAAAGAGAGAGGTTCTGAAACTGGCAGCAAAACCAGAAGCTCAGTGCCTAGGACAGTGCCTCTCAGTTAAGCTGGAAGTTCTACTCTCCAGCATTCACTGTCAATTGCTTGCATCCATGCAGACATGTCTAACAAACCCATGCATTCTAGCATAGTTTAATTATTGACTTGGAAACTTTATACTGAGTCTAAAAAAGACAGTGATTGTATTTTCAGTAGTTGAGTTTGCCAGAGTAATCAGAGAGCCTGCTGTGTGTTCTGCCCAGAATTGTGGAAGTTTTAGTGGGAAGCCTTGAGGGGCCTGTGCAACCTTGGAATGTCAGCCTGCTTCAGTGAGAGACTAAGGCACGCCCAGTTCTCTGTCTTGGTCCTGCCCCAGCCTTGTGATGTTCCTGAATTCACCCCAAACTGAGAGGAGGCAGTGTGACAGAAATAAACAGCCTGAAACCTCCAGAAACTGTGCAGGAGCCTGAGCCAGCACTGAGGTGCCAGCCTGGAGCATGATGACCTCAGGAGGTGCCTGCAGGGTCTGTCCTGCTGGGCTGGCCTGGATCTCTTGCTTTCAGCAGTTCCAGCTCTTGCTGCTGCTCCCCCAAGTGTATGGAGAGCCCTGGGGATGCTTCATGGAGCAGAGGAATCAGGGGGAAGAGGGGAATAGACAATTCTGAGCTGTGCTGGAAAGTTGGGAAGAAGGTGCAAATAGGCCTCCAGACTTTGGTTAGGCTTGCTTGCTGCTCACACAGTAACTTAACTGATGGAACTGAAATGTCTGCATGTTTTTCAAAGCACAGGATTATGTTGTGCTGGAATTAGTGGAACTTACCTTGATGTGCTTGTCATTTTAATAGATATGAGGAATGTAAAGAGAAACTGGTGCCATTTTTGAAGAAAGTTGGCTTCAATCCCAAAAAGGACATTCATTTCATGCCCTGCTCAGGACTGACTGGAGCAAACCTTAAAGAACAGTCAGAATTCTGCCCTTGGTATATGTATGTATCTTAAATTGAATATTTGCTATATTTCAATGAAAGTAAATGCTTCAGTGAAGCTGGGAGGTAGCAGAGCGTGGTATATTGTAGTTGTGTGCCAAAGTGCTTGAGGAAATGCAGCCAGAGCAGCAAGAACACAGCTGTGCAATGTGCCAGTGAAAAGCTTTTGCAAACTGCAGAAGATTATTAGTAAAATATTAGCAGTGTTCTTTGGCTGGGTGAGCTCAGTGCCTTACAAGCACTAGAATTTGCCAATGATGCTGCAGCTGACGTTGCTAGAATGAGTAATTGTTTGATGTGAACACTGCTTGAAGCTGTATTATAATTAGGGACAAGCCATGTCTCTCAGTGGATGTCATGTTTTTCAATATTGTTCAGTGCAATTTAAAAAGAATTAATGGAAATCACCTTTGTACCTAGCTTATGGTTTTGTATTTCCAAAATATATTACACATCTGTCATGGGTCTCAAAGGAATAACTGTGTAAAATATGCCTGTAATGTGACTTAAAAGCATGCATTTCCTGGGTATTAATATGTTGGATGGGGTAAAGTGGACATTACTGATGGATGTTATAATAGATTTAGCTGTCTTAGAGGTCATTGTTCTGAATGATGACAAGGTGAAAATGATTCCTTCTGCTGAACTGCATTTATCCATTGTGGGTAATGGTTTTTAAATGGAAAGGTGATCATGAAATTGAAACAAATGCCTTCTGCTCTTTTAGTGGATTACCATTTATTCCATACCTGGATAATTTGCCAAACTTCAACCGTTCAGTCGATGGACCAATCAGGCTGCCAATTGTGGATAAATATAAGGTACAGATTCAAATAATAACATAGAAAATATAAAGAGGCTCTTTTCAGAAAGCAGTAAATGGAGTATTTACTGTGTTTTTAGAGAGTGCTTTTTTTCTTTCCTGATGTTACATTTCCAACTGTAGAATAGAGGAGGGAAGGGGAGGTAAATAATTTTGGCATTATATGAAACTCCTAAAATCTGTAATCCTTCATGAGAACAATTTGCAAAATAGTAAGTCTAGCAGTGCTAGATATTCATAGAGTTAAGTAATCAAACTCAGAGGTAAATCATAAATAGAGTGGACTCTTCAGGAAAATGTTTTCAGCTGCTCTATAATGATTTCTGTTTGTGAAGGACATGGGCACTGTGGTCCTTGGGAAGCTGGAGTCGGGTTCTATTTGCAAAGGACAACAGCTTGTGATGATGCCAAACAAGGTATGGTAAGGTTTAGATGTGTAAGATTTTACTACCATAAAAAAAGAGCTTGGTTCTAAAGATACTCATTACCTTGAATCAGAAAATGTTCTGTTGCTCTGTTGAACACAACTAAGCTCCCATGTTTTACATGGGTGGTGTTTCTGGGGACAGGGGGTGTGTGCTCCTTAGCAGTCAGAACCTGGGTTCTCCTGCCTTAGTAAACTCAGTTGCTGGACTACAAATCATCACACTTCAGCTGGGTTTTATTTCATGTCTGTACAGTTGGTCCACTAAGCCTTTTACCTGCTGTGGGTTAATATTGCTCAATGGTTTATCTTTCTCCCTTTGCCTTTTTCTTTTCCTTCCCCCAAAGGGAATCAGGAAAAAAAACTTGAAAAAGAAAAGACTTGTTTTAAAAAATTTAAGTGTTAGTTATTCATCCTTCTAATATTTTAAATGTTCTGAAGCTTAGCAGAACCAAATATATTGAACTTAAACTATAATGGAATTATTTATAGAAATTATTTTGTACCAGACTAAAATATCCACAATGCAAAACTATGTTTTTATTTTCTTTAAGCACAATGTGGAAGTTCTTGGAATACTTTCTGATGATGTAGAAACTGACTCAGTAGCCCCAGGTGAAAATCTAAAGATCAGACTGAAGGGAATCGAAGAGGAAGAAATTCTTCCAGGATTTATTCTCTGTGATCTCAACAACCTTTGTCATTCTGGACGCACATTTGATGCCCAGGTAGAATAACAACATTTAATTGTGTATAGAGGGAAATGGAAATGTTTTATGTTTTGCCAAGTGTAAAACTTCAGTGGTTTGAAGTTTCAGTTCAGATTTCTTATTCACTGCCATATCTTAAATGGGCAGTACCATATATACTTAACACTGACATCATTAATTGGAGTTTTTAAAATATAAGTTTTGAATATAACTTCTCAATGAAGTTTTAGATGCTTATAATGGTGAAAGTAAGACCTCATCAGGCCAGTTTTTCAGTTTTTTTTCTTTCATATTATAAACTAGTGACTTATACATTTTGGTCTGATGAAAATATGTCTATGTTGTTCAATAGACTTTTTAATAACGTTCTGCATTGATTAGTCTCTGTTCTTTTATAATTGAAATTAGGAAAAAATGCACTTATTTTGAATTGTTTTACAGATAGTGATAATTGAGCACAAATCCATTATCTGCCCAGGTTATAATGCAGTGCTGCACATCCACACTTGTATTGAAGAAGTTGAGATAACAGTAAGTGTCATTTTCAGTTGTGACGTGAATATAAACATTCTGATTGTTGGGATGAAGAGTTCTGTCATGTCATATCTGTAGAACCACTAAAGAGCTTTAAATAGAGCTTTGAATGGAATTTTAGGTTGTGCCCTAACACAAGAAAAAATGGCTGTAACTGTTAGCATAAGCCTTCTGAAAAGTGATGTACATCATGACTGAATAAATTGTACCAACTTTTTCCTGTACTTGCTTGTAAGTATATTCTTTCATAGACCAATTCTGTTTGTTTTTGAAGAAAAATAACCCTTATTTTAGCGCTCACAACTGATATTTTTTTCTTATATAGGCCTTAATCTGCTTGGTAGACAAAAAAACAGGAGAAAAAAGTAAGACACGGCCCCGTTTTGTGAAACAAGATCAAGTCTGCATTGCCCGTTTAAGGACAGCAGGAACGATCTGCCTTGAGACCTTCAAGGATTTCCCTCAGATGGGTCGCTTCACCTTAAGGGATGAGGGTAAGGCTGCTGCAGCAGGTACTGGCTGCTGCAAAAGCTCACTTGAACTCAGAGCTGCATGGCAGTGAGGCATTAAAATGCTCTCATCTAGTGGAAATGGTTCTCTGGGTAACAATGGAAATTAAATCTAAGCAAATTGTTGTCATTGTGCAGTCCTTGCTAGTAACAGAGAGGCAGTTTTATTTGAGTAATGTACAGAAATGTGTGTTGTGAAACAAAAGACTGGATTTGAAAAATAACCAGCAGTGCTTTTTCAATGTGTCCTGGAATGTCCACCTACAATATGAATGCCATAGTTTCACTATTTAAAGTTGAAAAATATCAGGGATTGTATGTTGGACTTTAACATGCACATCCTGGTAAAACTCACAGATTTGTGGGATATGTTTAAAATAAATTATTTGAAAAGCAGTCTACACTACACATCTGGTAGTAATTCTGCCTTGCCTTCTCCTTAGGTGAGATTAGAAGCAGGCTTTCCACAATCCACATGGTGTTCTTTCCTGTCAGAATAGCAGGCTACCTATTTTTAAAATTTTATTGTGCTTTTAAAATACACTATGCTACAACATAATAATTTATTCTCTGTGATTTCTAATACTTGAGTGCCTTTACTTTGGGGCAAGTTTTCATGTTCTTGGAGACGTCTGCATTCCTTTGACAGTAAATATAACTCTGCTGTTTGTCTCCTTGGTTTAGGTAAGACCATTGCAATTGGAAAAGTTCTGAAACTGGTTCCAGAGAAGGACTAAGCATTTTTCTCAATGACCCCGCACAATACTGTGAGGAAAATCGACTCAGCAAAAGCCTACTTCACACCGCCGTCTTATTTTCTGCCCATTGATAAACTTCTCCCCATATTTTGCAAAGACAAATTTCACAGCAAAGGTCCACATTATGTCAGCTTTCTCATATTGAGAGCTCTGCTATGCCACTGTTGAATTTTCCCAAAAAAGAATTTTTTTTTTCTCCCAAATTCTGCTTCCTTGGAAAGATTCGGCAATAGCTTTGTAAGTGATGTGGACATAATTGCCTATAATTATGAAAATCTAAAGGATTTTTAATGTTTAATTTCCCCCAGCATCTATATTAAGACCTCTTTTTTCCAGGCAGATCATTCAGAGTGTGCGAGTGTGTGTGCACATGTTACAAAGATAACTACCATGTTAATAAACTATTCAATTTGAAATCTTTTTCGGTATTGGAATTGCTTTTGAATAATGTTTTTTATCCGGATGTAACGCAGTTGCATTAGCTTTTTAACTTCCCAGTAACCCAGATATTTGGTTACTTGGACTTTTCTAAACTCCTCAGCCTCCCCACACACACAGTTTTAAATGAGGCAATTGGGCACTCAACCAAGTTTGTATTAAAATAATTAGGTTTGCCCCTTTCCTTTCTTGAATGCATTCTGAAGATTAAAAAACATTCATGCAAATGTGGCACCTTCATTAGCTTTACATTTGTTAATATCTTCAGCAAATTTAGGTTGACCTAACATCATTATTAGACCAGGAAGTCAATTTTGAAAGCTAGAACTACATATTGTGTCTTTATAAGAATTCAGCATTATTAAATTCTTAACTGCAGAAAATGCTAACAACAAGTAAATCAGTGAAACTTGCAAAAATAAGAGAATCTGTGGCAATAGTGCCTATTAGTATTTATAAGAGCTACATTTTGTGGGAGAACTGGGCCAATTAAAAAGTGCCAGTTACATAAATTACTCAGTTCACCCTGTCTTTAATTTAGAGGGCTGGATAATCCTTGCTGTTTTAAAGATCAGTCTGAACTGAGAGAGAGAGAAAGACTATTTAAATCCCTAAGAGTTTGCACATACTGAAATATAGGAGGGTCAGAATCAAGCACAGTCTGTAAATTTTTGCATATCAAAAAGCAATGTAAGCTTGTGAGGACCAGTGAAGTTTTTCTTGAGAAATTAAAGCAAAACTGGTTCAAAGTGAAGCTTACTCAGTACAACTTGAAGGAGCTGCATAATAAAACCCTATTTAGCTGCACTTTGAAAATGGACTGTCTGCAATTGCTGTCCTGATTCTAACAATTAGGATGAAGGCTAAGGAATTTTTTTCATTTTTCAGCGTATTTGTAGTAATTATTAAAAGGTATCTTCTGAGCTTCTCCAGAATATCTTAAACATTCTCAGCTGAAAAATTGTTGACCCATCTTCTCCCCCAAAAGTTTACAGTCTAGTGACTGTATCTGAATTGAAACTCAAAACTGAAACAGATTTACCTATTTTTGGGATTTTTTTTTTGTTTGTTTTGTTTGTTTCTTTGTAACTGTGGAACTCCCATTCATTTCACGTACAGCTACATTGTATGGACAGAAGAAGTTATTGTCCTTCAGTTTCATATGACTACACTTGTAGCTACCGTAATGCATGGAATTTAAATAAATTTTATTATGTCTGCAAATCTCTGGGCTTTTATTTTTTTGGTAATCCAGGGTTTAAAAAATAACTTTTTTTTTCCTACCAAGTGAACAAAACCCACAGTTCCTTGGATGTTAAATTAATGAAGAAATTAAAAGCCAAGGAAACTTAACTGTCTTGTTCATATTCTGGACTGACAAGATTTCCAGATTATCTGACTGCTTTCTTGAAGTAAGCTCATGGATTTGAAATTTGCAAAGACCATTACTGGAGAATATTTACAGTTAGATTCCTAAATTGTTAGGTCCTTTAAAACTTTTTTTTAAGGCATTAAAGTGTATCTGGAGACTACATGATGCTCCAGCATCAGTGTTCCACTGTTGAGCAAACTTAACGTGGGATTTTAAAACTTCATTATTTTGAGGCTGGACTGAGTATTTAATATTGAACTGAATAATCACCTGGTGGGTTGGAGTATCAATAGATAGAAAGTCTGAGTATTTCCATTATTCATCCCATCCTAGTGCATTTGATAATCATTTCCATAATTCCAGTTAATGTCACCTTGTCTGTAAAGGGAGAGGCTATATTATTATTCATTAATGGAATCCACATGCAATTAAAGATACTCCTATCCTGTAGGAGGTTTTTATTTGGGTATAAAATATTTGCATTCTGTAGCAAATATATGAAAATGTAAGGCATAAATGTACACAAATTGGCTGCATTTGGGGTAGAACACCTGGAAGTACATTGTATTTGAATAGTCCTCAGATTACATCTCAACTTTTTCATTTCATCTCCATTCTACATTTTATAGTCCCATTTTTTGCTACTATTAAAAACAGCTAAAACTAGATGAAAAGACAAAAAGATAATGTGGCTTTGTTGGAAATAGATACTATTTGCTGATTCACTGATGTAATAAACTTTTTAAAATTACCATTTTGAATACTTCCTTTTGTGAAAATGTGGTATGCTGCTTTGAAGGTGAAACAAAAAGAAGCTGTGCAACCACAACATTTGAAGAGGGGAAAAAAGGAAATAAAATTTGGATTGAAGATACAGCACCCCTAGGAGCACTGCCAGGGTAACTGTGCTTGCATATACTGGCAGGGTATTCCCATGGTGTAGCTTTAACTCATACCAGCAGAACTCTGAGCATGTTTCTGCAGAAAGGAGAGATTGATTTGGGTTTTCTTCCTTAGTAAAATGGAATTTGCAGTGTGATACTGATGAGGATCACTCCTTTCTCTCTGATTGTCAGCCAAAGTTTGTAGTGTAGATATGGCTTGAGTGCCTAGCCATGATGTAACTTATAAAAATTTAAGTTATTATTCTATAAATTAAGACCTTGTATGTCCTTGAACTGAGAACCTTGGTATATGTAACACATTAAATGCAAAAAAAAAAAAATCTGAATGTGCAGCAGTACTAATTATTTCACAACAGGAAAATAATTCTTGTTTCTGCAAGCTCCAAGAAGTAAAGCAGTTGGAGGAATGGGTGCAGTGATCAGTTGAGTAACATTGCCATCAGCTGCCTACATGAGCCATTCCAGCTACCCTGGTCATCTTAGCAGACAATCAGGAGCTGATCCACAAACAGGATGACACCAGTTCCTGAAACACGGGCTCTGGTAGTAAATTGTATTCCTGAACAGCAAGCTATTGATGATGGTGTAATAGTGTTGTAAGAAAAATAGCAGTTTAAAGGAGGTTTGTCCATGGGGATATTTGCTGGTTGCAATTTTTATGCCCCTCTACAGATTATTTTCATGGCATAAAAAGCCCAGTGAAAATTGCTCAATGAAGAACCTCTATTTTAGACTACTTATGGCACCAGTCTATATATTAAAAATTATGTTAATGATGAGAAATGTGTTTTTATAAGTGTTTATTACTGAATATTACCTAAGAAGAAAAGATTGTTTCAATGTCCCAGGTATTTGATCTGTATTACTCTGGCTTTTGGGTTCATGCTGCAGACTGTTGAAATGATGCTGTTAAAGCAGATGACGTGTACTCCAGACAAGACTGTTTTCTTCCTGAACTGGTACTTAAAGGCTCTTACTTATTCTGCTGTTTTTGTATACCCTATAGAGGATTTGGTACCGAAAAATATACCAACAAAACTGGAGTTACTACTGAAGATTTTATATTGTGAACCTGTTTCTTTCCTTGTGTTTATTTTATCTCACTAAGAACCTGACAAGATACTACTTTTCCTCTGAAGAAATACTAGAAAGGATTCTAGTCTTAATATAAAATAGAAATTTATGCTAACAAACCCAAAATCTGTTGTCTGTGTATATATAACTTTTGATAATCCGTATCTTTTCATTGGCTTTCCTTCCAATGTAAATTTTTCCACATCTCCTGTCAGTTCCATACACCACTTCTCAGTAAGAGCAATAAGAGCCAGGACAGATTAACTGTTGGGTGACAAAAAGGTACTTGAAGCAATGCTCCTGTCATCTGCTAAGCCCCTAGAAGGGATGTGAGGTGAAAGATTGTAAGGAGAAAGCTTTGCAGCTTTGCCCAGTGCCAGGGGCTGTCCTTTGGAGCACCCTCTTGGTGCCTGAGTCAGTTCAGAGCTGGAGGCTGAATCCAGGAGTGCAAAGGAACAGTCCAAAGAAAACAGTGCTTGAACTCTGCTCTAGGGGGGAGATTCTCTTGTGAGCTCTCTTGTAAGGCACTTCTTAGTCCTGTTTTAATCTCTGCATATTCTTTGTGCTGGTTGTGTTGCAAGAGATTTCCTTACAGAGATCTGGCATTTTGGCATTGCCATCAAATAGTCTGGAGGAACACAAGCCAGGAATGAAACTTGAATAACCTTAAACCTCAAAGATCTCTTTACAGCAGAAACAAGTGCATCTTGTACAACCCTTTTGCTGTGTGAAAGTATAAAATTAGGCATAAAAAGAAACACCTTAAATAAGTAATGAGATAGAATGTCTTGCAATTATTTTCAATCTTAGCATTTAAATAAGTGATGCAAATGACTTAAAGAAAAATATATTCATGATCCAGAAATTTAAATTGAGAGCTACAGCAGGACTGTGTACAGCAATAACATTGATAAAAGCAACAAACCTGATTTCCTTGTAGGAGTAATTGTAAATTTGTGACATTGCTAAATTAAAAGTGCACTCTTTTATAGTTTATATTCATTGCATGTTGTATTAAGCTGAAATATTTCTTATTCACAGATTAATTTATATATTTCCAAGACAGCTGTTAGCTATGCCAAGTACCTTTCAAGAGAAAATTATTAAACTAAGTCAGTTAAACCACATCTGGTAAAATTTAGTCATGTCAGTCAAACCAAAAATTTTTCAGAAAAATGTACTTGGATGAGACTGATGTGTGAAAAATTCGAATTTGAGTCACTAATAATAGTCCCTTCCGTTTTATCCTATTAATGCTATACTGTCCCAGTAAAGTCAGTCTTCAAACATGCTGTTCAATTGTATCTTACAAGACTAGCCTGGCTCATTTTCAGAGATGTTCCCATCATCTGACTTTTTCTATTTTCATTTAAGGTATCAAATTAATATGTTGATGTTTTATTAAAATATGGCTGCCCTGAAATGTGCAAAGATAGAAGCAAGGCTAATACAATTATCAGAATATACAGCACCACAGCTAGTATCTGGAATCAGAAATTCCAGCAGTATGAAAAGGTTTTAATGAGTCTGCCCTCCTTGGCTACCCTGCGTGTTCCTCAGCTTCAGTAATTTCTCTAATCAGTACTTCATACAATATGGGAACAAAGGACAGCTTTTCTTTTTCTTAGCCAGTTTCTTTTTTGTTTTGATTTGGTTTTGTTCAAATAATACAATAGGAAAGGAAAACTTCCATTTTCCAGTTTGATTTTTTTTCACTCTTTAAAATCACTCTATGTCTGTAGAGTTCTTTCCTAAGTCTGGATAAGTATTGATGCTATCCTATCAACTATTCTACTATTGCTCCTAACAGCAGAAAGAAAATATAAACCACTACATAAAGCAGCTTGCCAAGAAACTAGGGTATTTTAGTTTCTCTTTGCACTGGCCACACTGATGGAGAAACAAATTTTGTAGGAAGACATCTGATGAGAAGGAATAAAACCATATCTAGAAAGGCAAAGAGCAGGGGAAAAAAATCTAGACTAAGACTCCTAATTTCATACATATTTAAGCCATATTTATGCATAGCTGTATTATCCAGAGCAGCTTACCTGTGTGATTAATGCAGACAGCCCAAAGCTGCCAGGGTACACGTGGCACTGTGAGAATGAGACCAAAGTCATCCCAGGCTAGATTTTATCTCAGGACAATGTATTTATGCAGCATGGAACTCAATGGAATAAGCATTCCACAATTAATCTATTTCCATGTAGTCAGTCAAAGCATTTCTAAAGTGAACAGGAGATACAGCAGTTCTGCCTTTATTACACATGAGGAAGAAATGGTTTGATATGTGATAATCAGTGTTTGCCCCACTGGTAGTGACCTGGAGACAGCCACATTCAAGACAGTGTATGAGGAAAATGAGCAGCCATGGACTCCGTGAGACAGACTAGTTTATTCAGAGAGCCAGTGGGCAGGATCCCATGGGAGGCAGCTCTGAAGGGCAAAGGAGCTCAGGAAATCTGGCAGCAGGTCTTTGAGGACAGCCTCCTCCACTCATACAAACAGCTCCTCCTGATACTCAGCAAAACAAGTAAATCTATCAGAAGACTGGCCTGGCTAAACAGGGAACTTATGACAGCACTCCAGTGCAAAAGGACAGAAATACAGGAAGCAAAATCAGGGATAGTCTTCAAAGAAGAATCTGAAGAACTCACTCAATTCTTCCTAACATGATGGTTTGCTGGGTGGCCAGCTAGATGGATAACCACTGTTCCGATAACAGGGCTTGGAGGGCAGACATAATGGCTTGTACTCCACCTAAAGGCCGGTTAGAAATGGAGTACTGCTGCGATTTATCCTGGGACATGTTCTATTTAGTATCTCTAACAGTGACCTGAAGCATGGTCACATCACGTTTGCAAGGGGCATCAAACTTGGGACCAATCATCACCCTCACGGAGGCACCTGCATAGGCTGGAAAGCCTCGGCAACACAAACCTGTCAATACTCAAAAAAGGCAAACGCAAAAACCTGCATTTGGGAAGGAGCAGCCCCTTGCGGCAACACAGGCTGGGAAATGACTGGCTGGGGAGCAGCTCTGCTGGAAAGCGCCCGGGGCACAGCACACTAAACACGAGCCACCCCTGGAAGTAAAGGGGGCCAGCAGCACCCGGGACTGTACCAGGAGAGCACCATCAATAAAACAAGGCAAGTCCGACAAAACGTTTATCAGCATGAGGACACGGTGGCTAAAATCCTGAGCGACCCTTCCTGACCTTCGGCTGGCCCGGGTGCCGAAGCGGGATGGACTGACGGGCTCCGAGCTCGGTTAGCCCGTGACCCTGCTGGGGCAGAGCTGCCTGCAAGCACAGGACGGGCGCGCCGCAAACCGCACTCGCCACGGGCTCGCAACCGCTGCCGAGCGCAGGAGCTGAAAGCGCTGAAAGCACCGACGGCACTGCAAGCCCCGGCATCCGCCCCTCCGGCCATCTCCGGCCATCTCCGGCCATCTCCGGCCATCTCCGGCCATCTCCGGCCATCTCCGGCCATCTCCGGCCATCCCCGTCCCTCCGGCCATCCCCGCCCCGGACGGGCCCCGCCGTGCCCCGGAAGGAGCCGCGCACGCAGGCGCGGAGGCCGCACGTGGCGCCATTGGCACCATGGCGAGCGGGAGGGAGCGCCTGGACCGTGCCCAGGTACTGCGGGGAGCCGGCCGGGAACTCTTGGAGCGCTCCCGGGGCTGCGAGGAGCCGGGCAGGAACTGCTGGAGCGCTCCCGGGGCTGCGGGGAGCCGGCCGGGAACTCGTGGAGCGCTCCCGGGGCTGCGAGGAGCCGGGCAGGAACTCGTGGAGCGCTCCCGGGCTGCGAGGAGCCGGGCAGGAACTACTGGAGCGCTCCCCGGGCTGCGAGGAGCCGGGCGGGAACTCCTGGAGCGCTCCCGGGGCTTCGGGGAGCCGGCCGGGAACTCGTGGAGCGCTCCCGGGGCTGCGGGGAGCCGGGCAGGAACTCGTGGAGCGCTCCCGGGGCGGCGGGGAGCCGGGCGGGCACTGCGGGGAGCGCGGCCGGGCCGGGCCGGGCTTCACCTGCGGCTGCTGCCGCTGTGGTGCCGTTGCAGGTGAAGAAGGCGGTGGAGGCTCTCGTGGCTTTCGCCAGAAGCAAGGCCAAGGGAGATGCGCTGCTCCTCAACGAGAGCGAGAGCGTCCATCTCCTGGTGACGGTATGGAAGGTCCCGCAGGTGCCGAAAGTCATCCGAATGTAAGACATTGATATCCGGCCGCATGGTTACGGGGGTTTGCTCGTGTCCTTTGGCTTGGAAAAGAGCAGTTTACAGATTCTGAGCGTAAGGGGTTTGACTGCCACGGCCGTGTCCGGGGACCT
Source organism: Thryothorus ludovicianus (assembly GCA_013397245.1). Lineage (NCBI taxonomy): Eukaryota > Metazoa > Chordata > Aves > Passeriformes > Certhiidae > Thryothorus > Thryothorus ludovicianus. The sequence continues at coordinate 60,644 of VZTB01007865.1, read as the reverse complement.
TCCGTGCCATGACTAAGAACTGCCGGGTCCGAACGCTCCCTTACCCCTACTTTTGGTATAACTGGAAGCTGGGCTGTTCCAGCTTTTTGCACGGCAAATACTGATTCTGTTGGCTCCCAGTTACAGGGTATGTGCCTTTCAGTCCTTAAGCTTTAGAAAACAGAACACCTTCTTTGTCTTGACCCACCGCCACCAAATCATTAGTAAGGCTTCTTTCTTTTGATAACCAAACATGAATATGAATTAGAGGTCTCCTCTTAAACTGTAGGTGCACTATATTGAGAAAGTTTACATCCACGTATCAGGGCCATGGTGTTATAAAGTTTTTGTCTAATGATTGGATGCAGCCACGGCATGAAGGGAGGAGCATGGAGGGTCCTGCTCCTGGGACCCGTGTAAGGGCCGCTGGCAGGACAGAGGATTTCACCTTGTATCTAACTGGAGCCGTGGTGTTCCATGGTTCCACTTTTACAGTTCTGTATGCTTATCAAGTGTAGATTCCACTAGTACTTAGGGAGTATTTAGTAGTTAACAGTCTAAATACTTCTCTGTGTTTTTAAGGGGTACAGAGCTCCAGTGTAGTCTAGTTTCTCTGGGGAAAACTTCTTTCTCTTATTGGACATTCTTTATGCATCTCATATTGTCATTGTAGACCACTGCCCCATGGCATTCGACCAGAAACAAGTGAGGTTTGCCTGTTCACAAAGGATGAACCAAATTTATCAGCAGAGCAGACTGAAAATCTGTACAAGAAGCTTTTACTCCAGAATGGGATCAGAAGTATTAGCCGGGTAAGGGAAGTACTTGATGGCATAATACAGTACTGTCATTTCTTTCCTTTTATGCCACCAAAAAGAACACCAGTACTTGTTCTTTTTTGCTTTTTAAAATTCTAATTCTCATTCACAGTCTCTGGTAAGACTTTTCTGACTGCTCAAACTGCGGTGTTTTCAAAATGCAGAGTTTACTCAGAAAAATTTCTTCAGTTTGAAACAGGATTTTTAGTAATCAGATTCAATTTCTACATATATGTTCAATATTTAGTTTGAGTAACCAACTGGAAAAACTCACAGTGTTTGAATACTTGAGCCCTTTGCAGCTGGATTGAGTTGTTTATGCTACCAGCAATAAAACAACTTGTTATATTTAACCTTGATTTAGATATTATTCGTGTACTCAAATTCTTTCTGGTATGTGCAGTTACTGTGCAAGAGATCCATGTTGTTTGATTCTTTAAGACAGTAGAAAATGGATACTTTGTGATTGTCTTCAGCATTCTAAAAGAATTCACTGTGATGGACTATGAGTTATGCAGCTTTAATCTGTGCAGTTCTGAGAAGCATTTGAGGTTGCCTTTTCAGCAGCAGGGACTAAGCTGGTGCTTGTGTTGCAGATCATCTCATACAAAACCCTCAAAAAGGAGTATAAAATGTTCGAAGCAAAGCGGCGCCTCCTGAACAGTTTTGATCTCTTTCTGTCTGATGCCCGAATTAGAAGGCTTTTACCCTCACATCTAGGAAAACACTTCTATGAAAAGAAAAAGTAGGTCTTTAAACTTTGGAAATCCATTCTTGCATTATCTTTTTTAAGACCAGATTGTTTTTTCCTTTGGATTTTCTAATTATTTCCTTTTTTTTAATCCTCTCCTTTTCTGTTTTAGGGCACCTTTATCTGTAAACCTGAAAGCCAAAGATCTTGCCAAGGAACTGGAAAGACATATCCAAGGGACTACACTCCCAGTTAACAACAAAGGGTGCTGTTAGTAAGTACTAATAGATTGACACATCATGTGAAGGATGGTTCTACCTTAACTCTAGGAATTTTAAGTGAGTTATTTTTATTCCTTTAGTATGTGAGAAAAAGATTCCAAATGAGGGGCATTTTGAACCCTTACCTGTACAATTAAATTAGTAATCCTACTTAAGTTTTACTGTGAAGTTGAGGGGTTTTGTCTCTTTTTCCTTTTACTGAAGATATTTCTAGGCACCTGTCACTGTCAGAGCATGTACAATCTTAGTTTTAATCTAATTTAATAATATTTTTCTATTTCCAAAATGCTCTATTCTATTACAGTTTTTTTTCATGTATTGTGTATCTGAAAGGATCTGAATTGGTAGTAATGCTTTGTAATGTAAGGCAGAAGTTGCATATCCAAATATGAAAAGATGAATGCAGCTGAATCCCTTCTGTCATCACAAAATATTTCTTCAATAGCCATCCCTCCTTTATAATAACTGCAGATGAGTGGGCTTTTTGCATTTCTGGTTATGCTTAAACTAAACAAGTAACTTGAAATAAGTTTATTTGCCCATATATAGTTATTATTATTTGTCTCCTCTTTCAGTACAGCACGTGTAGGTCACACTGGGATGAAAGTGGATGAGATACTTGAGAATATCATTGCAGCAGCAAAAGTGATTGATAACAAGTTACCAAAGGTACTGCTGATTGACTGCATTACTGACTAATAGCTTCATACTTCAGCCTTATTTTTACACAATATACTGGTTTTGTTTTTGCAGAAATGGAAAAATGTAAAAATTCTTCACCTCAAAACACTTAAATCAGTTGCACTTCCAATATTCACTGCAAATATCTCCAATCTCGATGAGCTTGACAAACAGCCATCTCTCAAGAAAAATGAAGTAAAGGTAACCAAAATTTCTTCAAACTTCACATAAATTAAATTCCTACCTTTAATTGTAATCTTTGTCTTCCTTCTGTGCATTGTCATGTTGGGTTTAAATTCATTAGCAACTGATTCCAGGCTTTTATGGCTAAAACTGGTCAGACACTCCTGCCTCAGTGCTTTAAATCTCAGTAATAATAATGAGATTATGGAAACTCCCTTACAGGTTTTAAAGCAAACTTAAGTGTTTCTAGACCTGAACTCAAGGGACCTGAGATTCATTCTTAGAACTTTGCTTGTGTTGTTTATCCATATTTGCCTTCTGAAAATACACTCATTAACATATATGTGGATTCAGATTATGCATCTGTTCTTTGTTGTTTAATCAGTGGCATCTGAATAATTCTCAAGCTCATATTTGTGTATATAGGGGGAGCTCTTGTTAAAAAATAATAATTAGCTATTCCTTTGTACTGAGTTCTGCTTATATTCATTTGTCTGAAATAAATTTGGACTGTGAATATTCAACTTTGGAGACTGTAATCTTGACATTACTACACTTGTGAGCTGTTTATAATAAACTCTTGTATGCAGTGCATTTTTTCATATTTTATGTATGGTTGATTAGTCCAGGTCTATTGAATAAGAGTCTTTAATGTTGCTACACTTTCTAATTTTTAACCACATTAAAACCATTATGATGCATTTAGAGATGGTTTGGGGATTTGTCTGAGATGTACCTCTGATTAATTCTAGACAGCAAAACCCAAGAAGGTGAAGAAGACAGCTAAAAAACTGAAGTCAGGCACTGTGACAACAGAAAGTAAAGCTGCTGCTGGTACCCAGGAGCCTGTGATAAAAGAAAAAGTAGAAATAGTGCAAGAGCCAGGTGATCATGATGATGATGAAGAAATTCCACAACTGGTGCCTATACAAACAACGAACTCAGCTGACCTGAAGGTAATTGTTGAATAATATTGAGAACTTGTATTTCAGTTGAAACTAAAGATTTTGAACTGTTTAAATTGTTAATTGCCCCTTAGGGAACAGTATGTGTTAGCAGACTTACTGTTGTAGACTAGGGCCCAGTTCAGTTGAAAGTATTTGTCATTTGTAATGGTTTTCACTGGTCCTTCCTGAAAAACAGGAAATGTGTTTCTTGATTGGACTGGTATTTTTTTTTTGTTTGTGTTAAATACAGAAAATGGAGCCAAGTCCAGAAAAAGGTGACAATTTGGGCAAGAAAACCAAAACACCCCTCAGGAAGAGAAAGAGACAATCTCTAGGGGTGGAGACTCCAAAATCAAACCCTGAGGTTACAGAAGACAGTGCAGACTTGCAGACATCATCAAAAGAGAAAAAAGCCAAGCGGGTCAGCAAGCCAAAGGAAGCAATAAAAGAAAAAGACATGAAAAAGGCTCCAAAAAAACCTGAAGCAAAGTCTTTTGCAACACCCAAAGCTGGCAAGTTAATACAGTCAGCAAGGAAATCTTCAAAACTACCGAAGCAGGCACCCAAAAAGGTGCCACAGTCAGTGTGAGCATTGTCTGCTGTAACACTTTTTGTATCATCATCATCATCCCGTGGTGTATTTGCAGTAAACAAATGTATTGATGAAGTAAAATACCTTTTTAGGAAATCTGATCCCAAGAACTTTTTTTCACCAAAATCTGTAGTGCTTCACTGGTTTCCTTCTAATTTACAGGCTGGTACAGAAAAACTCACTGTCTTAAAGGCCCCATCACCTTTTATCTTTTCCTGGCCCAAACCAAAGATACTCAAATTTTTCAAGTATGGGAAAAAAGGCTGAGAAAGATTTTAATAAATGCTGTCTCTCTGAAGCAAGAAGCATGCATGCTAAGAGCAACAATCTACATGTGCTTTTAAAGGTGGAAAAACTGCTACAGTTTTTAAAAAAATTGTTCAATATAATAGGTAGACAGCAATTGGTGTTGCTGCATATATTTAAGTTAGCAGCATGATACCAAGCCACATATGGTAAATTTTAACTGTTTTTACTTAGGGTCTTTGTGAGTTAAAAAGTCACAAAGCAATTTTGCTTTAACCATATGTATTTTACAACATTAAGCAAAATCTTACCTTCAGTTTTGGGCTATGTTCCTGCTACCAGAACAGTTGAGTGTATTCCTGCAAGATGGTCACAGAACTTCTGTTCTTCCATCTGATAGAAGCCAAAGGCCCTGTGAATTCCAGTTGTGCCAGCCAAGTGAACTTGTCCTGTTAAGGCATGAAAAATACATACTTCAGGACTGAAAGGTGATCTGTTTGAAATTTTACAGAGCTGCCCAGTCCTCTGTATGATTAGTTGTCTGTTCTTTGCAGAGTAAGAATACGAGGCGGATTTGTGTTGAAAAGTTCTAGTGGTAAAAACTGCAAATAGGAGAAAGGTGGTAAGAGACAAGATTATCAACAGGAAGTAACCAGCCTTATTTGTCATTCAAAAAACCCTATGACATCTCTTCTCTAGGGCATCCTCATATCAAGATATAGAAAGTGGATGCTAAATAAAATGTAAACGCTAATGACTATGAAAATATTCTGATTGATCTGTAGTGTCAACTTTCTTTAACCCTTTTCCAACCCTGACCTTTTGTAACTTTTCAACTATTTTGTGAACCAAAAGCTATGATAGGAATTGAGTCTGTAATCCCAGGAAACCAATAGCCCTCACTGTCATTGGAGGAGTCCTCTTCCTCAGCAGCATCTTTGCACACAATTCTTTGCACACTATTTCCACAAAAACGTGGGAAGTATCTATGCTTTTAGGCTTGGTTATAGTTCCTGTTGGTTTGATATTTCTAGTTACTGGAGCGGTGGCTTACCCACCATTAAATAAGGTGTTAGTTATAAGGCCCTTGTGAGAGCAGGCACAGGAGCTCCTACATCTAAATACAGTTCTTGTGCTTGAGGATTTGGGAGTATAAAAAGATGTGTATCAGGTCCTTAATTACCGCATGGGTGAACAGAAATATGTGACTTGCCTTTTCAGTGTTTTACTCACTGAATTTTTACATCCTGCCTTGACAAGTTGTTTCCTATTTGTCAACCCGAACTTGTGTTCCAACTGTTCTTTTTAAGCCTCCTCAAGCGCAGTTAAAGGAGTGTTTATTTGCAGATGCATACTGTAATTGTCTTGCAAATCTCTGCTGTCTGCGACCGGCTTGCCTGTCCCTACAAGTGTGGAGATCTTGTGGGGCCTTCTTCTTTGAAGTGCCTCCCTTCTGGGGTGGCACTGCCTCAGCTGGAACTGCTGAGCGGGCCCAGCCGTGTCCGGCTCACCTGTGCGCGGGAACGGCAGCGAGCGCTGCTCCCAGAGCGGCCCCGGCTCCCGAGTGCCATCGGCCACCGCAGAGCGGCCCTCGGGGGACCCGGCGGGGCCGTGAGGGCGGCGTGTGCCCGCCCGCCCTCCGCGCGGCAAAGGCGGCAAAGGGGGCAAAGGGCCCGGCCCTCAGGTGCGGGGGCGTGTCCTGGGCGTGCCCTCAGGTGCAGGGGCGTGTCCTGGGCGTGTCCTCAGGTGCGGGGGCGTGTCCCGGGCGTGTCCTCAGGTGCGG
>VZTB01007865.1:33967-47421 GCA_013397245.1 Thryothorus ludovicianus | reverse complement strand
GGTAGCGGGGGCGCGGCCGGCACCGCAAGGCAAGGGGGCAGCGGGGGGCTCGGGAGGGGAGCGGCGGCTCCCGCGGCGCTCCGTGCTGCGGAGGGGCCCCGGGGCTGCCCCGGGCCTCCGAGCGCTGCTCACGCGGCTTCCCCTCCTCGCAGGCGCCGTGACCATGCTGGGAGCGGACGAGTTCATCAGCTCCCCGCCCAGAAAGACTGTGCGGTTCGGGGGCACCCTCACCGACATCCTGCTGAAATACCAAAAGGTGACTGCGGCTTCTCGGGGGCCTGCGCTGCGTCCGGGCTGCTGGTTCCTTCGGTCATTCCGTGAGAAGATTCGTTTCGCCTTACGCAAGACCGTGCCTGAAGGCTTAGGCAAAAAAATTTGAAGGCGGCTGAGCGTTATAGGCTTGTGCCAGGCAGTATTGTGTGCGAGTGAAAAGATTTCCCCGTGAGTCAACCTGAGTGGCGGTGCCTGTAAAGCCTGGCTTGTGCTAAGGTGTGCGCAGGGATCCAGCTGTGTCTGCAGGAGCAGCACCTGAACAGAGCAGCAGCCTCGGTTGTCTTCTGGGACAGCGCCCTGTTCCTGCTGCTCCAGCCTTCCTGGGCTGGCTCTTGTGTTCTCGATGTACCTGTTCAGCAACAGCTGGTTGTTCAGATGCATTGATGAAATTGGTAATTTTTACAGAAAAAAAAAAAAAAAGAAAAGAAAGTAATTTATTTATTTTTGTTTCCCCTGCTAGGGTGACACTACAGATTTTGAGTTGTTAAAACATCAGCTGTCAGATCCAGACATAAAGGTAAGACTTTGATAGTCAGGGGTCTGATGATTTAAAGTAATCACCAGACAAGTCATTCTGGTAATCACACACATCCTTTGCTTTAAACATTTAAATTGTATTTAACAGTTTTTTTTTTCTTTGTAAGAATTAAAACTCTAAATGGAAAAAGAATTCTATTGACATACATATATGCAGGATCTTCATAAATGGTGTCTCATGCTTACTGACTCTGCTCTACCCTTTGAGTCTCTCTTTGTTCCAGATACCATCTTTTTAGGTCGCTGATGCTTGATTATAGAGACAATGGTTTCTGACTTTCATAGCCTTTAAGTTGCATCGAATTTTACCTCCTGGTCTCACTAAATCTGGTTTCATTAGGCAGTAACATACATAAGCATTTAGTAGTTGTACCCAGAAGTGTTGTTTCTCCTGTATAGCTACGAGTACCTGCCACATTTACTGTTTTAAGATTGAAATGTCCCTTCTGCTTAAACTAGAGCAAAAAAAAGAAAATTATGATGGAATACCAGTTCTTTTAAGTTCTTTTATGTTCAGTATGAGGAAAGTTTCACACCTTACTCAGTCTGACTGAAGCCTTTGAGGCAGGCTGTTGGTTTAGGAGTTGGCATGAGTGTATTCTGCATTCAAGAACTTTCATTGGTGAGAACACAAACTGAAAGAAATTCTTTTAAAGTTAGTGTGAAAACAATTCCTATTTACGGTCAAAATCTTTGACTTCTAAGGATTTTGTTATTTTCTGTTAATAGGTACTACTGTTTATTGAGATAGTTACCTATTTTTTTCTGCTTATTTTAAGGATGCCCAGATCATTAGTTGGCTGCATGAATTTCGAGTGTCTGTTGCATATTTGACCAAAGATCTTGAACAACTGGTCAAAATTCTGCTGGTAAATATCTGTTTGCTACGTGGGAAGATTAAGTGTTCAGTACTCAAAAACATCCTTCTTTGACATCTTGATCTTTGCTTCCTTTTAGAAGCTGCCATGGTTGAGAAGGAGCCGAGAGGTGGTGGAAGAATATCTGGGCTTTCTTGGCAACCTTGTGTCAGCACAAACTGTCCATCTCAGGCCATGCCTCAGGATGATCGTGTCACACTTTGTCCCCCGTAAGTGCCTTCTCTCTTAAACTTCTTTCTCTGCTCATCAAACTCCCTAGATAGATAAGTTCTGTATAAATACAATCCATGACACAATTAAGGTTTTTCATGTTGACTTCTTTCGTGTTGATTGTGATGCAGATAGTTTTCTGTACCTAGACTTTAGAAGACATATTCTAGTTGCTAATACAGATCCTGTTCTGAAGATGTTTTGGAAATTAATGAACTGTATAATATTTTTACTACTGAAAAACTAAAAGCTGAAGTGAGGATCATGTCAGATGTTCTCAAGAACCTCCTTGTTCTGTAAATAAAACAGTCTTTAAGAAAGTCTTGTGTCTAATTTTGGTACCTTAGTCCTGGTGGAGACTGTTGTCCACTGTGTTTACTATTGAATTTGTCACCTATAAGATTTATAGTATTTTCATATAATAATCTCATTTTTTGCTAGCTCGAATAACCATCAGAGAAGATGATGTGGACATTTCAGATTCTGATGATGATGATGAAAGTGAGTATAAAGGAGATATATATGCTTCTGTAGTGCCTTTACTAAAAAAGTATCCAGTGCACGTTGCTCCTTTTTTAAAAAATTGAGCTAAGTTCAACTAAAACTTCAAGAAATATCCTTAAATTCCCAAGTCAAAGACTTTCTTCTGATCAAATCAATGGTGTGCTGACCCACTCCTTACTACTTTCAAACTATTCCTGTTGGTGCAGTATCTGTAGGAATAGAATGCATAGGGAAACATTCCGAGTCCTAGATTGTTTCAAAGTCAAAGAAAATATAGGAATTGTTTGGTTTCTGTTTTATTTACCTCAATGTATACCCCCCCAAAAAAAGAACATATTGGCAAATGCAGTTTCCTTGGGAATATGAACTGTTTTTACTGGTTCTTGATTTAGTTTTTTTGTAATCAAGTGCATAAGAATTCTTTTTTCTTTATCTAGACCTTTCTGAAAACTTCAATACATGCCACAGAGCACTGCAAACTGTTGCAGGATATGTTCCTTCGTAAGTACAGAATCCCTTGGGTTTGTGTGTCCTTCCCTTGCAGATTTAAAGCTTGTGAACTGATGGGTTTTTTCCTCTCTTAACTGGCAGTATAATAATTCATTTCATTCCATGATTTTTTCTGGTATTCACTAACTGGTAGAATGCTTTATACAAACATTATAAAGTTTCTGTCGGGCATCAGCAGCTGAAAATCCTGTTAACAGAAATGGGAAGTAGGAAAAGTGGTGTTGATAGTGGCTTCTGTATTCTCTATTCTATAGTGATATTTGAAGTGGCTTCTAACAAGTGCATTGTGAAACTTTGCAACTTATTATCTGTCCAGTGATCCTTGCCAACCCACATTTTATACAATGGCTCACCTTAAAATGAAGTTCTTGTGAAATAAGCTTATTCCAGTACATCTTTAGAGTGCTGGAGTTTAGTATTTGCAAACCTATGACTTTTAGGTCTGATTTTTGACTTTTAATTAATTACAGGACACCACAGTTTCTCATGCCGATACTTGTGGAATTCTTTCCTTTCATTAATAAATCAGAAAGGACTCTGGTAAGAGCTGTGACTATTTTTGTTAATTTGTTCACCTGTTTTTCTAAATATATAAATGTTCTGTATAGTATTAAAATTAATCTGATGGCAGTTGATGCAGATTTTTGAAGAATATTTTTATATGTATAATAATTACATATATAATAACCATGTATAGGTTTGTGTCTGTTTAGTGTAAGGCTGTCCAAGCATTCTGAGTTCATTGTGCTCATCTTTAATGACATCACCATGTATTTTTTCCACTGGATTGCTTTCCTAATCAATGCACACCATGGACCTCCCTGACAAGGAGTCTCAGGCAGGAAGGAGACCTGTCTCGTTTGTTATCAAACCTGGAGAGTCTTTGTCAGAGGAACAGCGGATTTGATAAGCAAACAAGAGACAATGGACATTACAGCTGAAATCCCAAATTACCAGTAAAGGCCTAGGCTGTTTTATTACAGCTTTGGCATCGTGTTTGTGTGCTGAAAACCAAGCTGCAAACCGTTGACAGGTTATGGCTCTTGTTTGATCTTTCTATTTGCTTGTTCCAACTTGATACGTTGGCACTTGGTGTTACAGAAAGGCAAAGCCCTGCTCCTCCAGCTGAGTTCAGTTGAAACTGTTTTGAACTCATCTAGTGCAGAAAAATCCCCAAAGCTTTTTATATATCTTGCAATTTTTTTAATTTATGTTTTTGTTGTCTTAATCCAAATGACTTTAAGCACCAGCTCCCCATCTGTAAAATGGGGGGATAGTAGCTCTTACATGGTGTTGTGAGATTTATTTACTTAGCAGCTCACTGAGGAGCAGGATGTGGAGAAATGCATAGCTGTTTTCACAGAAAAGCTCAAATGAGTGTAATTAAATATGGTCCATGCATTGTTGTTAAATATTTACAATTTATACCTTCTCATTAAACTTTCTCTATCCATTTTATGTACTGACCCAGCCTGTGAAAAAATGAGCAAGATGGCCTGTGGAAAAATCATATGTGCTCATGGAATTAAAAGTTGTGTTATAATGTTTAATCACAAATAGACTGTGCTGTATTTAAATGTGGCACTTCACCTGATTTTATGCAGTGACTTCACAGTTTTGCTTTATGGAACTTTCTGTATTCTCTTTTGTACATATTTGTGTACACATGGATGGGCCTGTGCATGCTCACAAAACTTGTCTGTTAAGCTGCTTGGTTTATAATCAGAATGACTGAAGAGGCATAGCTGTGCAATTTGGAGTTGCTGCTGGGATATTATAATGATCTGAAATAAAAATGCATTGGGTGTCATTTCAAGCATATATAGCTGCTTCTAGATACAGCAAAGCATATGCTTAATTTTTATAAAGAAAGTTTAGACATAAACTATGCAAATTAATAGCTTTTCTTATATAATCTTTACACTCTATCTAGAGATAGCAGGGAAAATTTGCATGGAAATAGCAGATTAAATAGTTAATGGTGACACAGCTTAGCTACTGAAAGTTAATGTTTAGTTTATACATTAACTTACTCTCGATTGAACACAAACCTATTAAACCTATTTCTGGGTCTTGAGATAACAAATTAAGAAATTTGCTTTCTAGAAGCCCTTTGCAGAAATTTGACTTTCTGTTAACACTGTTACTGATACCAATTAATTTTGTGTTATAGGAATGTTATGTCCATAACCTGCTGCGAGTTACTGTGTATCTTCCAACTCTGAGGCTTCAGATTCTGGAGCTTATTATTGAAAAGCTGCTGAAGTTGGATGTAAGTTTATTCTGTGTTATCTTTTATGGAAGGTTGGCACTAAAGTACACCGAGTAGGAAATGAAATATACTTCAGTTTTAGACTCGACAAAAAATGCACTTGTGATCATGAGTATAAACCTGGACAAATTTACACTTCATTCCCAGGATAAAGATGTTCCCACACCTGAGGGTGACTGTGTGGTGTGTACTGTTACACCCTGCCTGGAATCTCTGCCAGAATCCAAAAAACTGTGTTATGGTGATCGGGGCTAATGTGCAGGGAATGTGCTTCCCTTTGTGTGGTTGATTGGCTGTGTCATCTCTTGGATGGAAAAGAATTACAGTGCTAAAAAAGGCAGGAGTCCTAAAAGAAAGCACTGTGAATTATCGTGGCTTTTTGCCTCACTGTGTAACAGTCTGGGGAGAGCTTATGCTGGGGATGTAAAGTTTCAGAAAGTTTGGAGTGCACATTCGTGTATGGCACATCATTCCTTTTTAAAATGTCATTTAGTCCAGGACAAAATCTGGTCAAGAACTTACTTGTGTTGTCATGTCTTTTATAGAAATAATAAAAAACCTGATTTCATATTATTGTAATGGTTTTATGGAAATTAATTTCTTATTTGCAACTGCAGGTTAGCACTCCACAGCAAGATATTGAAGATGCTGAAGAAACTGCTAATAACTGTGCTAGCAAGGAGAAATCTACAGAGGAGGGACTTTTTGACATGGTAGGTTATTTTGTACTATAAAATATTTTTTTAGTAAAATTATCACTTCTGAGGTGGTTATGAACTAAATGTAGAAATTCATTATTACTTTGTTGTTACTGCACTGCACACTGCTCTTGAAACCTGAGCAGCTGAGAAATGATTGTGTTCTCAGGTATTGACTTTATTCATGTAAATACCTAGTGTCACATCCAACAAATCAATTGCATTATGTAAAAACACAAGCAGTTGTGCAATAAAGCTAGTTAAAGAATTTGTAGTACTTGGTTTAGTGTACAAAAAATTGATTATACTGTATAATGAGATATTGCTTTGTTAAAAAAACAAAAAGAAACTTTAGCATATTGCTGAAAGATAAATTTAGATTCACTTTTCCTGTAATTGCTGTCTCTGTATTTTGTGTATTTAAAAGCTGCATGTGCCATTTTATCTACCAGGAGGAAGATGAAGACAGAAGAGGAAACAAAGTTGTGTCTCCCAGTATGGAGAGAATGGCCCACCCGCTTGCAGAGCGCCTGGACATCCTGATGAGCATCCTGTTCAACTACATTAAAGATGTTTGCCATGTGGATGGTGAGAACACTTGCTCTATAACCAGATCTGTTGTTTTGCTAACAAATAAGAAACACATCAGAGGAATTCTTACTCTCTGTACTGTGAGACAGAGCAGAGCTCTGCCACGAGCAGGCTGTAGTCCACATTCCTGCCTCTGCCCAGCTACTGGGAGAGATGCAGTTTGGACTTTAGAGGTTTGGTCTTCACTTGGAGACATTCTGATTCCATTAATATGATACTGTATCCAAATTGTAGTAGGGTATAAATGTTTTTATCATTTGCTTTACTTGAGTGTTGGAATTATGGATCCTTTCCACATCATAAGGACTGGAAGTAGATCAAAACTACCAGACACATCAATCAATTGGCTTTGCTACAGGGGAAGAAAGAAGAACCTTTCACTGTTATGTATTAAGGGTTTGAATTCTTTAGATTTATATATTTAAATATTCAGAAACCATTATGCTGTGTCTTCTCCACATAAGTCAGATGATTAGTTTCTTAGTGTTTTTTTCTTGCTCTTTTGAGCTAACACATTATTGCAAAGTTTGCATGTCTAGCAGCTTTATATATGTGCACACTCAGACAGAGAGATTCTTCATTTACCACCTTAAAAAGCAGTAGAATTGACCACCTGGATTTTTAGATGGCAGATAAACTGAGAAGTCAAGTTGACAGTTTTTCTTTATGTATTTCTTACTGGTGTAGAAAGATATAAATACCACTTCTGTAGCACAAGGGTGGGGAAAAATCCCTGAAATGGCTCATTTTGTTCTGTCTCTTTGTTGTGTAGGCAAGCTGGACATCAGCAAAACAAAGGATTTGTATCGGGATCTGATTTCTGTTTTTGACAAGCTCATTTTACCAACCCATGCTTCATGTCATATACAGTATTTCATGTTTTACATCTGTAGCTTTAAATTGGTGAGTAAAAGCTGTAATTTCTGCATACTTGTTTTGGTTTTTTTTTACAATACAGTTTTCTCTGCTGTAATTCTACTCTGAATATAGCAAGTACCTCAGGATTCATTAGTATCTTTGCTTTCTTTTCCTTCTCTGTTACTCCTTTCTTTTTCTTTATGGTTGCTCTTCCCATGTTGTTCATAAACCACTTACAGATGGAATCTTAGCAAGTGTGAAGGAACAAGCTTGGTTAAAACTGATCTCTGACAAGAATCAGTTGGACTCTTGCACCCAAGACATGGGATGCAAGTTTCTTCAGCATCCCAAAGCTGTCACAAAGATGCTGTCTGTTGGCTCTTTGATTTGAAAATTGTGTCTTCTGTTTCTTGTTCCCCCACCCCTCCATTTTCCCATCTCTCTCAACAAACTGGTGTTCTTCCTTTTACAACAGAGTATTGAAAAAGACACAGAAATGAGTGCCCTTCCATCATGTGTAGGGGTGGTTATTTACTGCAGTTATAGGTGGATTTTTGTAATGATTTGGTTATGGACATTATGGGAATTGAGTATTAGGAATCTATTACTCAGTGTCTTCTCACAGTTTTTATGTATCTTTTTTCCAGGGGTTGGCTGAAGCATTTTTAGACCATCTTTGGAAGAAACTGCAGGATCCAAACAATCCTTCAGTAATCAGGCAGACTGCTGGGAGTTATATTGGCAGCTTCTTGGCAAGAGCTAAATTTATTCCCATTATGTAAGTTGTTTTCATACATGAGCAAAACCAAATAATTCATGCTATTGTGGAGCTTAAGTAGAGAATTGTTCTTTTATTCTCACTGCTTTGTCAGTAAACCTGAATCAGGAGTCTTGTTTGTCCTTTCATCAGTACTGGTTCAGTAGTGTCTTGAAGTTTCCAGGGAAGTTTTGCACATTCAGGATGCAGACTGATCATTGCTGAGGTTCATGACTTGCTGTTTGGGGCTTCACTTAACAAGAAGTGCTGAGCATGGGTAGGTTGTGCTGACTTCAGGCAGTCATGGCTTCCCAGTGTATCTGATGTTTTTAGTGCCCAGTGTTAGGCACTTTATGCAGGCTCTGGAACAGGGAGATCATTTGTTCTAATATTTTGATAGAGAAGAGTTAAAATGACTTCACTTTTATGTATAATTCTATATTTTTATGCTGTTCAGAGTGAGTGTGGTGACTTTAACATTGGAGTTAGTTGGATATTGGAATTATCTGGTGGACGTAGGAGACATTGCTCTATACTACCTGTATCCAGGGATTCTGATTGTTTACTGTGTGTTCATGGATTCATCTCTTCTGGCATCCTGTCCTTTCACTGATTGGGGTTTTCAGTGCTGATTGATTCATTTTATGCTGAGATAAAGGAGGAAGCTTGTAACAGAATAATTTTTTTTTACAGAGATTTTCTTACTGATGTTTTATAACCACTGAGATTCTTGAATCTTTGTTTAACATCTTTTCTACACAATTTCAGGTGTTATTTTTACACTTCTTCCTTTTTCTCCCTGCACTACAGTACAGTAAAAGCATGTCTGGATCTTCTGGTAAACTGGTTGCATAAATACATTGATAATCAGGATACAGGAGCTAATGCCTACTGTGATGTGGCTCTCCATGGGCCATTCTATTCTGCGTGTCAGGCTGTGTTCTATACACTTATTTTCCGTCATAAACAACTTCTGGATGGAAATCTAAGGAAAGGTGAGTATTATTAAGTTTGAAAGGATTCATTAGAAGTTTTCCTGTTGCTTTATTTTATAGTGGTCAGTTCAGTCAAGTTTATGTTTTTGTGCTCTAAATAAAATGAAGTGGCTTGTCCACATGTTGGGGCCAGACCTCCACTGTGAGAGTGCCCCAGGATGTGCTTCTATGGTGGTGTGCAGAGTGCAGGCATGTCACACTGGGAATTCTTAGAAACTAAGTTCAGTTTATATGCTATCTAACTTATATTCACAAATTGTTCTTATTTTGAAGGTCTGTCATATCTTCAGAGTTTAAATTTTGAGCGCATTGTCATGTGTCAGCTAAACCCTCTGAAGATTTGTATCCCTTCTGTTGTCAACTTGTTTGCTGCCATTACCAGGTACCTGCTCATTTACTTCAGTTTCAGCTTAGTTTTTTACAAATTTTGAGTGTATCTAAAACCAGCACAAGTTTTGTTAGGTACAGTATTAAATATTACCTGAGACGTAACACTGCCCATATTCCAGGTGTGAAAATTTTATTCCTTGGTCAGTTCCAATGGAATCCTGCAGTCCTATGAAATGGATTGCTCTGTGTTGGAGCCAGTGTGGTTGTACTTGGAATAAAGTTTATAGAAGCTGAGAGGAAGAAAACAGACACCTTACCTTGTGAATATCTTGCAAACTCCTAATATAAGCTGGAAAATGGAAGCTAGAAGTGATATTTGTCAAAAAATAACTTTGTGTTTTCATATCATCCATCTGAAAATCGTGCTTTGGGTGTGCTGGAAGTGCTTATCTTTTCTTTATTCCCTTTTTTAAAGGAAGTACCAGCTGGTGTTCTGCTACACAATTATTGAGAGGAACAACAGGGAGTTCATCCCCGTGGTGCGCAGTGGCACCAGGGGGGACCTTGTGCAGACCTGCACCAACCCCCTCGACAGCTTCTTCCCCTTTGACCCCTACATTCTCAAAAGGTACAATTGAAAAGGGAACAGCTCCTTTGTATCTTCTAGGAAATAATGAATACAACCTGTAGGGAACTGGCAGTTTTTCTGCCGTTCGCTTTCCTCCCCGATCCTTTGTACCTGTCATAGTCTGCATTTTAACCAGATTGTCAAAGGTTTAAATTAAAATGTACCCCCTACCGTGAATACAGTAACTCATTCTATGCTTCCTTTCCTCTCTCAGATCAAAGAAGACCATTGATCCCATGTATCAGTTCTGGGAAGAGCTGAGTGCTGAAGATCTTGAGAATCTGAAGAAACCCATTAAAAAGGTAATCTTCCCTGATCCAAACAAAGTTCAGCTATCAGCTGCTTTTATTGCAGAATATTTTTTTAAATAGATAACAGTACAGTATACATTTTGAGGAAACTGTGACTGAAATATGGAAGCCTTAAGAATTGATCCATTCTTGCCTTAAGAGCACTTTTTCCTCTTCTGCAGCACCGGAGCCATGTGAAAGCTCAGATGATGGACATGATGATGTCACTGGGAAATCCACCCTGTAGATGTGATTTAGTGCCCATATTTCATCATCAGAGTACATCTAATTCTCTTATTGTGACAATCACAGTGTAAATCCAGGTCTCTATTAAGATTTCACAGTATCTTCCTGCTCTCACTGATCCTTTTAAATTCTTGCAGGGTACTTCTGAAGATGAAGACGATGACTTTTTGAAAGGAGAAACTCCTCAAAATGATGGTGTGGTTGAAATTGCACCAAATTCTTACGAGTCCACCACACGGAGCCCTGTGAGCAGCATTGGCTCCCCTGCAGACTGTTACGTGCCATTCCCACTGTGACACGGACAGCCAGAAGGGAAAAGGTTGAAAATGGTGTGCAATGTTTTCCTCTGGAAAGAGACTGGAGCTCAACTTTCCCAACTGGCAAATGTTTAAGTAACTACATTTAAGAAAAACTGTTGTTTCTTAGCCATCAGATTTCTACAGATATGTTATAGTAAAGTTATATGTTGCTAGAAAAGCTTAGAGAATAAATAGGGTGATATTTTACAAATTTCACATTGAAATGGTTTTTATGACTTAGAAGGATTTTTTTTAATAGTTTTCTTTTTTCCAAATCTTCAAAACTTCATTTACTAATGTTTCTCTACAAGGTTTTATATATCAGAGGTGAAATTCTGATGTTTCTTCCTGCAGATTTTGTGGGGGCCAGAATCCCACTGTCAGTATTCCAACTCTGATGACTCTTCTTGAGATGGTTTCAGAGTAATGGTGTAATCTCTTAACAGGCAGGGCATGAATCCAGCCTGGCAGTGGTTCTTCCACACACATCTCTTCAGCTTTTCCTGTCTGTAGAACTGTGCCTGGGGATGCCACTTGCTAGTGGGATGTGTACTCTGACAGAAAGCATTATCCCTCCTTAAATCTCTAGCTGACACACACCTTTTGCAGCTAGGAAAGTTCAGATATGTAAAAGTGATGGTTGTTGGAAGTGTTGAAAATGAGGGAGTGGCTAGCTGAATGTATTATTTGTAGTTTTCTTTGGGGTGCTTGTGAAGTGCTCCAAGACAGGTATTTTTTTGCCAGATTTGAAGTTTATATGTGAATGCTGAAAATAGAAAAAAAAAAAATCTTCCCTTGTGGAAAGGATGTGATGGTGTCAGTGGTGTCCTTGTGTTGTCTGTGTGTGTCAGTCAGTGTAGAGTTTCTCTACAGAGGTTTCTTGTCTTCTTTTCATGGTTGCTGGCTTTTAGATTGGAGTAAGAATATAAATAATGGGAAAAAAAATTATGTTATTCATGTAACATTTAGTTGAAAATTTTATATATTTGAGACTAAACTCCGGTTTCTCTTCTTTAGAATCTGAACTTGGAGGCTTTCAAGACAACATTTTTATTTGAAGCCAATAAAGTTTGATGCAAACAATGCAATTCTTAATGTCCTTGAGAAAACCACATCCCTGTAGGTAACTGAGGTGCCCTCTGTGTAGCCTGACTTCTCAAAGCTGGGGTGTTCATTCTGACAGACTGCAGAAATGAGTTTTGGGAATGACACTGCGAAGTGCCTAAGTGCATTTTCTTCACTGTATAAACTGAGAGGTTTTGGTTTTAATTGTAGTCCTCTTTATTGTCAGTCCTGAGTAATAAACAATAGAATTCCATCTGAAACAATTGCATTTTCTCCTGGCACGGAAGATCAGATCAACAGGAAGGAAAACATCATTTGAAAGACACCTTTCAGACACTACTTCCAAAATGGGGGTGTGTCAAACTTTCCCAGTTGTAATACCAGGTTTGTGATTCTGGAGCTTCCACATATCATAAAAAGCAAAAAAAAAAAGAAAACCATTAAGTGTAATGTACAGACATTGAACTGTCTGTACTGAAGTTACAGAGTTTTGTTTAAGTTTCTGGAACCTTTGCTGTGACAGCTCTGGTTTGCTCAGTGTAACTGGAGGCAGGTGTGCTGGCAGGTGCTGATGTTTTGCTAAAGATGTAAATACCAACAGCTGTGAAAGTGCTCATCCCAAGGTGCAGTTTTGTCTCACATGAGAAATACAATGTATCTTTTGAAGAATGCATTTTTTCTGCTTATACATTCATAAAGTGAATGGCCTGGGCTGGAAGGGACCTTAAAGATCACCTAGTTCCACCCACACTGGCACGGTCACCTTCCACCAGACCAGTTTGCTCAGAGCCCAGTCCAGCCTGGGCTGCAGCACTTCAGGGAGTTTCCTTCTGTGAGGATGGATGGAAAGGCTGAGCTGAGGTCCTGGGCATTTACTGTCTCTGGGTTGTGGCCAGTCCAGGTCCCTGGCTATCCACAGTCCTTGCAGAGGGTGAATTAACTCTGCTACTACCATGCTTATTTCTCTTAGTGTCTTCCACAGACAACTGGAGGAAAAGAGCCTGGTCTTTAAGGAAAAACTTGTCTTTGGGATTGTGGTTGCTGGGGCAGAGGATGGTGGTGTGGGGATTGGCCTCTTCTCCCAGGCACCCAGTGGTGGGACAAGGGAATACAACCTTAAACTGTGCCAGAGAAGGTTTATGGTGGACACGGGGAATGATTTCTTCACAGAAGGAGGGATCAGACACTGGAATGGGCTGTCCAGGTAGATGGTGGGGTCACCATCCCTGAGGGCATTTGATGAAAGGCTGGACGGGGTTGGTACTCAGTGCCGTGGTACAGCTGACGGGTGGTGTTTGGATAAAGGTAGAATTCGGCGATCTCAGAGGTGTTTTCTAACCTTAATAATTCAGTGATTTGTAAATATGTGGCTTTATGACTATTATTACTTCATACCACAACTGAAGGATGCCCCGCAGCGGCGGGAGGCGGGGGAATCTGCAAGGTTACCGTGCTAAAATCGCCCGGCGGGGCGGCCGAGGCCGGGCGCGTTTCTGCCAGCCGCGGGCCCGTG
>VZTB01007865.1:611-33937 GCA_013397245.1 Thryothorus ludovicianus | reverse complement strand
CCCTCAGGCCGAGCCCAGCCCCAGGGCGGGCGGTGCCACGGGCTCCGTGCCCCGTTCACCGGGGGCGGGCGGGTTCCCTCGGACCCAGCCTCAGCGCGGGCGGTGCCGCGAGCTCCGTTCTCCGTTCGCCGAGCCCATCCCCAGGGCAGGCGGTGTCGCGGGCTCGGTTCTCCGTTCCCCGGGGCGGGCAGGTTGCCCCGGGCCCAGCCCCGGGGCGGGCGGGTTCCCTCAGGCCGGGCCCGGCCCCGGGGCGGGCGGTGCCGTGGCCGCGGTTTCCCGGCGCCCCGCNCGCGGCCGGGCGGGGCGGGCGGCGGAGCGGGGCGGCCTCGGGTGGCGGAGCGGGGCAGGGGCGGCCCCGACCCCAGCCCCTGTCCTGACCCCGACCCCTGTCCCGGCCCCTGTCCCGACCCCGCGCGTTCCCCGCGCTCCGAGAACGGAGGAGAACGGGAGCCCCGGGGTGATGGGGATAACTCAGTCCGTGTCGGCGGAGGGGCTCGGCGGTGAGGGTGCCCCGGAGGGCCGGGCGGGCCCTTTCTGCGTGAAATGACAAAAACTGGCGATAAAAAGTCAGGGAAGGAAGCTGCTGTGCTGACCTTGCTTCCAGGGTATAAATGTTAATCTTAACGGTGGAGTGCGAGCCAGGAATGCGGGCAGAGCTGCTCGGGGAGCTGTTTCCCGTCAGAAGGTGTTTCCTTACAGAGCCTGAGATTCTGCAGAAAACCGGGGCAAATTTGGTGAAACTGTGAAGTGTCTTTTGAGCCCAGAATGGAAATTCACTTCGTCCCCAGCAGCTCTAGTGATGAAGCAATGCAGTAGTCATAGCCAGGAATCTGGGTTTTCTACACAGCAATCAAACTAATAAATAACAGTATTTTGATAAATGCAAAATAAATATTCTGGATTGTGGCAGTAGAAAACTGAAACTTTTATATTTCAAGTTTCCTGTTCTGATTAAACTTCTAATAACAGTTCTGGTATTATCTAATGTAACCTTTGCCCAGTCCAAATGCTTTTTATTGTGCCTCCATTTTATGGCCCATATAACATGGGAACGGTGTTTTCTGTCTCTCTGGAACGATGGGATTTAGCTATTAACATGATCGGTACCAGGAAGCCAAAAAGCTTTAAAAATTCAGAATACTCTGTAATACAAAACACACGTTTCTCTCTGACCTGAATCCCTTTGCTTTTCAGAGGTGATATTTCTGTGAAGTAATGGATACACCTGAGAATCAGCCACTGTAGTGTCTGTTATCATTTATCTTTAGGAAAAGGCAAAACTTCTGAGAAGTCAGCCTGCTCAGATTGTGGAACCCAAAGGCCTTCTCTATGTCCAGCAGAGAGAGTTTGCAGTGACTACCCCTAAAGATGGTGTGTAGGAACATTAACATTTCTTCTTGTACTTAAGCAGTGATTGTGAGAGCTGAGTTCTTACAGTGTTTTCCTCCTTTAAAATAGGTTCTGTGTCCATTCTTGGATCAGATGATGCCACTACCTGTCACATAGTTGTGCTCCGACACACAGGTATCTCCAGAGCATGATCAGAGCAAAGCCTGTAGCCCTGAAATAAGGAATTAGTACTGGTTTATGTGGCATTAATAAAATAAACTGCAGCAACATTAATACAAACCTGAATCTCTGAAAGTCACATAATGTGTTAACTAAAGACTGGCTCAGAGAGTTGCTGTGTTTAGTGTGAGAGGTTCAGTGCTCTCTCTGTGAGCAGAGTGTAACTCGCTCTGCCTCTGTGGCCAGTGGCACTGCAGCCCTGGGCTGTGGCCAGCAGTCTGGCAGCGCAGGGTTTTGACGTTGCAGAGGTGGAATTTGTGGAAGGATCTCACTGTGTGCCTGGATTTCTGACATTAGAGACATGGCCTGGTCCTGCTAAGAGGGCACTTGTACCCTTTGCAGGAGCTGTGCTGATTTTACAATGGCCCGTGCAGAGGGTGCTGCCTCTGCCTGGGTCACACCCGCTGCTGGAGGCCGCGGTGCTCGGGGGTGAGGCAGTGAGGCAGTGGTGGGGACTCCCACGCTGGTGCCGCTGTCACTGAGTCCCTGCTGTGTGCCCTCCCCAGGCAGCGGAGCCACGTGCCTGACGCACTGCGACGGCTCCGACACCGAGGCCGAGGTGTCGCTCATCATGAGCTCCGTGAGGTCCTTCTCCAGCTCCACGGGCTGTGGCAGGTCAGCTCTGCTCCCTTCTGCGCTCTGCTGCTCCCAGGGGCTGCTGCAGCTCGCACGGAGGGGAGCTGTCATTGTGTGGGGTTCAAGGGAGCTGTGCAGGAAATACCTCTTGATCAGCAGCTGCATGCAAAGTGAAAATTGATGATGATTTTGAGGGTATTTTTAGCAGTCATTTAAAGCACGGTTCTGTTCTGAAGAGTGTCTCTGTAAAATGCCACCTTGAGGTTTGAGTTTACTGTTTCCCATTTAACTTTTGTTCCAGATTTGCAAAATTTTCCATATAACTGGTTTTGAATTTATGTTATGTTTTTCCCTTCAGAGTGTTTGTAAATTCGTTTCAGCATCTGACAATCCATCAGGGAATTTTGGAAGTCCACAATAAAAAAAATAGTGTGGACAACAGGACAGTGGGTAAAAAGCTCTGAAACAGAATTTAGCAGACAAGCTTCTTTCTGGATGTGGAGGTTTTTGCCCCTATAGTTTGGTAAGAACAAAAGCTAGCTCATAAACTTAGATTTATGATTTGTAAGGACTTTATATAGACACTGCTTAGAGAAGAACCCTGCTGCATGGTCCAGAATAGTTGTGAGGAGGTCATGGGAACAAAAATCTTCAAGTTTTATTTACTGAAAGATGATTACAAAGTTCAGTGCAAACCAGAGGTGCCAGAGATACCCCTGGGGTAGAATTGCATGTATTTAATGCCTTTTCAAGCTTGTTCCTGTGCCATTTCCTGGGTGATCCCTGAAGTTTTCAGAATGGAATTATCATAACTTGCTGTGTACTGCAAACCAGCTTGGTGCATGTGACTGTAATAAGTGAGGCTTCTCTAATGATCGCTTTGCAATTTGGGCTGGGGATTATTTTGTAAAGCTATTCATTTTGAGACATCTTTTTAATTGCTGTTTCCTGTTATTCCATCTCTGTTAGGCTGGAAGTGCACCTAGTTGGAGGTTTCAATGATGATAGGCAGTTATCACAAAAACTTACTAATCAGCTTCTTAGTAAGTTCACGTTTTTTCCACTCTCATGTCCAAAAATAACAAAATAGTTCTGGCTGGATTTGGGGAGATTTTGTAGTCTGAGTCTCCAGTCATTTACTGGAAAGAAATGTGGATTCACTTTGAAGGGTCTTTTTCTCTGCCTGAGAACTTGGTGTGGAGAGGGGCTGGACTGCTGGGGCTTGCCCATGGTCATGCCTGGGCCACAGGGGTCTGATCCTGTCACTTCTCCCTGGCTCATACTCGCCTGTGGAGAGTTGGGTGCAGTTCATCTGGGCTTTGAGTCCTGCTCATCTTCTGTGGGATCTTGGGCAAGTGTTGTCATTCTCTAAATCTGTACATGTGGATGATTTATTAGGTACCATTCAGTTCATACCTTAATGTGATGAGGTAAAATTTAATTATTGTTTGGAATTGTCTAATGAAAAATGTCAGGTGTGTTTATAAAATCCATAGCCCAGAGGAGTGGTGGCAGTGCTTTACTAACTGCTTACCTGGGAGTGCTCTGGCTTGTGCTAAGCACTTTCTCCCTTCTGGAGAGGCCTCTGCCCAGGTGTGAGATTGGAGGGAGGTGTTTAAAGGGGTAAACAAAAGAGGAAAACCAACCAAAGGCCCTGGGCTGCAGCCCTGTGGCAGTGACACCTGATCTGTGTTATGTGTCATGTGAGAGTTCTGTGCAGAAAAAAGTATTTTGGTTAACTTACTTTAACCTTCTGATTTTCATGCATCAAGGTACAATTTAATTCAATAATGCTGTATTGCTATCAGAACTTCAAAACAAAGGGTTTTTTCCTGGTGTTTGGGATGGTGAAAGGCAGAACTAATTCACAATTAATGAAAGACTGAATTTGTTCACTATATATGTAACATTTTAGGAAAAAAAACCGTTTAAATATAAGCTGCTAAATGTATAGCAGACTAGAGCAGAGCTGATGTGATGCCAGAGCTAAACCAGTGTCAGTAGAGAGTAAGTGGCAGAGCACTTCTAGCAAATTTTTGCTGTTACAAATGGCCCCTCTCTGTAAATTCCTGTTAGTTTGAAGCAAATGTGCCCTGTTTGCAGTGTTGCCCTGCCTGGGGCAGGGGTTTAGGTGTGTGCCCCTTGCCCCCAGACAGCAGTGCCCTGCCACCACTCACTGACATTTTTGCTGTCCTTGTCATCACAGGAGCATTTGACCTCCAGCCAGAGGATGTTCATTTAGTGACTTTCTGTGTAACAGGTAAGAAAATGTTCCCGTGGGTTTAGAAGTACCTTTCCTGAAATAAAAGGGCAAGGAGCTTCTCAGACATGGCTTTTTCTCTGTCCTGTAAGAAAGAACAGTACAAGTCCTCCATAGCCACGTGGAATTTTCAGTTTTACTGCTGCTGTGTGTGTGGTGATGTCAGAGAACCAAAGCAGGGGGGATTGCTCCTTCCCAAGTGCTGCTGCACTGCAACCAGCTCTTAATCATGGCCGGGTTATTTGGCACACTTATCCCAGGGAACAGGCTCTGTACCTGTGGATGTCTTACAGCTGAGAAGGGCACTTAGGGACCTTTGTTCTGCTGGGCTGCTGGACCTGCCTTCCTGCAGAGTCCAGTCAATTCAGAAACTTCAGTTAGTTCATAGTGTGTGACATCATGTGGAGAGTCATTTCGTGTTTGTTTTTATCATCCTCTGTCCATGTCAGAGGTGTTGGTGACTCCCATCTTTGAACCTTGGCATTATGGTTCTGCATTGGTTTTTTCCCTGTAAATTGTCCATGCAGAAGCTGGGGCAGTTGGCTGGAGATGGCTGCTCTGTTAGGAGATGGCTCCAAGTCCCACACGTGTTGTTACTGACCTCTGCCTTTTTTTCCATATTTCTTTCAGCTTCCTTGTTTTTTTCTGTCTTATGTAACGTCAGATCTCTTGCTCTCCAATAATGTACAATTAACTAAATGCTGCTCAGACTAAAATCCAAAGCCCTACAAGTTTGACTTCTTTTTCTTCGTTACAGAACTAAATGACAGAGAAGAACAGGATATTCACTTTCCAATCATTTATGGAATAGGTGAGCTAGTTAAATTAGAATTAAATTTTCTTTTAGTAACTGGATTGCTTTTCAGATTCCAGTAGTAAATGGGCTGCTTTTAAGGATTGAGAAAAGTCCACCCTTAAAGTTGCACACTGCTGTTAGAGGTGTAGGTAAAAATGCTTTTCTTGTGGTGCCACAGCTGGGGAGATGCACTCATGGAAGAGGCCATGTACAAATGCAAACAGATTTTTTTCCTTTAACTGTACTTAAGAGTTTATTAACATCAAGCTACTGCACCAAATTTATGCTTAGAATTTAATCTTCTCTTTGCTTACTCAGTGTTTTTTCTAATTAGTTCACTCATCTCTGGAATATTGAAATGCTCCCAAAAGAAATGAAGTAGAAATGTGCTGTCGCAGGCTGGGGTCTGAGAAATACAAGTGTGTGATGGGTTCTGCAATACAGATTTGTTTGGGACATGGTCATTGTAAAGAAGTGCCTCAGAACAATTAATGCTTACTGTATTTAATCCCTATTTCCTACCAGCTGTGAATGTTAAAACAGCAGAGATTTTCCCTGCAACCTTCCCAGAGAAAGGGCCAGATGAGGATCTGCGTTCAGCCCACGTTTTAACAGGAGCACCAGTGAGTAAAAGGAATGGGGAAAATGGGGACACCAGTTAGGAGCAATGAAACTGGATCCAGAGCTTGAGGAAAACATCCTTTGGTACCTCCCTGTGTTCTGGGTGTGTTGTTACCATTTCCTGTGTGCTCTTGGGGTAGCTGGAGGGTGTCAGTGCTGGAGTCTGGGCCAGGCCAGGCTGAGGGGAGCTCTCCCTGTCTGGGGGAGCCCTGGCTGCCTCTGCAGCCTCTCCCTGTGTTGTTACAGCTGACCAACATCTACGATGCAAGGACAGAACAACTCCAGATTGGGCCTTATTTCTGGGGGCCTTTCCCACATGTGGATTTCTGGTTGGAACAAGATGATGCACAGATTTTACAGGTACCTGACACTAACTGTTTTGGGGTGTTTTTGTCTTTTGGCTGAGTAGAAAGAGGGGTGTTATAGTCTGTCAAAACTTTTCCCAGTGCATTGCTGTCCCTGGGAGGGTGAGGAATAACCTTCTAGAAGGGCAGGATAATGAGAATATTGTATCCTGAATGTCAAGCAGCTCTTGCTCCCATCTTCTTTTTCAGAACCTTTCCACGTCGCCCCTGGCTGAGCCCCCCCACTTTGTTTCCCACATTAGAGCTACATTAACATTTCTAAAGGAACATCCATTTCCATCCCGGTCCCTGTTCCCTGACAGGAAACCTCGCATCTACAAAAAAAATGAAGAGGGGTTGTGGGAACAGGTTTGTTCTGACAAAATCTAACCTGGTACCCACCCCCACAACTGCTTTAGGGAAATACAATCTTGCAAGAAGAGCAATTTGCTGCAAAGAGCATATTGCTGGTCACAAATACCATTGTTCCTGTGCTTTTCAAAATAAAATATTTTGATAGAAGCAACTTGCTTTTTCTGCATTACTTATGGAGAAATCAGGGTTTATTTGAAGTAAGGATTTGGCTTTGTTTAGGTTTTGTTGCTCCAGTGCAGTAATTAGTAATTTGATAATTTGGGCACAGGTAGAGAGGTGGCAATGCTGGAGATTGACAAGGTGAGTCACTGCACTTGTGTGCATGTCTTTAAATGATTTTGCACACACAGGGGAAACAAACAGCTTGCTGGAATGTAGGGAAGTGTCCTTCAACAGTAACTTAATTCCAGAGCAATAATTTGAAGAATCTTTATTGAAACATTCACATAAATATTTAAAGAATGAAGCTCATTCCAACAAAACTACTGATTTAACATTTCCAAATATAAAAACATTAAAAATTAATCTTTGTGGGGATAACTTATCCCCAACAAATTACTGTTATTAACATACTTCATTGCACTAAAGAAACCAAGGAGGAAGACTAGTCAACTTAATTGCTTTTGCACTTCGGAAAAAATTGCACTGATTTACATAAATAACCCCAAAATTACCCAAGCAAAATTAACCTTGTTCATGGCATCCCAGCACTGCAGGCTTCAGAAGCTGAGAGTTAAATCAGGTGCCAGTACTATTCAAAGCCCTCAAATTTTGCAGATTATCAAAGTCAGTCCCACTACCACTACTGTCATTATGGCATTAAGGGATACCCGTGGGGCGGGAAAGGGAGGGAAGGAAAATCCCAAATGGAGCAAACTGCAGGTCTTGAATCCAGTTCTAGAGGGAGGGGAGGGTTTGTATCACCATCAAGGGTACCTGGGGAATGCAAGTGTTGCCAAAGATGGCTTTTCCACAAGAGGCTCTGAAAATTTGCAGTGATGTGATTAAGATGATTTGGGGGAAAACACTTTTACACATTGGATTTTGATTTATTCAAAGCTTTGTTTGTGCATTAAGTAGTCCCAGACACTCTGAAGTTGTGCTGTATGTAAATAACCTAAAGAATTTCTTTTGACTCTGTACAATTCCTACCATAGGTAAGTTACTTTTATTCAAAAAATAAGTGTCAAAACCATCACAAATGTATTGGTTTTTCAAGCTTTACTACAGCTACCTTTAAAAGTACACAACAGAGAGAACTGCAGTTACACTGCACGAACACGTTCAGTGTTTGGTGTGGAAAGGCCGTGCAAAGGAAAGTAACGGTGCCTTGTGCTCCTTCCCAGGGCAGGAGGAGGGAGCTGGCCAGGCATGCAGAGGCACTATTGCTTTCTAGAAGGGTGAGAATTCACAAACTCAGTCCCACTGTACCCAGGGCCGTGGCTGGGGGTGAGGTGGTCCAAGAGCAGGAACAATGGGGTGATGGCCAAGTGCTCCTCAGTGACTGCCATGCTCAGGGATCTGCCCCTCCCCAGGGCCCACCACCCACAGAAAAGCAGCAACACAGAACTAGGGTGACTTCAGGAGATGTTTTGCAGGAGAGCCTAAACTGAATTTTAAATACTAAAAAGGTGGACAACTGGCAGTTGTTTTTTATAAAGTATAGGAACATAAGATAATTTTATGATTATTAGGTGCAGCTGTATTTTTCGTTGTGTACATGGCTGAGTGGTTAGTTGGCAACTTGTCATGCGTGGATTCCTGCAGGAAGGGTAACTGCCAAGTGCTTTTACAAATGTTCATGAGCACTTAATAAATTTCACTACAATTTTGGTGACACCGACATGGAGAGGATTAAAGCAACTGTAACAAGTGTACAATAAGACAAATCTCTGTCCCAGGGGAGGGAATGTATATTTGTGCAAAATCCCAGTTAATAAGTTACAGTAGTTATTACTGTACTGTGTGTGGCACTGTTCACATTTTCACTGCATCATTACCACCCTGCCTGCCTGGGCAGGGCCCTCCTCAGCACAGTCTGAAACCCTCACTCTGGATTTTACCTCTGTGCTTGCTCCTCTGCCTTGCTGCAGTCTGGTGGTGATTTGTCACTGTGAGTGTCCTCAGTGTCTGTCTTTGCCTGTGCCACCTCCTCCTGCTCCTCTGCTCTTTCCAGCTCCAAAGGTCCTTGCTCTTGGCCGGGGGAGAGATTTGGGGGTCTCTGATCCAGCCTGTCCAGGTCATCACAGTGGCTGATGGAACTGGTCTCACTGAACCCATCAGAGCTTCTCAGAGACCTTTTGAAAGCCTTCTGACCTGTGAAGTGTTTGAAGCACTCAGTACCCACGAAGGCAGCAAATACAAACAGTGGTGTGCACAGGTTCAGTTTCCAAAGGAAGTTTTGGGATTTTGTAACAGCAGAAAAGTAGGTTTTGTTTGTGGGCTATTTTGGACCTTGAACACAGATACAGACTGGTCTGCAAAGTAACAGCACCTGTTACTGTATCCCTGTGTATGCAGAGACACAAAACAGAGCTGAAACCAAGCTGCCTGCTTACAAATAAATTAACTAAACATCTTCACTGAAAGTCTTAGGCTGGAAACCACCACCCCAAAAGGTGAGTTAAAACTGGATTTCCTGCCAGGCAAATCAGCATTAATTAATAATACAGCTGTGCAGAGAGTGCCATAGATTTAGGAGATCTTCATCTCAGAATGGCTTAGGCCACACAGTGTTTGGTAGCAGCAGAAATGCAGCTGCTGAAGTACATGACTACATGTTATTATGCTTTTATTTCAAATAAAACTTTTGGCTTGTTTACCTGTTCATTTTTAAAGCTCAATTACCTCAAAATATTCCACAGGAAGATTTCAGATTTCATGGGCAGTTATCAGTTAATGGGACAACTTCCTGTAGTCTCAGGAACAATATGTGGGGAGAAAACAGCTTGGGCCAGTGTTCTGTGCCATGTGTACATTAAGGTTTTTAAGGTGGTAGAAGATGAGCTCTAGTTCCAGGTGTTACAAAAGTTGGAAAATCATGTGGGTCATCCTTTGTTGGGGAAGTTTTAGAAATTAAACTCAGACACAAACTTACCAGGAAGTCTTTGCTTTGCAAGGCTGGAAGTGGGAGTTGGTGGTGGAGTGCTGCCTGTTCCCTGGGCCTTTGATACATACATAGATTCTGTGGATTCTAGAGAGCCTGCAGGTTAAAAAAAAAAGAGTTTACCAAAACTTCCTTCTGAAATGGCAGTATTTGAATGCATACTGTCACATGGGAGTGATTTCTGAGAACCCAGGGCCACAAGTGCTGAGACTTCCCAAGTGGATTGTCTCCCCTCACCCTCATTTCACAACACTGCTACACTCTAGTCCCATTTCCTTCCTGCCCTGGGCATGTAACATCTTCCAGCTGCAAGCTGTGCAGCAGTGCATGTGGAAGGGGTATCCAGCCATGCAGTCAGCATTCTCAGGGGAATGGATGGGCTGTTCTCTGCTCTAAGAACCTGCCCTTGGTGCATGCAGAGTCACAAGGGCCCTAAAAACAGCAGGGAGCTTTCCCTGCAGGGTACAGACACACAGACAGTGGGCCACTATCTTGGGTGTGACAGATACTCTGCTGAGCCCAGGAATATTCATTTCTTTCTACATCCCCAAATTACAAATCTGAGAGTAAAATATAGTATTTCACATTGCATCATTCTGTTTACTACTGTTTCCCACACAGCCCAGTTGATGCCAGGCCCCAGCTGGCTTTAACCTGTCCTGCTGCTGGACATGCAGTTCAGCACACAGACCAGCACTTCTCAGGATGGCAACAGGGCACAGTGGAACATGAGTGCCCTGGAAGCACAGGACAGGATGCATGTGCACTCACGTGAGGGGCAATGTGCTAAGATCAAGCTACCCCCAGCTCAGGTATTTAATTCCCCTCAAGCTCCTCCAGGATATGTAAGCAAAGGTCACAGGAATAATTCCTCTATTAATAGATGCCAGTGTCTATTGTGGCTTTTTTTAACATGATTCAACATGCAAGAACAAAACAAACTGTACAAGAGAGTGGAAGATCCTTACTAGGTGTTCCAGAAATAGTGCAAAGCATGTTCTTGTACATCCTGAGGGTGGATTATGTCACATGTGGGGACTGAATCAGATGGGCTGGGTCGTGGCCTGGCCCAGGTCTCTTACTCAGGCAGTATTAACAAGAGGCCATGGAGATGGGGTACTGAAAGCAGGTTACCCATGTTTCAGTTGTACCTCTCTGTTGGTTGAGATGGTCTGGTCCCTGTCCTGGGTACAGGATTGGGTACCTGCTCTCAGGTGTAACCCTGTTGTTGTTAAGTTGGCCACAGCCCAAGGCCTTCTGCAAGGGAGCCCCCGGCCCACACGGTCCTGGAGGCTCCCAGGCCCTGCAGCCTCAGCTGCTGCCTCGTGACCACGGCTGCTGATGCACCCAAATCTGCCTCTGGCTGCTGCACTGCTCCTGGCTCATTTTTATAGCCACGTTCTCCCCTGGCTGAACTGGACAGAGGTAGCAGGGGAATCCCCCTGGGCCTGCTGCAGTCACTCATGATCAAAGCAACACAGGAGGGTGAGCTGCAGGTTCAGTACACAACTGAGCAGTGCCAGCTTGGCACAGCTGCAGCAGCCCTGAGCCCTACCTGCTGTCAAATTGAACGTCCTTCCCTTGGGCGAGGCTTGGAAGGGAGAAAACCAGTTCAGCACAGAGCCCACCACTGGGATCTGTCGCAGCAGCCCCTGCAAAGCACAATCCAGGTGAGAAGAGCCCCCCAAGGGGATGAGTTACCTCAGGGTACCACAGGGCTGGTGTTTGTGGCCTCACCTCTTCCAGCAGTCGTTCTTCATTTGCTTTCTGAAGCTGAAGCTGTGCTTCCTGTATCCCTTTTCTAACAACTTCAGTCATGTTTTCCAACAGCTAATAAAACCCAGAAATAAGGATATGTATTATTTGGACTTGAAACTGTCTTTTTAATTCAGGTTTTCAAGATGGAGACAGGGTAGTCAGATATTTTTCTAATTTAAGACAGTATGTGACAATCTCTATTGCATTATGACTATAAATTAAAGAATGTACATGCTGACTGCAGGTTTTTTTAACACACAAACCCAGAGGAAATACTGTGATTTTAAACAGGAATGGTACTTTTTTTTACACTCAGAAATGATCCTGTGACCCAAATTCTTTAAAAACCCGCTTAGCATATAAATGTTCCTCAGATGAATGTCTGGGAAGAATGTTTGTTTATAGAGTACATTTTGGTTCCTAGAAACACCCAGGATGTAAATCAGCCTCGGTTACCAGTTGTGTGTCAGGATACCTGTAGGTTCATGCTGTTTTCCTGCTCTCATAACCAGCTGCCACTGCTCCCTGTGGCAGCCCAAGCCAGCAGCAGCCTTTCCCACTGCACAGGGCAGGCAGTTTACTGGCACAGCTGCAAGGGCAAGGAATGAACAAACCCAAGAGGCCACATCTTTGTGTGAGACAAATGCTGATTTCCATATATTAATGTTGGGTTTAACATTGCACAAGGACAGGCACTTCCTCCAAAAAGCCAAAGATTTGCGTTCCTGTCAGCTAACAAAAGGACAAAGAGGAAGCTGCTCCTTTTCCCTCAGGGAGAGGCTGGTGGGGTGGAATTCAGAGTACCAGTACCAGAACACCAGAGTGTTTCTGTTTTGGTCCTGCCTTTCAGTGCCTTGGCTGCATGTCTACGGGCAGGCTGCACTGATGGGGGTTTTTTGTAAAATCCTCCTTCTTGTACCAACTCTCCTCATCTGAGCAGGACCAGGGGCATTCACAAATGGGTTCTGCTTCCCAGCTTTGGATCAAATGGTGAAGATGCACAGATTTACTGCAGCTAGTCCCAAGGACTGCACCCTTCTGACTCTTCCACTACTCCTCCCTGGAGCCTCCAGGATCCAAGGATCCCATTCAGTTCCAGCCTCTCCACTACAAAGTTAAAAACTGAAGATGCTCTACAGACAAAACATTCCTCATGTCACCCTCCAAGGAGCACAGGGAGTCAAGAGTGGACAGGAAGTCACTGCTAGAATAAAATTAATTGCCATAATCAACTTATTCCCGTGAGCAGAAATATGCAAAGGATTCCTGAAGTTCTATTTATTTTTGAGGTGAGAAAATTAAATGCCCAACACTAACAGAATGAAGGGACAGATGTAATGCAAGTCACTTAGGAACTCTATTTTAGAGAACATTTGGAGAACTCCATTCAGGTAAATGCTCTGACAAACAGAAGTTGCATCATCAGCTTTATTACTTCAATAGGAAACTTGTAAATTCTGGGTTTAAGACACCAATTTAAAGTTTTTCACATACTTTAGAGCATAGTCTTATCTTAAAGCTGGTATATAAAGAATCTCAATCCCACCACATCTAGCAGTGAAGAGAAACACCAGCTCACAATCAACCTACACCTTCACTTTTGTTTTTGACAGCTTAAAATCTGAATTATAAAATGCAGCTATTTCAGTACTACTGAAGGTTTTCATTAGAACTACTGCACACAGGACCATGAACACAAATCCAGACAATACCATAATCCATAATTCTCCATATGTAGACACAGATTATTCCTTCCACAGTAAAACTCTTGTGGGCAATCATGTTTTTTGCTTTCACAAAGAACAAAACCATGTCCTGAAGCCAATATGCAAGGGGAGAAAAAAAGGTGCTTCAATATTTTGGGAGTGATTAATACATACTCTTGAATTTTCTTCAATTTCTCTGCCTGTTGCTGCAATAGTTTCAACCAGCTCTGACACATCCAGATCCTCTGTGACCATGCCAATGTAAACACAATTCTTCTGGCCTCCGAATTCCGGACCTGGGGGCACAGGGAGAGTCAGGTCTTTGTGCTGAACAAATCTGCAATCCTGCAAGGCTGCAGCACTCATGCTTGTGAATCTGGAAATGCCAGTACACACCCCCTCTCCAGTACCTAAGGGCACGATCTGTGTGGGTACAAATTATGCAGGCCAAGAAAGCTCAGCCCTAGGGGTTTTCAAAGACAGAAAACATAACCTGAGCAAAGAAAACAGTGGATATTTTATACAGCCAAGGAGTTGTGTTATAAATACCAGTGTTGCATATGCTTTAAACTCCTTAACTTTCTGCCATTTACAGATTACTTGGTTCCACAATCGTAGGACACTTAGTTTTTGACAGCTGATTAGAAAAAGATCAAAGTTCTGAACAAATTAATACTTGCACCTATCACAGTAAATGTGTAAATGTGAAACTGTTGCTAATTATCACAAAAATAATCGAAAAGCTTTTAATAGAGCCACAGAGAGCACTGAAGCCATCAGTGCCAGTGGGTTTGGAATGAGATCTGCTTTCCACTAGATCCAGCACTACTTTAGAAGACTCAGTTTACACACAGGAATGCTGCAGCTTTTATTCTTTCTGGCAAGGAAACCCTTCTTGGGCTAGTTACCCACACATCAGTTTTCACAAGGATTTCTGACAACAGCTCACCTGGTGGGCACTCCTGAACTGAAGCATGGGGGAGGAGGGAACAGTTACAGGTGTTCCTTCTGCAATAATCACGTGGGCAGCAGCTCATTGTGCATTATAATGACCTATCAAATCATTCTAGCACAGCTAGGAGAACGACTACTAGCTTGAACAGAAGTTCTTTAAATAGTGCAGTTACCCAAAGAAAAGGTGAGGTCCGACTCCAGCTCATTTAACTTTTTCAGAAGCTCTGTATTGATTTTTTCCAGTTCTTTTTCTTGTTTGTCATCATTCTTCCCATCGCTGTGATAGTTGTACCTTCAGACCAAGCCAAGAGTTAGTAATTTGACTTTACAGCACAGACAGAAGCACTTACACATTTAGACATTTCTACAATTCCTGCATTTTACAAATAAAAAACCTCAGAATGTTACAGCTCCTACCAGCAAGTTTATTGGCATTTGCCATCAGAGACTGGGGGGTAGGCTGAGCTTGCTGCTGCAAACTCAACTCAATAGATTTCTGGTTGCTATACTGACTATACCTGAACTGTTTTGACTAAATAGAAACCTTCCCAGAGGGCTGCATCAAAGGATCAGAACAGACACTTGGAAGCTTTTTTGAAGTCTATTCAGCATATCAGTGAGTACCATTATATATAAAAATAGAAGTTATGCTTGGCTAAAGACAGTGGGATGCATTTATTACATATCCCCCACACAGACACTGCCTCCAATGTTACAACTGGTGCCCAAAGCAGCTCTTCAGCTTTTCTTTAAGAAATAATCAAAGAACGTGACTTTATAAAGGCAATTTCCTAAAAAGCACTCAAAAGCTTCAACTAGGTGTAAAGCCAGATAATAATCAGCATCAAAACAAAACATCCAAATCATCACTGAAGAGACCACGTGGTCCTGTCTGCTCAAGCACAGTGTTTGCAAATACAGCATAAAGAAAATAAATTACCTCACAACACCTAACCCTGGCCAGCCAAGATCTTCAATATACAACAGGCCAACTGTTCTTCTCACTTCTTGCTCAAACTCCTCTCTCAGCTGCAGTGTGCTTGTCAACACTGGTATCTTCATTTTTAAGCAGTCTACCAACTGATCAATGTCTTGTATTTCAGTTCCTAAAACTGCAGAGCAGAAGTGTTACTGTGTGATAAGTGATGGACATGACACAGATGCCTGAATTAAGGATTTGTAAAGGAGCTGCTCTGCAAGCTAATCACAAATATAATTTGCATATAGTATTGAATATCTTGATGTATGTAAGTAGGTTTTTGGTTCCATCATCTATGCACTGATACATCAAAATGAAAGGAAGTAAGGATTTTCTGGAAACCTAATCCTAAAAAGGATTTTCTCATGTTACAAACTAGTAAGGACATGTTACAATATGCTTTTATATTACATAAGTAGCTAGCATTAAAAAAACCCCATGAACATCCCTGTTCCTCCCATAGCCCAACTGGACATGAATTAATTTCCATGCTGGTTTAAAACAAAACATCACAGCATCTGCAAGTAATTTTATTCTAAAATCTGCTGTTCTGTGTACAGTAGGACCTTCACTCATGACTGTCAGCTGTTCTACAGCCTAAGCCACTCACATGCCAACAGGAGACACTGTGCACCCTCTGAGCCCTGCACACTGCTCTGTGCTTCTGTTTGAAGTTTGAACTAAGAGTACAAGACACTTTCCAAAACACAGGTTTTTTTAATATCTCCCCTCCACCAGTAATTATAGAAAACCCTGGAGGCTTAGTAAATAATTATTCTAGCTAAGTGGCTGTATTTTGAACACAAACACCATTGCAGTGTTGAAACACCTATGTAGACAGGTCAGGCATCTGGTGTTAAGCAGCTGAGAGAGGAATTTAACTGCTTTTCCTAATTAACTGTTTTTCCTAATGAGTTTAGAAAGTAATCAGGAAGTCTTTCTCTGCAGAGGTAGTGAGGCAACATGACCCACAATAGCTGGGCTCCCATTAATGCACCCAGTGCTGAGATACAGCAAAACAACAAAGCTGAGGTGGTTTTGGTTTGTTTGTAAGAAAATCCTCCCCACAGGAGAATATTCCAAGAAGCTCCTTGAGCAGATGTGCTTTTACCCCAGGAGATTGTTGTGCCCTTCCTCAGCAGAGGCCAGTGTTTCCAGGGGCTGGCTGCAGTGAGTGTTACCTGCAGAAGTCATGAGGGGGCTGAAGCGCACGCACGTGCCTTCGTCCTCCAGCTCCACCACATCGACCCCGCTGGCAGGAACCAGCTGTGCCAGCTGCTCTCCCAGCTGCAGGGAAAAGGCACAGTTAGGGAACTGCACAGAGCATGGCTCCTGCAGGCCCTGCCCCAGGCCTTGCCTCGGCTCAGGGAACAACAGCGACATGGCTTTCTCTCAAAATCAGTTCTTGCACCAAAATACTTCACCCGGCAGGCGAGATGCCGGAGTTTGATAGATCCTTAAAATCACAAAAATTTGGGATAAGCTGCATTACAAGTCAGAATTTTATGCAAAATTGTCATTGCCATTAGGTGTGCCATGATTTCTGCACAAGGGATCCAAACCAGCCATGTGCTCAGTTCTGCCAGGCTTCTAGAATTAACTCAAGAGCTGGAAAAGGCAGCTGCCTGTTAAAGAATACATAAACATTGGCAATAGAGCATTTGGCTGATTTAAAGGAATTCTGAAGTTTACACGTATTCCCACAAGACCAGGGGAAAAACCAACAGCTTAAGATTCAGGAATGATTTCAGTAGTAATTATATGTAAAATATATGTAAAATGATCAGAAATATGAAAGCAACTTTACTTCAGAGCAAATAAATCTTTTAAACAGCCACAAGTTTTGCAAAGGAAATCAGATGGAGAACATCTTTCAAAGTATCTGAAAAAGGGTTTATAGCTCCTGATAACCCCCAAACCACTGGCACTCCCCTGCCCTAAAGAAAAAAGCATCCATTCTTACCCACTGATTGAAGGTGTCATAAATGTGCCTTTCATTGCTTATTATGGGGTGCTGAATAGTTGAGGCCTGTGCAGCATGTGAAGTCTGATCTGAATCCAAAGACACAAGAATCACAGAAGTGTATTTTTATTTACTTAATTAAATAAAAGGCAACCTAAAATTTAGATAAAAGACAATTACATTTCCTAGCTAATGTAACACATCTACACTGGAGTAGATGAACATGGATGTTTTTGTAAAAATATCTTGAACACAATAAATGCTAGAAGTAAAACAGCGTTGAAACTGATAGTTTTAAAAAAAAAAAAAATCCAAAAACCTAGTAAAATACTTCTGAGTTTTGAGGTTAAAATGCCCCAATGGAAACACAACCAGTGTTTTCACAAAACAAAATCCTGTCACAGGAGGCTGCAATATTTAATAACTGTGACAGCACTTCCAGAGCTGTTCCCAATGTGTTCTGCTGCTTTTAAAATTACTGCAACAGGAACTGTAATCAGTAGACCACAGCAATGTAGTGCTTGCCACGAGCTATGAAATATTTGAAAGGAACAGAAAACCTGAACAAACCAAAATCTCTCCCCACCAGTACACTCATACACAGCCTGCAGCTTGTAAGAGACTTCCATCATCTGCTCTCAAGATCAAAATTATATGCAAATCTTCTCACTCAAGAAGGCAGAAAATTACTTGTTATGAAAATTTAAAACACTGCAGTCTGTCTAAAAAAAGAAGCTATCACATGTACAATTTGTCACAGATTATGACCAGCATTCACAAACTCTTTAAAAGCACGTCACACGAGAGAACTGCAGTACATCATATTTATCTCAAATTCATTTGGTGAATTAGTAGTTTAAAATACTGCATAGAGAGGGGTTTATTTTTTGTTGTTTGGTTTTAAATAAATCACATACCTCTATTTGAATATTCCTGGAAAAACTTGAAAACCACCACTGGTGAACTCAGTTCATCTTCAACCTTCAAAGAAAAAAATATTTTCCTGTTTTTTTAAAAACTTAACATCACATACAATTCTTTACACTGCAGAGCAAAGCTTGAGCACTCTTGGAAATCACCCCAGAATCATTGGGAAACATCAAGAAAGCTCCAGCAGGAAAAGTAAAGCAATTATAATTGCTCCTGCTTTGGAGAAACGGACTGTGCTACTTCTGGAGACAATCTGAGGCTACATTTCACAATCCTAAAAATGCAGGAATTATTTAAGTATTTATTTAAATTGCAGGGTAAATTAATACTCTACAGCTTACTGAGTAAGCTAAATTTTCTATACATCAAATATCAGCTAAAACTTGGGAGTGAGGTTCAGGGAATAAAATCACCAACTCCTGTTGGACAGGACATCTCACAGAAACTGAATTTGGAATGAATACATTAGCTGTGATTTCTAAACCTACTTCTGGTGCAAAAACCTCAGCTGGGATAATTTTTGTGTACAATTTCACAGGGCTCACAATATGATCTCAACAGCAGGGTAAGATGCAGTCAGAATATCTTGGAGACACTTAGGGAAACTGGTTTCATAGATGTATTGTTGAGCAAACCTGTGTTCAAAATGGAATTAAATCAAACTCTGAACACAACTTTGGGATGCTCTTCTGCACTCCCCTGGGTGCACCAGCACAGAGCAATGGAACAAACATGATCCAGAGGTCACACACCACGAGCTATGAGACTCCACTGAACACCAGAACTTAATTAGAAAGATCCCAAGCGTCTTCAAAACAATGGCTGTGATTAACATAATATTTTTAAATAATTTATTCTAAAGTTATTCTTATCATAATAGGCAGAAACTAAGATACACAACCAAAGTATTAAAAGCAGACTGTACCGAAGTTTTAATGAAATCCAGGTTTTTCAAGTTTTCCAGCAGCCTTTGACTCTAGAAGACCAGAGCAGAAGGAGAACAAATAGAGGAGAGAAACACAGTTTTAGAAGCTGAAAGTTATTCTGAAAAACATTAAACAGTCACAATTTTTGAGCAAACCCCTCCAATATGTGAGACTCATCCACTTTTAATTTGTCAATTTGGAATGTTATAGAAAAGTATTTTCTGGGTTTAGTAAAACACTGACTACTAAGTGTGATCTTTAAGAAATAATATTTTGCATATAAGCACTGCATTTTGTAATTAACACATACTGGATCTTAACTTTTACTAAAGTAAGGACTCCAAATATTGTGCACTTGTACCTCAAATGTTCTGAAGTCCTTTTTACTAAAAGTAATTTACTGTTACTTAAATCAATACAATGCCAAGTAGAGGAGGAAAATAAACTTAAGTGACAAAAAAGGGAATTATTATGTTACCTCACTGCCTAGGAAGAACAAAGACTTTTTTCTCATTTATAAAAATATACATACAATCTAACAGTAAAAGCACATCCCTTCCTCAAACATTTTCCTGTGCTTTCATTGTGGGTGTAACAATATGACCCAATGTTATACTGTCAACAACTGCTCTACTTTCTACAACACATCACAATAACCAGAAAGATCTATCAAGAGCTGTCATAAATCCCTGCTGAGCTGTTGCTCACCAGTTGTGAGGCATGTTTTATCCTCTCCACAATGCCATCGTGGCCCAGGTACTGCAAGGAGAGCCACAGGGGCAGGGCACGGAGCTTCTCCACGGGCTGGCTCGACGTCAGCCCCGCTGCCAAGGACTGAGGAGGAAAACAAACAAACCACTGTTAACCTCTCCTCAATGCTGCCCTTTTCCCAGCTTTGGAAATTGTAATTTGGATGCTTATGAAGAACACAGCAGCACACTGTGATCAGTATCTCGAGGACGGTGAGGGAGAATCTGAACATACCAAGGATGGATCCTCGTGTCTGTAGAGTGTCACTGCAGGCACTGCTGGGAGCCCCAGCCAGGAACCCAGGGTCAGAGTCATGCTGTCACATTTTGTAGCAGCCTGAAGTTTATTACAATAAGCACAATATAAGCCATATATACTTTGATTAACCTTGCACAAGCACATTTTAAAGTTTCTAGATATAGTGAAACATACCAGTACAGAAGAGGAGACATAACCCAAAGCCAAAGTTGCCAGATTCACGCTGGAGAAAAAAAAAATTGAGCATATATTAAATATGTATTAAGAGACAGCATTTTAATCTGCAGTTTAAATATTTCATATTGATGTGTAAAGGGAGGTAATTTTTGTTCATGTATTTTTCATTAACAATGCAGGAGATGTTGCTACTTGGTATTCTGAGAATGAAAACTCAAAAGTAAAAATCTACTTCGTTCTAAAAATTTTCCGTCCAACATTTGGTGAAATCATCACCCAATGTCGTATCCACAATTTAGCATCCATTTGGTATCAGAAATAAATAGTATGCAAATACAGCTACTCTACAAAATACCAGGAGAAACAGTCTTTATTTCAGCTTCAAAACATATAATCTTAGAGCACTGGAGTCTTCACTGACATTGTCCAAGTTTTTGGAATTTCTTTTTCTCTTGGTTTAATCCCCCTCCCAGTTCTTGCTGCAGTCTTCTTGACAACCTTTACTGAAGTGCCATTTCATTCTCAATAACCACTGTTATAATGTTCTCCCTGAATTAGAAGGTCTTTTTAGGCCTCCCTGGACTAGAAGGTCTTTTTATTCATACTTCAAGCTCTTCAAAGCAAGGGCAGATAAGATTATCTGAATAAAAGTGATCACTAATCTGTGCTGAAATTACCTCTCCGATTAATTCTTCCTGTGTATGTAAATCAATTTCTATCTCACAATAACAAAATTATAACCATATGAATGCTTGCTATGACAAAACTAAAGTTGGCCCTTTGGCTCTCTGTGAGCTGCCAAATTAGATGGTGTCTATTAGCCATGCTTTTTAATGAATGTAGTTCTGGAGCAGTCTCCAGTTCCATACCCTTCCACATGGAGCCACATCTTGTGCTGCTCACAGAGCTCCTTCAGCCGGCCCAGCTTGTCCGTGTGCCCAGCACCCGGAGTCCCTGCGTGGAGCAAGAGGCAGTGACAGCAGCAGCACTGAGGCTCTACCACATGAGCCTCTTGTACTGCTTAACAACTCAGATCACTTTCCAGGGCCCAGGCAAGTAACACTCACCTCCCTCATTCATACTTAAATCATATATTGTACGTGTTCAATTAACTAAAAGAAAAATATTTCAAGAAAAATTTTTCAAGGTAAAGTTGATGGCACATCCATCAAAAAATTCTGAAGTGTTAAGGTAGAACTGATTTTTAACAAGGTATCTGCACACACTAAAGTAAGTTACAGTCATAATGTATCAACTGATATATGCAAAACTGTAACAGCACAATTCAAATTTAAATTAGTTAAATAAAATCCCCTTTGGACAGATAATTATTGTGTGGTCATTAAGACATTTCCTCATATTTATTGATATGCAACCATTGAGCTGTTTAGGAAAATATGTTTTTATTTTTTTATGGCATATGTATTCATGAAATAGCATAGAGTTTTTTGTGATTGTTTGTCCACAGCACTTACCAGCATTGGCCACAAGCAACAAAGGCAGTTTTCCAAACTCAACATCATCTTTAATCAGTCTGTCCAACAAAGCAACATCCTGGTATCAGTAAGAAAACAATGTTTGTCAAACACTGAATTGTTTCTGCTGAACTGGGAAAATACATTAAGATTGAAATGAACAGCATTCTGAAGTTCTGAAAGGAAACATTCTCAATGTCTTTGATTTTGGCTTGGACTTTCTTCTTCTCAAAGGCAAAATAATCTGAAGGCCAAATAAAGCATTTGTGAAAAATAAAACACTAATTCACATAGTTCGTGAAAATACTCCAACCATTCCTATTCTAGAGATCTTGCACTAAAAAGCACTTTACTTAAAAGCCATTAAAATATTTTGCAAATGACAAGACCAAGATACACACTGCTTTTAGAAAACTCCCATCTATGATTCACACAGCTTTATCACAGAAGACTTTAGAGGTTGAAAAAGTCAATATATTAACAACTTTTCTTAACAACATCCTTAATATTCATTTAATGAGGCCTAAAAACCAACCAACCATAGCACAGAAAGAGCTGTTAGGGAGGACAAACTTACCATTTGGTGCTGAGACCCAAACATAGTGTTACAAGGCACACGGCACATGCAGGAAAGGGGCAACCCCAACTGCAACAGAAATGATGGAATTTCAACTGAGAAATATTCTTTTCATGTGTTCACAGAGTGGCACAAAAACCAGTGTGACAATAGAAACATTAATATTACATTACAAAGTAAGTTTTCTGCTAAAACTTATAAACAAATTATGTATGTTTGGGCTCAGGTCTATCTCACATGACCAACAGCTTATGCAAAGCACAATGCAACCTAAAAACAATCACTCATGTTTTACGAAGTCAGCATGCAGGATTCTTTCACTGGAAATATTCAGAAAATTTCTCTTCCTCCCACTGAATCACTGCTGCAAAACACAGGCTGTAAATAAAAACTCAAAAGTATTTTTCCTAGACAAATGATTTTATTTTAAATGTATGGTCCACTACAGCTGAGGTTATGCCCGATATGCACTCTGCTTCTTTTGCTGTTATTTACACCATTAAGA
This sequence comes from Thryothorus ludovicianus, assembly GCA_013397245.1. Taxonomy (NCBI): domain Eukaryota; kingdom Metazoa; phylum Chordata; class Aves; order Passeriformes; family Certhiidae; genus Thryothorus; species Thryothorus ludovicianus. The sequence goes on along the minus strand of VZTB01007865.1, from coordinate 11,332 downwards.
AAAATAAGTTGTGAAAACCCCAAAGCTACGCAGGCAACACAAAGCCAGGCAGGCTCTAACTGCAGCTAAAATCTCCCTGAGTGACTTTACCTGATTGCAGAGAGCTTGGCCCAGGCCTGTTCTGGCTGCAGAACTGATGTATATGACAGGCTGCTTAGTGTAGAGCACATTAAACCCCTCCAGAGTATAATCTTCATAGCGGGTATGAATTACAAGTCGACAGATTTTTAGGAGACCTTCACGATCATCTTCATGGTAATAGGCTGATCCATTTTCATACCTGCAAGAAAAGCCAAGTAAATATGACCAACAGTCAGTTTAGGGACTAAAATAACACTGATCAACAAACAGGCTCGCCACAGGACAGAGAAGATGATAATAAAAAACCTTCTATTTTCTCTGTTTAAAGTAGATTAAAAGAAAATTTTCTCAAGACAGGTTGAGATTAACAATGAAAGAAGCCTAGTATATATTTTCATTTAGACTCAGAGTAAGAAAGAAAGAAACATCTCTGTTCCATTAAGTTTGCCTTTAGACAGTTCAAAACCTTGCTTACTAAAAGCAGATTGTGGAAGGAAACACACAAAAGGCTTCATTCTGGTTTTAACATAGATTTAAATTCTGGACTGTAATTTTAAAGATAATGCAACCTGTTATTCATTAGGCTAGGTTAAGGCTGTGTTTCAGACCTTCCAAGGATTTCTAAATTTGTGGCACAGTGGTTTCTTTTGCTGACATCCTCAGTCGAGTCACATCCATTTTTAAACATTATCCCTGCCTTGTCACACAAGTTATTCCCAGGCACTCACCTGAAAAGCCTGCAGAGCCAGAGAGTGGTGTCAGAAAGGATCCTCGTTGTCAGCTTTCTCAGTCTTTCTCTGTCCAGCACAGATATATAGGCAGCCAAACTATGTCCCAGTAGAGCCATGTGACCCTGTTCACCAAGATTCTGAAGCCTGCAAGCCAGAACAGAGGAATTGCCAACCAAATCCAAGTCATGGGCAGTACAGTAATATGGGGTTTGTGGATTTTTAATGTAGACTGGTAGAATTGGTTGACTTGCAATTTAAATATTTAGCAGAGAGAAGTGCAGTACATCACAGGCACCCTCCTGTATGACACACTAAGCTGCCAGGGCACTTCACTTGGCCCAGCTGCCACAGGAACAGCTCCTGCTTGAACCAGCCAACATGAGCTGGAACTAAGCACCTTATCTGCACTGGGACTTGGAAGTGCATTAACACCCTTCTCTCCTAGGCACAGAAATAACAGGACACTTACATTACTGTGTTAAAGGTGCAGCTTTTCTTTGTTTGCAGGGGCTCTTTGTTGGTTGTTTTGTTATTTATGGGTTTTGGGTTTGTTTTTTTTTTTTAAATCTTAAGTATGTTATTTGAATGTTAGTTTTCAATAATCCTCTGCAGATCATTTAGTACTATTTCCATTTTACTAAAATATGGAAACAAATTTTTTTCCTTTTGTTTTAAAATCTATAGAGATACATGATAAAAATCTATCAGTATTCAAAGCTTTAAGACTCTGACTTAAAATAACTTTCAGAAAGCAGAAAAAAATGAGCTGTCACATGACAAACAATTTCCTTGTATAACTCAATTTAGTAATTAGTAAAGGAAGCTTTGCAATTTTAAGAAACCCAAGCCTCATGCATTATTCTGCTTCACTATACAATGTAAAGAGCCTTTAAAAAGTTACTTGATTGCATAGAATTTACACTTTAAAATATATAATACATATACTTATGTATATAAGTGTATATACTAAAATATATAGAGAAATGATATATGCTGAAACACATATAGAACTTAAAATTAAGTAAGTGGTATAGTGATCAGAATAAAAACAAAATAAAAAAAATCAGCTGTCTTCCACATCCAGTAACTGATATTTGCCTCACCTGTAGGACTGTGAAGTTTCCTCTTCCTCCTCTCCATGCATCAGGTTCTGAACTAACTGAAGTATGCTCACCATATCCTGGCCACTGGGAGGAGAAACAAAACAAATTAAAGAGACACAAAAAGGTAAATACCAGCATCTAAAAGAGGCCATCTGGGACACTCCACTTTTACTGAATACTGAGTACAGCAACAGAAATGGTTCCTTGGTCTCAGAAAAATTGATCAGAAAGATGAGGATGCTGAATCAATTCAAAACCCTACTTGCTTATAGTAGGAGACTCAGAAAAACAAATCTACTGATACCTGAAAATTTGGTCTGAAAAGTCTGATTTGCCAACATTGAATTCTTATTGCTACACAGCCAACCAAGGCAGTAGCTAAGGATCCACATTTCACTTCACATGAACCAGCTTCAGCTCATAACTCAGCACATCTCAAACAATTCCCTACAAATCTCAGTTTCTGGCAGACACAAGCTATGTCAGATTTCTCACATGACGTTGTAAAACTGGAAAACACCTCAATTTTTATAAATCCAACTAAAATTTTCAGTAGTGTAAGAACTTACATTGACAGCTGAAATTGCTTTTTATTAATAGAAAAGATAACTCAGTGTCACCACTCAAAATCAGGGTTAGTTTCTGCACAGCAGAGACTTAAATAGCTTTTGCAATATTTTCTGAAGTGCTAGCCTGAGCTCCTGCAGGACCATCTCCCACAGAGGACAAAACCAATTTAAATCTTCATTTTCAGGTACAATGGTCTCACCAACCTTAGGCAGAAGAGCTCTGTTTAATTTCTAAAGACAGCTGTGCTGAAAAGGTAGAAAGTTTCTGGAGTTTGGTGGATTTTTTTGTTGTTTTTTCACTGTTTCTACCTTATCAGTCTCAGGGTTTTTTTTAAATCTGTGTACCTTAATTCAATAGAATTTAAGTCTCAATCACAGCTGTAGGCATCACTACCTCATCAGATTCCAAGAGTTCAAAATTTCAGTCACCAAGGACATGTAATCTTTTTTTCTCTTTTCTACATGAGAATGAAAATAGTTCATATGATTATAGTATGACTTTTTTTTCCCCTATGTGAGTATGGGAAGAAATTGATTATGATGCCTGAAAAATGTTGCTTTTCCCATTAATGCAAGTTGCTTGGAAGACAAACATGCTATGTTTAATTTAAGATTTTGAAAAGAGCATTATCTAAACACTGACGCTGCCTACCTGCCTTGGAGTGGTCCAGGAATATCCTTCCGTGCATATTTCTTTTCATTTTCCTCCTCCACTTTCCTAAATTAAAGACACAGAATAAACTCTGTATTTAGTTTGTGTTTGATAACGTCAAATATGTAACTGACTTTGACTTGCAGAAGTACATATTAACACATATCAACTTCACTGACAGCAGATTCAGAAATAAACCAGATGAGATCAACACAAAAGTTTAGTTCAGACTAAATTAAAGAGTTCCTAAATTGTTGGGATTTTCAGTTCTTTAACAGAAAGCTTAGAGAAGAATCTCATATATACAGGAATCAAAAATTACTTGCACTGCAATAATTAAAAAAAAATCCTAACTTTGAAAAATAGATTTGTTTTAGGTATTAGAGAACAGGCATAAATAAGTAACATTTACTTTAAAAATCCCAGTGTTTGAGAAACAAAGATGATTTGTATAGGTGTAAGCTTCAGAATGACAATGTGACCTTAAACTACCAGGAAAACAGAGGGTTTTCCTGCTTAATGCCAGTGACACAAATAATCCTCCCCTTAGCACCAACAGCTGTTGGGTTTTTTGCACATACCTCTGATTGTCTTCCAGCATCTTCATTGCTTCGTTCAGATTCTTCCCCATTTCTGCTAGAGTAGGGTCCACCATCTTTTAGGAAAAAGACAGCAACTTTTAGGAAAGATCAAAACCCATTTGTCTTACTATTGTCTCTACAATCTAATAAATCCTAGAAGGGGTTAAAAACTCAACATTTGGATCTAGAAAGACAAGAAAGTATCCTCTGAGACTGCCCTAGATGAGAAATAAAACAGCATCATTCCCTGCCATTCCCCCAGCAGACTTTTACAACAGTAGTTTTCAAAACAGATGAGAAAACACCTAACCCAAATATTCTTGTAAATCTATTTTTTCTATCTCTTGTACCTTTAAACTAGTTTTTAATCTTAACTAATTGGAGAAATCCCCTTTATGTAAAGAATGAAAGTAACCTGCAGTAGGCAGCTAAGCCAGGCTGACATGCAGCAATTATCCTTTAGCTGCACAGAACAGGCCAAAAATCCTGATCTCTGCTGAAATCAGGTAACCACAGGTATTGCCAGGATAGAAGAGCTTAAAAATCATGGAACTTATTTGCCCTGAACTGATGACAAGCTCAAAGTATTTGCCAAAAAACTGCTCTGGCTTTGAAGAAATCTCTTTCATAAACTTTAACCCAAGAGGCCTGACAGAAGCTTGTGACACTGACACAAGACACCCAGACAGGAGGATTTATCCATTTAAGGAATAGATGCCATTTGAAACTTCCAGAGAATGTGGAAGGTGTCACCTGTCAGAGCCCAAGTTACCTATCTTTGAAAAATAAATATACCCCAGTGTGAGGGTAGAAGGCAACACCACTGCCAAGCCCCTTCACGTTAGAAGGCAGAACCCCCCGAGACACTCAAGGCACCCCTTTACAGACAGAGTCCCTTCTCCCTGCCTCTGCAAAACCTCCAAAAATTCAACACCAAGCCATCACCCACCTACCAAAGACTGGTGGTTACCCCTGCAGGCTGCTGCTGAGGTTGAAGGGACAGTGGGAGGGACAGGGATTGCTTAAAGAAAAAAATCCCACAGGCAAACGCATTCACTCAGGCAGATGCAGACACAAAAGCAAATTTAATCACAGAAGGTAGTGGGATTCATTTACATGAGGATTTTACACTATATTCATCCAGAGGGCTGATCAAGAAAGGAAAAAAAAAAATTAAGTTGAGAGTTACCATATGTTCAAAGACTATTTTTAACGAAATATTTTGAGATTTAACTCACATTACAGCAAATGGTAGGTGGCTGAAAGAATCAGTAGCTGGGCATGGGCACAGTGATCAGACCAAGACTGACAATTCTCTATTCTGTGGCTTTGGAAGGGGACAGTAACAAATGTTTGGGGGAAGAACAAAAGAACAGAGCAAATACTGAGCAATATTTTACCATAAGAACTCCCAGCATTCAGCAATAAATAGGTTTTTACACTTTTACACTGGCTTGTACAACAACCACCAGGTATGAGGGCCACAACCTAATTAAACACTGAGTGACAAAGCAGTAAAGTACAAAAAGTTCCAGAACTCATCACAGATTAAAAAAACCCAACACACACTGCAAGTATTCAATACTCAGAAGAAAACAGATATAATAATCAAAGGAAAAAATAGAAATTTAATTTTTGGCTATATTTTCATACATTTTGAGTGGTTTCCTGAGTTGCATCATGTCAAAGAAACTCTGGAAAGAAGTTTGGGGAAAAAAAAAAAAAATCAGCTTTGCTCCTGCAAGCCCTTAGAGCATAAATGATTGGACTAATCTACTGATTGTGATTATCTCACATAATTTAATTCAGGCTGCCATAAAACATCATCAGTGTTTTATGTAATTGCCTTCTGGAAGGCAGTTACTTATTTGAACCTTCTTTAGCATCACATACAAATACTCAAACAGATTTGTTGTAAATGAGGACTCGAGATAGAGACATTACAAAAAGGGCTCTGAGCTGCTTTTGTTTGCTACTAACATAAAATTCACCTGCTGAAATGACATCAGATATTAAAACCTGCACATCCTTACCTTGTGAGTCACCCTGTCTCACTCACTAATTGCACACATGAAACCCTTCTGCCAATAAGCTGCCAGAATAGCAACATAAAATACTGCTTTTAAACTTCTAAGTTACACTAAGCTCCAAAAAATGCTATGAAATCCACAGCCTTTGAATTCTTATATGGACTGAATTGGAAAATTAATCCCTTCTGATTTTTTCCAATTGCTAAGTGGATATGCAGCAGCTTATTTTCTCCTGTGAATTCTGGAAGGAGAAAAAGCTCCCTTTACCTGCTGCATGCTGAACTTTCTACTCGCTCCTTTGCTCTCATTAGTAAGGGCACGGAGGTGGGGAGGAGCAGAAATTCTGCTGATTTTAAGCAGCAAGAAAAATAGGTGTGGCAAAGTTGCAACAACAAATCGTTTAGTTAAGAAAGGTTTCTGAACACACTGTAATAACAAGAGCAGTAATAAACATGGTATTTTTTTCATGGTCTTGAACTGTTTTTGAAGATGAACGCTCCCTCCTGAGGCACAGGACAGCAGAGGTGTTGAGGGGGTTAAAGCAGCTGCAGGAAGTTCCTGCACTCAGCCCTCCTCCTGCATCACAGGCAGCCTTTGGCCAGGAGGTTACAAGAAATGCAAATCCTGCCAAGCTCTAAGGAGGCAGCAGCCCTGGATTTTTCCTTCCAGGTGTCCATTCAGCACCCCAACACCTCCTGCCTCCTTCAGCCCCTCACACACCCCACTCAGCCTGCTTTGACTTTCATCACTCACTGCCTTCAAACGTGCAAATCCAGCTCCCCAAAGTTATCCTGCAATAGCTTTGGTCTGTAGTCACTTCCCCATTCTGTAATAATCTGTTAGAATTTATTAAGTACTTTGAACTGTGAACTGTTTATGATTTTATAGGCAGGATGTCACACCTTGGAGTCACTTGGCAACTGGGGAGAGGATAAGGAGCCATTCTCTAACTGTGATAAGACTGAAAATTAATTGCAAATTCAAAAGGGAGAATGCTGCTTCTACAGCAATGTTTTACAATCCTGATTTTTCATTTCTGTAGGCTGTACTCCTAATGAAATAAAGGGATGAATTTTAAACAGTTTACATCAACTAATGTTGTGCAAAGCAACTCACAGGTGTAGCTCATTCCCTCTTTCATGGGAGCTCATTTTCCCACTACATTATTATAACACCTTAAAAGAAAGTTTTACCATAAAAAACCAAAACCTCAACAGTAAATTAATCTCAAACAATATCACTATTCTTCAACCAAAAGAATATTGTTTTAATTCTCCAGGGTAAGAAAAGTTTAAGATAATAAAAAACCCCAGGCACTTCATGATGGTTTGGCTTGAATAAAAATGGCACCATGTCACCACAAGACTTCTGCTTATAGATATTCACTCTTTTAACCTTTATTTATTCCCCTGATATGCATGAGGACCTTAATGCAGGCCTGCTGCCCTGAGTTTTCTGTAAACTTACCAGGATGTTGTGGTAAATAGCACAGTAACAAAAGATAAGAGCCACAGGCTAAACAAGAAACCAAAATGTTTTTTTTTTCATGTTTAGGGAAAATATTGCTGTAGAGATAGCAAGAAATTACAAGGAAAGAATTTGCACTATTTTACCATTGACAAAGTCACCTAACTTGAAACTGCAAATCCTTCAGTCACTTCTATCAAAATCCAAATGAGGAAAAAAAAAATAGAATAGTTCTGTTAGGGCAAATTTCTGAAATCTAACACAGGCTTCCAGAATCGTTGAAACAAGTTCAGCCCAACAATTCAGGTTTCTGAATTTTAGCCCAACAAAAGGTTTCTGAATTTCAAATAAAATTAATTGTAATTATATTACTTATGACACACAATACCCTAAAAAATAACGCAAAAAAAAAAATCTGCTGAAACAGAGTTAATTTGCAAAATCAAACCAAGAGATTTTTTGGCGTGCACTCCTGTGTGCCAGATTCTACAATGGTTTTCACTGCAGTTCTACTGTGCCATGTTTTCAATTCTCAAGAAGTTTCTCATCTGCTAAAAAAAATCTTTTTCCATTTGCAAGACCCATGCAACGTCACTGCATCACAGCTCATTACCTGATTGTACCTAAAGGGTTATGAAAAATACAAAGTTGCAACAAGTGTTAATACAAGTTTAAAAGTATTTATCACAGCACTGGCACCCTGCTAAGTGTGTACAAACACATGGCAAGGAGAGAATCCATGGTTCAAATAAAAGACAGCCTCAAATCTATTGTGATAAAGCTTAAATAATGTCCATGAGATAAGTGGACAGACATTCTCTGCAGAAAAATGTATCCCAGCTTGGAGGAATTTCAAATATATTTGGGGAGAAGACTTCTGATATATCATGCTCAAGACTTGATAAACTGCAAATTGCACAGATTTACCACAATCTTAACCAAAGACCATTCCAGGAGGGCACCCACTGCTAAATATCTAGAACACCATAATTGCATTATGGCATTTTATTATACAGAAAAACCACAGCTTTTATCACACATGTGGAAAAAGCTGTGATAAACAAGTGAGGAAGTAAACCAAATGATAATTGTTGACACATATCCGTCTACACAGACGGAAAAATCAGACAGGCAAGTTTTTGCAGACCATTATGGATTATTCCTCACATCAAGAATTACCAAAACATGGACATATTTTAGGTATTTCATTCTTACAGTGTGTTTATTGCCTCTTATCATGAACTAGTCAAGCAGAGAACTTGATCAGTACTACACTTGCCCTATATTAATAATTTTCTATATTAATGTGCCCTATATTAATGCACCTTCTTGAAATAATTCTGGATCATACCAGTGTTCTCTTTGAGTCCAGTTCATACACAGCACACTCCAAACCATTCCAATGAAAATTAAAATTTTCCAAAACAAGCAGAAGTCACTTCAGTCAGCACGAGTCAGGAACCTAAGCTTTTAAACTCTAACAAATACTCTGCAACAGTGTATTCTTCAAGAAGCTCGTAATATATCAAACTTTTTTTCCCACCAACCCATTAGCCACGTCACAAGGATACTTCCTGAATTTCCTGACCATTTTACTGGAGCGCATCCCACTCGAATTTCTCGGGACCACCCCAAGGATCACAGAGACCCGAGCGTGCTGCATACAGTCAATGACGCAAGGAGGGGCGTGAGCGTTCTCAGCCTCAGGCACACAAAATCCGCGATATTCCGGCGGCACTCGCTGCCCAGGGCCGGCGGGGCCGGGCTGCGCTTCCCACAGGGCAGCGAACGGCTCCGCTTCAACGTAAAAAATGGGTAAAATAATAACCGGTTTGGTAATATTTCCTCTCCTATCCTGCTGAAGGCTAAGGCTAGCAGGAAATAAGCTCCATCTTTTTTTAAAAGAAAACAAAAAACCCGCTCCTAAAGCATTTCCTGATAGTTATCCTGCCTAGTTCCAGATCCGGGACACGGATACCCGGTCACACAAGCGGCTCCGGGGGCCGAGGGGGATACGCCCGGGGGCTCCGCTGCTGCCCCAAAGCTCCGGCCGGCAAAGCCGCCTCAGCCCCAGGGACAGCGCCGCGCCCCGAGCCCCGGCCGCCGCCGGCCCGCGCCCCTCCCCGCGGNCGGCCCTCGGCTCCGCGCACTGCCTGGGGCCGCTCCCCCCCGCGCCGGCTGGTGGAACAATCCCGGGGGGAGCCCGGGCCAGTGACAGACACCGGCGCATGCGCAGGAAGCGCGGTCCGGGCGGCCATGGGTGCCGGTTCGGGTGCGGAACTGCGAGTACGCGGGTTCGAGTCCCCGCCGCGGCGGGTCGTGGCAGGCCGGACCTGGCAGGGCTCTGCGTGGCATCAGCCTTCGTGAACCTCTCGATTGTCACCCTGCTGTCGCTTACGGGGGCACCAAAGCCTTTCCTGCGCGTACGGGTTCCGCGCCGGCACGCTGCACAACCGCGGCGCACAGCATGCACCTGCCCGTGGGCTCCCGTTTGACAAGCAGCACCCGGAGACCCAAACCCTGGACTTTTCCTGAGCTTTATTTCTGTTCTTCCAAACTGGAGTTGCTTTTCGGTACATATCCCTCGTCGTATTTGTGCCATTGATGTTATTTAATAGCACTGTTTGCAGCTGGCGTTGTTTTACACAGGGATGTGCTGGGATGAGGGGCCGGAATGAGCAGCCCCTGGGGCCCTGACATAGCGTGTCCGCCAAGCGCTTTTAGATTAAAATTTACTTAAATATGCAAGCCATCCATGCCTATTTTTAGTCATTAATGGAAGAATTCATGATAATTTCAAAGGCATTAATCTGGGTCACAGAGCGAACTACCACCTCCTGCCTGGAGATGGTTCCCTCACCCAAGGCTGGAGCAAGGGGAATCTCCCAGCGCTCCCGGATGCGCTCCTTTCCTTCCGTGGCCAAAGGGGATGTCCTGCAAACACCAGCCACCCTGGGTGTCACCTCACTTCGTGGACTTCAGGTCTGCTTTGTGGCACTGGTTCTCTGTGTACAAAGCTGTGTAAATGAGTCTCTTCAATAACCTCATATCACTTGAGGATTTCTCCTCAACTTGTCTCAGCAGCAGAGGGCAAAGCAGAGGAACCCCGCTGGCTGGTGCTGCTCAGCAAGTGTGCATCGGCCCTGCTCAGACTGCAAAACAAGGGCAAAATTGAAAAGAAAAAGCTGTAACGTGGTCATGCAAGCAGGCAACAAGGAGATAATTAAAGATAATAAGGAAACAGTGCTTAGTTTTCATTTGTCACTCAATAGTTGCGGCACTAATGCACAGTGACCCCATCGTGCTGCTTACACCAAAGCCCAGGCGGCACAGTCACCTACATCTTCGGGGTGAACGCACAGGCACTTGCCAAGGAGCCCACGAGCTGACACGGCCGGCTGCCCTGCCATCACCCGCGGGCCATCCAGCATCCCCGGGGCCCGGCGTGGGGAGCCGGCCCTCCCGGGGACAGCGAGCGCTCCGGGGCCGCGGGGATGGCGAGGCGGC
>VZTB01007861.1:73363-101824 GCA_013397245.1 Thryothorus ludovicianus | reverse complement strand
ACTGGTACCTTGTTGTGGATTGGCTGAGACACCTGACACTCAATGCCCTGGAGAAATGATTGCTCAGGAATAAATAATAACAACCAATAGAAACCCTAGGAACGAGCCAATCATTGAGCAGATTCAAAAACTCACTAATCCTGGACCTGAGGAGGCTTTAAGGTTGGGGGTTCTGTTAAGTTCAGGGTTCTCCTTCGGAACATTGTATCCAAGGGAGCAGCTGGCTGTGTTTGATCATTACTTTGTTGCCTTAGGTGTGGCTCTAGCCTGCCCTGGGAGATCTGGGTTTATCCTCAGTCTCGGCCTCTGGCAGTTTTTGTAGTTAATAAAACGAGTTCACTTTCCACCAAAATAGAAAAGTCTGAGCCTCTCTTTATCCATAACACGTTTATTTTCTACATGCTGCAGCAAAGAGCTTCTTCCTCTTTGTCTTCCAAATAAACAAGCTAAAGGAAAATGTTGTAATAGTAAAAAAACTGAGGTAAAAATATTTGCATCTCCATTCCATACAGCACAGTCTTCTTCCATTGCAGCCTAGTAGCTATGTTTTCATCTGTTCTACCAGGCAATGTAAAAACCACTATGCAGCTCAATATCCCTGTTTCAGGGACAAAATTTTCACAGCTGTCCAGGAGGTAAGAAATTACATTTCTTTTACAATGAGGGAAACTAATATATTGCATCAATTTAATTCAGGGAGAATTGAAAACAGACCCGCATGTTCCTAAGGACAAGACCAAGACCCATGCCTGCTACCTTTCAGAATAAATGCACCAAAATGATCTATAAACCCACAGTTTAAACCACGTTGCTCACACATGGAGAGCCTCAAGTTTCTGGCAGACAATACAGCCATCCATTTTCACAACAACTCACAGAAACCCTCATTGTTACTAGCAATGTTTTCCTCTTTTTATTGTGTGGCCAGCAGTTGCTCCTTCAGTACAAATTAATAGCACACTCGGGATAGGAAGGCCTTTGGGAAACCATTACAGGATTTCAACACCATTTATGTCATCACCATGTGGCGCCTTCTTCACAAAAGGGTAGGGGCAGCAGGTTGTGCCCATGTGCTTGGACAATTGTAATGCTGCAGATTTCATTCATATACCCAGACAGAGGAAATACTTGCCCTTACTGGCTCTAAAAAAGGCCAGTGTTTGATTTAATAAATTCCCTGCCAAGAAAACAGACTCCATTCTCAAAAGTTTAACACTAGTACTCACTGGGTGGCTGAGTGTCTCAGAGCATTGCTAGCAAGCTACAAAGACCTGAACATCTGTGGATTTCCCCAGTTTGAAACCAGCCCAATTCAGCTGTTGCTATACTTAGCAGTCTTAGTAAATACATGAGAGGTGAGTTTGGCAAGCCTCTGTTCCAGCTCTGCATTACAAACTCATCACTATGTCCTTTAAATACAGAGGTTAAAAACCTACCTATGGGGAAACGCATATTTTAAATTCAAGTTAATAAACCTGTCTTCCTGTCTTTGTAAAACATACTTTTGACCTGTTGCTTAATATCCAAACCTTTGTCTATTCAAGCAGTCCTATTGACTTACTTCAGAGATACCACTCATATGGGTTCAGTCATGCACATGCTAAAAAATTCACATGATTAGGCCAAAGTGACTAAATGTGAAGCAGACTGTCAAAACAATAATTTAAAACTCAAGTGCGTAACATTCCATGCTACCATATATAAAGCTGAAAGGAAAGCCTTGCAATCTTAAAGAAAATTGATTTAATAAATACTATAGCAATAACATTAGCAACTATACAAATGCAGTACCTCCTAATTTCAGAACACCGCAGAAATGACAAATCATACTGATCAGAGACAGCACTTATGTATGGCAGGTATTTGTTCCTAAGTCCTTTTAATGGAAAGGTTACAGTATCATTTTTCCCAAGCAGATTATAGCCCATACTCATGTATTCAAATTATGCACAGATGTTACCCTATTATCCTTGCCCTCATGAATCTTGAAAACAAATAACTTATAAATAATTTAATCATTACAGTAGCAGTGCTGTATTCAGTCAGATCTATCTAAAAAAGCAACAAAACTAAGAACCAAATACATGTTCTGGATTAATCTCCTTAAATACTTTTTTCAAGTGTTATTTTCTTCGTAATACTTCATGTCCCAAGGATGATCCATCCTCCTCTGAAAAAAGTAAAAATCAAGACAGACTTCACCAGTGAAAAACAATGACATTCTGTATGTGAATACAGATATCATTACACTGATGCAGTATTTTAACATTGCTCTCTGTGCCACATCTGAGACATGGCTCCTGGTTGTCTGCCCTAACTGTCAGGCCGTTACCAGCATGTAAGATGTGTGTGCTCCCTCTGTTGGCTACCTTGTCTTTAGGTAGGAAAAAAATTTACATAGAAGGGAAAAAAAATGCCTTACTAGGAGGGAACACTACTTTAGGTTTGTGGCTAGGACATGCAAAATTATCTCCTATGAAATGGAGAATGAATTTAGGAAGAGAGAAGAAAACAACTAAATGGCTGAATTTCACCCAGCACTTGACCAGGCCTTAAATTTTGCAAGCATAAATATCTGGTCTCAGAGTTTTCTCTTTATAATGAATTGGTGACATGTATTACTAACACCAACAGGTTCAGACATGCAATAAAGAATTGAGATGTCAAAGTACTGCAATACCAAAGCACAAAAACCGCTATGAAAAACTATGCAGCTGCTTATTTGCTTGCAAATGCCAAAATTAAGCCACAAAGGTAGATTTGGAAAAATACTGGACTCTCTATGCATATTTATAGTATATCATACCAAGAAACCTAAATCAAAGTTTCAAATTTTGTAACAATTATCCTTTCAAAAGGTTTAAAAATAATTCACACTTAATAGAAGTGAATGCCAACAGCTACTTCATTCAGCAACACAAATCAAGCAATTATTCTGGCTTGGTAATTACAAAGACTAAAAGTGGTGGTATTGGTCCTAGTACTGCCTCCACTTTCGAGAGAGGTGATTAACTTGTATGATGTTAGTAGTTCAGACCTCTTTACTCGGTAACACCATCGAAGAACTATGGAAAGCACACAGGAAATGCAGGCACATCTCCTGCTGAGACCCTTCATCCAGGAGCTTCTGAGCCCAGCACAGCTCTGCAGCAGGGAAAAAATAAAAAAGGCAGGGAAAGCTTACAATGTAAACAGGGCTCTCCTGCAAGGCCACAGTTGTTAAAACATATTAGGTAAGGACAAGGCTTAGTAAGCCAGTGACTTATTAGTCAACACAGGAGTGTTTGGCTGGCTGGAATTCCCAAATCAGATTGTCTGTCAGACAATTCCATTACACTGCTCTGATAAAACTTGCAAAACCTTCAGACAGCTACCCTCCTGCAACGTCTGTCAGGACATTCAGCAAGCAGATCTGTGTGGTCTCAGGAGCAGGGATCTATTCTCTTTTAGCTTTCTAGCTGGTTTCCTTGTGATTTCTTTGTTTCTCTCACCCACAACAAACTGAATGCCTGCCTGCAGAGCTGCAGTGGAATACCAGTGGACATCCTTGACAGAAAAACAAAGGTGCTGCTTAGACCTCTATTGTAACACAGTACTTAAAATATCAACAGCTTTAAGGATTCCTACATTTTACTATCAGGCCCAGTCATCATAAGATATTGTGGCTGCAGCAGTACACGGTATTGTTTGAAATATAGCGAAACTCTGCTATACTTTTTGCTGAGTAATTGGTGTGTACAGAGCATTGTTGAGAAGTGAATATGAAATATGAATGTATTTCTCTCTTGACAGCAATGAAGATATCTTTGTCTTTATAATGCACAAAAAATGTTACTAGCTCCCAGCTAAGACTAATGGTTAGAAAAGCTTGTCCTCACTGTAACCTGCAGATGAGAAGATCATGCATGCCCTTTACACTAATCAACTTACAGCATTCTCTCCCCTTCCTCAATTTTTATTTTTTTTCCCCCCCCAGGAAGAAGGAAATAAAAGCATTCTGTTCTGTTTTATCCTGTCTATTCCTGATTATAGGAATACTCCTTTGCCTCCATCAGGACTCAGAAAATAATAGCTGCATAATTTTTACTATATAGGGTCCAGGTTTGGGTTGCTAGAGAAAATCCTGGTATCTGCTCAACTCTTTACATACTAAAATGGATGAACATTCTCTTTGGTAGAACTTTCAGTCCACATTACTCTGGCAGAGGATATAGTTCAAGGGCAGTAGAAAGCATCACTGTAACTTCTCTTTTAAAAGTATTCTGCCTGTGGCACTTAGGAACCTTACAGGAATGGAGTGGACATGTCTCTTTTGGAAGGATTTCAGGGAACGATGACAGAAGCCAAAAAAAACCCTAAACCCTAGAGCTCTGGGACTACAATAACAAATAGATTGTAACTGCCACTTATTTTTACCTTCTCCTAAGCTCTGATTTTCATACCTGTATGTTTCTTGAAGAAACATAAACAGAGCATTAATATTAATACTAAGCACTTTAGACAACAAATACAGAAAGTAAACACAGCCATCTAGGCATCCAATCATGCTACACATCATATTGAGTATTTTTCAGCTACAAAGATGCAGAAATATCTCAGTTTGCCAGCTAAGAGAGTAGTCCATCAAATATACAGAAAAATAGCATACAAATAATATATATGACAGTAATTTTGAATCTGGGATTCAAATTATTATTATATATAATAACATATATTCAAAGTATTATAATAATTATTATTATCCAAATTACATTAGCCAGTGAATAGCTCCCCTTCAATAATTCCTGTATATTATTAAAGAACTGATATAATACAGCAACATTGCTTGCAATAGGAAAGAGGATATGAGAAGGTCAAACATAGCTGTGTGGGGGTTATGCTCCATGGAGTTGTAATAAGACGCATCAATGTGCTTGTTTACAAAGATTTGTGAAACCAAATGTGACTAGGTACTTACAACCATGGCTTAAAGCATGTTTTAAAAGAAATGTAGAAATATGGGTCCAGTACTGTTACCTGTACTTTTCAGAAAACATATACACTATGAATTCTTAAGACTCCTTAGATTAAAACTTAGTAGTAATCTATGATACTGCTGATCCGTCTGTGACTAAACACAGAGTAACAGTCTCTCAAGGATTTGATCAGCATGTACATTGAATTAAATAAGTTAAAGAATAGAAAATATTTTCTCTCAAAGCAGGGCAAATAAATTATTGAAAAGAAATTTTTTAAAACAACTCTGCTGAAGAAGGAGGTTTCTGTAGTGATCTCTGCAGTAAAATGAGTGGAATTACTGAGAGAGAATGTCAGTCGTATTTTAGCTCAAATATAAACAGCAAAGAGAGTTGCTGATACATCTTTAAAGCCCATTATCCTTTAGAAAATAAACTTACTTAAATTTTTTACTTCAAAAATAGAAAAATCCAGAACACTTTAAATTGAAATGCACATATATATAGCTTACCTCAACATACATTTCAAAACTGACAAGATAAGTAGACCAGCTTTTGATATAATGTATTCAGACTGATTCTAGTCACTAACCAATTTCAATGAAGTACTTCAAGATACCAAAAAAGAGAAATCTGAAAGGTGCTATACAAAATTTACTTTAAATTCCACTGATGCCTGCCATTAAGGTTTAATTTCCCTAAACTTAACTTAAAAAAAAAATAATTCTTACATTATGAAACAAACGACAGTACAAATCTATTTATTCATAAGAAATCTATCATGTTATAAGAAATATTTGAAAAATGGGCAATAGGAGAGAATAAGGTACTCAGCTCATATACTGCATTAGTCCCTATGATAGTGGCTGCCTTTAATACGACAGCATGGAGAAGTCTTACTGTTGAACAGCATTCCTCTGACTTTGACAGCATACCTGTGCATATCTGCACTATCTCAGGATTTAGCAGAGGCAAACATACTTTTGCAAATACTAGAATCATTGGCAGTTAATAAAATGAATATCACCATGCAAATGCAAGTCATTATAAAAGGGCATTTCAGTTTTAACTACAGTAAAAATACAGAAACAGGATCACAGAATAAGTCACCCCTCAAGCTATAAAAAATTTATTTGTCCTCTGATAGCTATAAAGTGATTATATAACAGATACATTTTTTCCTAACCATACTGCAAAAAATAAAGCCAAACAAAAAACAAACTAAACAAAACACCAAGCAACAACAAGAACAAAAACCAAAAATCTTTCAGAATAAGTGAAACAAATTTTTGTGTTTAAACAAAGGGGTCTGAAGTAATAAACATTCCCCTTTCCTGCACTTGAGACCATGCTGGACTATTTGAGTAGATATTTATACCTTTACTACAAAGAACACTTGACTTATGAAATAGGTTTACAATCCCTTTGAACTGGCATAGATCCACACTGCTGCAAACAGATGTTTCTGCTGACACAAAGAAGAGATGAGAAGCGATAAGATGGGAGATGAGCATATAGCCTTTTGCAGTAACAACAAGACTTTGCAGATGGAATTGGTATCAGTTTTCCATAAATTTTTATTAGTCTGCCTAGGGAACAGAAATTATAGTTCATCAGTGATCAAGATCAGTATTTTATTCCTTTAGTGCACCATCAGAGTTTCCACATGGTTTCCTGAGTTCTGGTTTCTCAGCAAGTGATAAGCAGACAAGTAAGAGCATATGATAATATGAGTGGTCCAAAATAACATATGGATAGGAAACAAGACACAGCTGTCAACAGCTTTAAGGATGAGTGCAGTCAGGAACTTGTTCTGGTGACAGAAACATCTAATAGTTACCATACTGCTAACGACATATCAGACAGTGAAAAAACCTGCCTTTAACTACTTCAACTCATGTATTTCTCCCTAAAACAATACTAGATTTGAACTTGGGATAAAAAAAATTGTGTACCTACACAGGTGATAGTTCAGGGCATGGTTTCATAGTATCTGTGTCTTTTGTTTAGTTCTGGAGTGGCATGATTCTCTAGCATTTTCAGCATTTCAGAAAACAGTGATGCTTACTTGGTTGTACAGTACCATCCACAAGCTCATTTCAGACAGAGATGAAAAAAATGATACAGAGAAAAAAATTCTAAACGACATCTGTGACTAACAAAGCACTAAGTCTCTGCAATTCTTTAATCTACTTCCTCCTTTTTCATGACTTCCTAAAGGCTGCTTCTTGAATATCAAATTATGAATATGATAGGGACAGCAAGTAATGTGAGACAGCCATTTGTTTAAAAGGGCTAACCCCAAGCCACTAGTGCTTGCACAAGCTGTTAAGCACTGTCATTATACCAGAGCTTTCCAGAGGCCAAGTGCAGAAGAGTCATCTCTCTGAGAAACTGTATACCCTTTACTTCGTGTTTTGCTCTGTGGGGTTAGCTGTAATGTGACCTTCAGAGTGACTTGAGGCTTGAGGTTGGAAAAGTACAGATGCTGCAGCAGATCTGAATGGCAGTAGTGGTGTGAGAGGAGTTCCAAGGCAAAGCTGCGAAAAGGTCCATGATACTGCAAGGCAGATGCGTGGCCCCCTCAGCCCTCACCTTACGCTGCAGGCTCTGTGTGCTTTCCATACACAGTAAAGGAAAGAAGGGGAAAAAGTACATGTGATGCAAAAACCAAAGGATTACAAGGATCTAAGAAAGAAAATAACACAAGGCTTACAGCTCAAGAACTCAGGCTGCACACTAGAAATTACTTTCCATTTAGCCAGGATGTTCTGGTGATCAAAAAAAAACAAGAAAAAAGTATGCACACTTGATGCTTTGTATTTATTATAATCCTTATGTAAATGTCATGGTATCTTTAATTTTCTTTGCTAATACAATTTCTGGCCTTCCACAGTGAAGTCTGTGTTTGTCAAAAGTACAATTTTTCCATTAGACAAGAGTTTTTAGCATCTCAGGGTAAATGTTTAAACAAAAGATTAGAGAAAACATCATTCAATTGAAGTTTTTTGAAGAAGCAAACACCACACTTTAAATACATCCTCTAAAATGTCTTTTAGTTACCATTTCAGTTTATGTTTACGATTATCATAAACAGTAAATATAAAAATTATGTGTATAATCTGACTGGTTGGTATGTCTCTGCTTTCATGCATGCGCCTAAATAGAAACTGTTTCTGCTCCAAAGAATTTGTACTCCAAGAATCATGAAGTACAAATTCTTTGGTGCAGAAGCAGTTTCTACTTAGGCTTAAAAGTTCTCCATCTATCATGCCTATACATCCAAGGGTCTTGAGGAGAAGGAAGGAAAAGGACATTAATACCCTTCTCTTCAGACTCAGCATTACAAGCATGACCCAAAGAAATATAGTAATTATTCCTGACAGTATTCCCAATCCAACTTGTTCATGGGGTGTTTTGGGGTTTCTTTCCCTATTCTAAATAATAAAAAGAGAATGTTTCAAAATTACATTGGTTTTCAAATAGGAAAAATTAAAGAGAAAAAGAAAGACAATACCGAAATGCATAATGTTGGCCAATGCACAGTCAACTTTTAAGGAAACTCTATAAATAGAAAAACGGTTATGGAGAAAAAAGTTAAATATAAATGACAGTGTACAATTCCTATCTAAGAATCCTGAAGTTTGCAAAAGAAAAGGTTATCCCAAAGTCTAACAACATTATGCCTGAATGTCCCTTTCTCACACACCAAAGGGTACTGCTATTGTTCCCCAGCAACGCACACAGCTGGCACTGCACTCCGAGTGCCAGCATGGCTGTAGCCAGCAACTCATTTACGACCTCAGCATCAGTCAGTCAAAGCAGATAATTTAGCAGAAAACCTCCCAGGCTGGTAGCCTTCCCATATCTCACTCCCCCCACATGGCAGCAGACAGGTCTGGTCAGGCTGCACAATTCCCAGCCTTCAAAAGCCCAACATTTTTCGTGTTCATTTGAGAGGTTCTTTCCTGTGGATTAAAAGTCCTTTCACAAATGTGTTAGTGGGTGAGAGCTTTCTATTCTCACGCTAGATGTGATTAATTTGCGGCATTCATGTGGCTAGTTCTGCACAGACAATGGGAATGGACTGGCCCACACTCCATCTACGAGCAATTTATGCCACAAAAGTTCAGACTTAAAGAAAATAGGCTTTGACAGTAGCAAGTTTCCTGCTTGTTATGGATGGTGCTGAGTGAAACACAGTCAAGTATTTCTGCAGAAAAAAAAGAAGGTTCTATTACCAATAGCATGATTATTAATAGAAAAGACCTGATAAGAGATAGGACAACCTTTTTCTCATTCCTGCACAGAGGACAACAAAACTTGCTAAAAAAGCAAGACTTGATTTGTAGATTTTGTTCAGTTGATCCAGCAAACACTACACATGAAGAAAGTAGGGACAGGAAACCTGAATAAAATTGGTTGAACCCAAATATTTAAATCTCTCTCTTCCATTCACACTTACAGTTGCAGAAGGGCACAATAAAATAAGAAGAGAAATATATTTTTAATCCTCTTCTCTTGGTATATTATTCAAGCTAAAGCCCTCAAAGACAGTCCTATGCCGTTCTGTAATCAATCTTAGGGCTTACTTTTGATGGACTAAGATAGTAAGAATGAGTATGTATCTCACATACATATTTGCTGGCCTATCAAAACACTTGGAGTACATTATCAGATGCATAGGGTAAACATGCAGATTCTAACCAACACCAAAAAAAGCAGCCCTCAGTGTTCTTCATAAAGCAGCATGCCTCAGGTCTTCTGAATGTCTAACGCAAGCTAAGGACATTGCACACAGCAGTCTCAGACCATGCTGCCTATCATTATTAGAAGCATTTTTTGCTGCCTCTCTGGAAAGGTTTAAGAGAAAACTGAAAGGTACAAAACAGGAAAGCTAAAAGTAAGCAGAGTAATGGATGTCTACTTAACCATACACTGGCATGTGTTTAAAACTAAATGGACCAAATAGCAAAGAAGGAGCTGGTGTATTCAAAAATGCAATATCAGTAAATGGAAGGTCCTCTTAATTTTTGGCAATTAACCCAGTACTTTAAAGTCAGCAATTACATACAGATGCATGCCCTGCAGTGGCCTTAAATTTGTTTCATAGCCAATAGCATACAATTAGTCCTGATTAATATCCCACTTTGCACATGAACAGTATCAGCAAACCTGAATGATCTACACTGCTGCTGCCACAGGAAGCCTTAGCCATCTAATCAGTGCCTTTATCAAGCACTCTGCCCAAATGAGATTGAGGGCTGATTTGGCACCCACACTGCTTGATTTATTAAGAGAGAAACTGTGCTGCCTGCCATGTGATCATATTAATCCCTTGCATCAACTAATTAAAACAGAAGCAAAGATTTTACTTATGTGTAAGCAATTACAACAAGTTCCTGGTTGACGTCCAAATGGATTCATGACATTAATTTGTGAACAATAAGGCCTTGTGTATTAGGGAATTTTAACAGGTGAGTTTACACACTGTATGCCCATTTTCATTACTGGTGAGCACATTATAAAGCAATAGGTGTGAACCTTACCTCTTGTGACTAGTATTCACAAGACTGTTTCTAAGGAAAAACAATAAAAGCAGAATAAATTTCCAAGGATCTATATAAAAATTAAAACAACCTCAAAAACCTCTGCAAGGGTAATTAATTGTCTGAAGCATGTAATTTCAACTGCTTTGGTAGAATGTACATTTTGGCAACATTAAATTCTTGGATTAGATTTGTCTGTAAGCAAAAGTGAGTGACTAATGGTAGAACTGGCAGCTGTTACTGGGGATCACTCCCAATTAAAGCGGTCTGTGCAAAAAGCTTCGTCAGAAGCTGTGCAACCTGCTGTGTGGTTTCTGCTCCTCTGCTTTGCCTCAGTCACAATAGGAAAGTGCTCCAGCGTGAGAGTTGCAAATAATCCAACACGGGGGTAACAAACGAGAACCCACAGAGTAAGTCATTCAAGCCAAGGCACTCAGAGATAAAGCAACACACTGCAGTTACAAGCTTGAAGTGCACCATCAGTGAACGTTTCACTGTACAGATGGCTAGTTGTCTGAATACAGCATAACACACCTAAAGCAAAAAGAGATAATTTTCTTTTCTTTTCTTTTCTTTTCTTTTCTTTTCTTTTCTTTTCTTTTCTTTTCTTTTCTTTTCTTTTCTTTTCTTTTCTTTTCTTTTCTTTTCTTTTCTTTTCTTTTCACTGTTTTTATTAAAAAAAAGTTAACTTTTGGGAGGATGATGCTTAATTATGCCACCTACCTTACAAAGAGCCAATTAAAATGTAACAGCAAACAAACATATGTCAGCACTTTGCTTCCCAAGTAAAATCATACCACAATTGATAATCCACATTCCCCTCCACACTACAAGAAAAAATAAAGTGGGATCCTCCTGCAAGAATTTCTAGCATGTTTCAAATGCAAGGGCCATCAGTGATTCTCATACTGACAAGGGAGTGTACATACACCCTTGTGTGAGGAGGAATACACAGCAGAGGTACAAGCTTCCTTTACTCCCGAGAAATGAAAGGCTTGACATATTTTAGCAACTGCATAACATAACTTGGGAGTATTACTGTCTGAAAAGTACGGTTGTTCCCTAAAGATGATATTTATTATTCATACACAGCAATTTCCCCACAGCCCAGCAAAATCCCTGTGAGAGCAGTACCATAGAAAACCTAGCTAAGGAAATGCATTTTGAACAGACAGAGTACTAAGTATTATAAATAAAGTACAATTCCCTGGCTTCAGTTAGGAGCATAGAAGTGTCTTTGGGGAGAGTGAGAAGCAGAGGGAGTGAGAAATATGAAGAAAAAATCTGCTGCTTAAGTGCAGACTAATTTAGTAAAAGGAGAGAAATTTAAGTGGATTGTGTAAACTCCTCCTCTCTGCTGATCCAGTACCCTTCCCACATCTGTCTTTAATTGCTATTATGGGCAACTCCAGCTGTCTCTCTCAACACTGGCATTCTACCTTGCCAAGAAATCCTTAACCTGATCGGCTGTATCCTGATCAACTGTATGTTGAGGGTTGGGTTGCCTTCTTGTAGAATTTTTTCCCAAAAAGAGTTGCTATTAAGCCGATTGCTGGGTGCTTATGGGCACTTAAAGGTGATTCGAAGAGACAAAGGAGGTAACTGTCAGACAGAGGGTGGCGAAGACTACACCTCTCTCTTGGGGGCTGGGAAAGAACTGAGTTCAGTCTGTGACTCCGGGGAGATCTCACCAGACCTCACCTGGAGCCGGGAATTCAGACCCTGGTCTCTCCCTGCTCTGCCAGGAGCTGCCGCCCCATTGCCCTGTACCCACAGCTGCTTCGGTTTTGCTCTGGGTTTCTCCACGCCGTTTCTCCTGCCTGCCGGGATGGTTCTTACAGCTTCAACCCCTGCTGCCGAGCTTCGGGTACACCTCGGCCTTCGGGACTCACCCCTCCCCCAGGACAGGTGCCAGCATCGGAGAAAACTGACTGTTTTCCTAACTCTGTTTGGTGCTAATACTATAGTTATTGTTATTTTGTTTATGTTGTTAGACACGTTAGTAAAGAACTGTTATTCTTATACCAAATTCTTGGCCTGGGAGCCCCTTTAATTTCAAAAGTATAGCAATTTGGAGAGAGGAAGGTTACTTTCTCCATTGCAAGAGAAAGACTCCTGCTTTTCCTAGCAGGCATACGCGTCTTCAAACTAAGACACAAGATCTTACCAAGAGACAGAAGAAAAGACAATGGCTCAGTAAAATAACAGATTTTAAGCTGCAGTGCTGTTCCAGCCTCAGTTCCCTGCAAAGTCAGTGCAACCCAAGCTGTCAGCAGCAAGTGACTGCAGTCCCACAGGACAGCAGTCATGGAACTGAGAGAAATACACATTCCTTAACTGAAAATTATGGGCAAATGCTGAAATTATGTAGGCAAACATACATGAGGCGCAGTCATGAAATAATTTTACATGCTGCTAGACAATTTTAGAGCACATTATCTGGAGGTTTTTTAATACAAAGAAATCTAAACATAAGAGTTTTGTATCTCATTGTCCCTTCCATCACACTCCTTCATTCCACCTTCAAACTTAATTCAATCCTCCCTTTTCACATTATGTCGTGATTGGGGTTTGACAAAGGTATTTTCTAGCAATAGTTTTGTGCAGCACCAGACTGGGGCCCCTTTTATCAATGCTTCTGTACTACCTCAGAGTTTTGACAGAAAATCCTATGTAACACAGGCAGTGAGCTTGTAGGCCAGCACATTCTCACCATCATCGATTGGAAATGCTTACTTAAGAAAATCTACCAGTATGTTCCACTTGGCTCTGCCCACTCTGACAGTAATGCTTGTGCTGGAAACAAGCACCAGGCAACTTACTCTGAAAGCTGCCACTGCCAGCCCTGAAAGTTTCCCCTCTGTTAACTAGATTACTACAAACATGCCACACTGAGTAGCAATGCTTCCAGTCTATCCCCTGGGGGAGAACATGTCCCAGGGTAAGGAGGTGCTGGCTTCTCTGAGAACCTCTGCCCTACCTTTTCTATGGTACTGCTCTCACAGGGATTTTGCTCTCCCTCACAGAAAACTTCTCAAAGAGAAAGTGGAATCTACAAGTGAATGGAGTCATAACGACTAAAGCAAACAAGAAATCACAAGAAATCATAAGAAACATTAGTTCGTCTACCCTTGGTTTATAGTTCTGCTTTAGATAAGGTACTAATCAAGTGGAGAGTGGGAAAGAGAAGGAGAAAGTAGCAGTGAAAGCAACTATGTTATTGTCTTGCATACACTTACCTTCTGGTACAATATCCTTGATGCAAACTTCCTGGCAATAAAACATTGTGGTTCCCTTCTATTCGGCCATTATTCTCAGCATGCAGCATTAAAGTCTTCTTTCTGTGATAGCAAGTCTTTGAGGTATTCATTGGTGAAATGTTCTATACTATCAAAAGTTTTAAAACAGAGCTCATGGTTTCTCCATTTTTTGAAGATGGGAGAAAAGCTATGAAAAAATTCTGAAAAAAAAAAATCAATACATACCAACTTTGGTAGCAGCAGCTGTTGGCAAGTGTACCTGCTTTGAATAAAGCTGTCAATATAGCTAAGAGCTTAAGGGCTATTTTTGAGGCACTTACTCTTATGGTAAAAATTAATTATTATAAACATTCTTTTATGTTTATAAAATATAAAATATAAAATATAGGATGGTTTCTGCCCCATCCTCTCACTCTGTGTTTCCCTGAGGTAATAAGCAGAGTCAAGCTACTACTTTTAGGTGCAAGTTGTGAGTACAAAGAAGAGGAGGATAATATGATGGTGAAACTACTCCCCTCACCTCAGCCTGTCTCCTTATAAAACAAACAAAAAGCAACAGTAAACACTTTCAGATGGCTTAATCCTTCTGATGAGGAGGGAAAAGGAAACCTTAATTTGATTGATTGTGCTTAAGGCTGTGGAGGAGTCATCCACTCATAATTACCACACTGGATCCTGGCACACATCCAGAAATTTGAAGCACTAGAATAATATATGGTGGCATGTGTCAGGCCATTTCACTGCACCTAACAGTTGTCTCCAGCTTCATTTCAAATTAATTAGCTGCAAAAGTCACTTGAGAAAATTCTCGCCTTCATGGGGATTTCACATTAAAGGCTCTAAAAGACATCATCCCCTACTACAGAACTAAGGAATGTTGAAAGACTACGAAATGTTGCACTAAATTGAGATGATCAATGTTTGCCACAAATCAACAAAGATTATCAAGTATTAATAGGGCAAAATCAAAATTAAGAAAAAAAAATAGGAAAAAAAAAGAAGAAAGAAATCAATAAATTAATCTGGCCAATGACAAACCCCATGGGCTTAACTAGATACGCCATTAATATGAAAAGAATTTGACAGTTTACATAAGGGATGTGACCTGGTGCCAACAACCTCTGGCTTCTACATTTTCCAGATGGCAAGAGATTAGGCAAAAGTCTTTATTCTCATAAGAAGATTTTTTTCCTTCATGGAAAAACTATAAAGGACAATTCTGTTCCAAATTTCAAGTCTCCTTCACAAATGTCTACTCAATTCCAGGCCTTAACTAATGTCTATTAAAAGAAGTCTTTGGGTTTGAAGCAGTGAAGAAGAAAAAGAACAAAAAGAATTAGGAGGAAAAAAAGACTAAAGGCAAACCTAAATTTAACACTATCCTTTAAAAGATACACTGACAAAAGCAGTGGGGGAGAGTTTGGACTACCATTAACTTAAAGGAAAAAGTTGGTGATTTTCAATTGTGGATGTGAATGCCTACTTGAGTTTGATCTTGATGGACTTAGAACAGGGAAAATGTTAAACCTACTTACATATTAAAAAATGCGGTTTTGTTAAATTCAGTATTCACCATCTTTTTCACTTTGATTTATACCACCATTGACAAAGACTTTGAAGGACATTCCTGTTTAATATGGTAAAGAGCCACAGCACAGGGCATTGTCTCTGCTTTGCAAACGTTAATATGAAAAATCATCCCTTGACAAAGCATGACACTATTTTCCATTAATCCCTGAAATACAGCAGAGAGGGAAACTGTAGTCTTTCATTGCCTCTCATCCAGGGGAAGACATGGATGATTAATCAAAGTGGTCCATAAGGTGAAAATATATTGTGTGAAATGTAACTTTGCAGACAGAGGTTTGTAACTTATCAATCAGGCTAAACATTTAAAAAAAAATAGTCAAAACATACTCTTCAGTGCCCAAGGTATCAAAAAAGTCATCTGTGAGAGTTGTTCACTTCTCCCTTCAACCATCAAAATGTATTACCTCATTTTTTGCTATACTGACATCACCATAGTAACCCTTCCCCTGCAAGAAATATTCCCCAAAGGCCACCACCCCCTCCAGCACATGCCTTCAAGATCTCGTATCTTTGTGCCTTATAAATTGACTCATCTCAGAAGACTCACAGAAAATTCAAGTGCTGAACACACACTAAACCTCAGCCATTAAAGGACCATCTCCAAATCTAAGTTTAACAAGTGCTCTACACAAACCAGATTTTAAAGTGATCAACATTTTGGCTCAGTCCAAAATGTGGAGGAACAGAGCAGCTATTACCAAGACATTGTTTCCTAACTAATCTACTCTTGCCTCCCACCATTAGTAAGTCATTTTACACTTGATCATCTTTCATTTCCAAACATTTAGTTTGGTGAAGATAAATTTATAGTACTTTTCACATTACAATTGTGTCATTCAGATTCAGAGACTAGAAAAGCCCAGCAACCATATAACTTTAGAATGTTATAAAAGGAAGTGAGCTAAGATTACATCATAATACCAGGTTTTCCTCAATGGTCTAGGGGAAAAAAACGGATACTATATCAAATGAACACTTTATAGGCTTCCTTTGGAAGGAGTAAATGATACAGTTTCATTTGTAAAATATTTTGAGGAATGGTCAAATACTAGAATTAATATTAGGGCTCAGGTATGTAAAAATATCTGCCATAGCATGTGCTCTAACAAAAGACAGAAAGGGTTTTTTTAGCCAAGCTATTTTACCACTTTTCGCCAGTTCTGAAAATTTTTATGATTATCAAATTAGATAAATGAGGGGTTTGACACATTGCTAAATAACTTTTCAGTCCCACACTTGGGCCGCCTCAGGCAACACTGCAGGAGGAGGGGAGAGTTAATCCTCCCAAAGCCTTTCCCCATTTTCTCACAAGCAGAGAGCTTCTCTGCACCAACAGGAGTAAATTAGTTTCATGAGGATTCAGTAATAAACTTCTTTACCCATGCTGCTTCAGATGACAGCCACGCTGCTACTCTCAGTGTGTGCATCTATGACACCTCCTCTGCTTCCCCAATGCAACCGGGTAAGCCAGGGCAGGTTTGTACACCTTTACTGGTGGCATTCTGTTTTAAACTCAGGTTATGGGAAACAAAGCTCGATCATTCATTCTAAAAACTCATTACCTGTACCTGAAGGCAGTAGAACCTTCTGTAAGAATATAAAAATACTCCTTTTGTTGCTTTTGAAAAGCAACTGGGAGAGCAATCCCTTCAGCTTGATAAGCTTTACCTAAAAAAATATCATGAAACTCTTGATGTTTCTCAGATTCTCAGAGGCGACTGTATTTGGTCAACAAATAAGGAAACTTTAGAATAAGGTTGATTCAGCACAGCAGAGGAGGGAAGAAAGCCATGAAGATCTAACTGCCTTTTAATGTACAACTCACTTATGTCGACAGCTTCTTTTTCTGCTTTCAGTAATATATTATCTGCCTAATATTTTTGAATGTCTGTCGAAAAGACAAATTTATTCAGATTCTTATGAATCTATATTCTATAAATTTCTATAAACAGCGTGTCTTCCTTAAGTTCTTCCCCTCTTCCTTCCCATGTATCCCTCAGTTTCTATATATATACCGTTTTGGTTTTTCTTTAGTTACATTGTACTGCATTTTCACTTTATTCTGTAATTCATAACTGTTTATTTCACATTTCCCAGACAAACTCAGCAGAGAAATGCAAAACTAGAAGACAAGGAGTCTGAATTACTGTATGTCTGTTAGGAATTTTATAGAGAGAAAAGATCTAGTATTCGACTACTATTAAAGAAGTACTAGACTCTAGAGATGAGCTGAAAATTCCTCACATATATTTTGCTTTTCAGTTGCAAAAACCTTACCTCATTTAAAATTAAATCAGAAGGTTTTATCTTGACAGGAAGAGCTGTAGATAGCTTTGTAAAAACAAAACAAAACCATACAAAAAAACCTGAACCCAAACCAAACTCAAAAATCAAAACAAAATAAATAAGGAGAAAAAACAACCAACCCCAAAAAAGCAACAACAAAAAAACCAAACCACAAACTATAAAGTTCTACAAAGAACCATGCTAGTATAGTATAGTATTTATTAGTATTGGTATTGGTATTGGTATTGGTAGCACTCTGTCATGCACACTTCAGACACAAGTCCCATGCAATCTAGACAGCAGTGCACACATTATCGGTAACAACATACTAAAAATAAGTACTATTGAAAGTACCAAACTTCAATCTTTCTTTGGTAACTTGTGGTGCTCCTTTTAATAAAAGCCAGTTCACAAGTATCTAGACCAAATTTCTTTTGGATTTTTTTGGAGAGGGGGAGCTGAGAGGGAGGCAAAGGGAAACATCTTTGCAGCCCTAGTAGCACACTGTAATAGGAATATCATTAAATATATCCTTGCAATTTTGTATGCAGTGGCTGAGATAGCTGTGCAGTACACCTTGCAGATGTGGAATTTTCATGCTTTAATCAAAATAAGACTGCATAGCTACAAGAGCAACAGAAAAACAGAAAGTATGTTTGGATACCATTCTTGGTTTGCCTACTTCTTCTCTATGCCAGTAGATGACATTTTCCCCAGATGGTATGCTAAATTGTGTCCACAGATGAAAAACGCCACAGGCCAACCAAACAGGTTTTCACCTCCCACTGCCAGCACTCCTTTTCAGGTCACAAAACCTAAGCCAAGATCCTCACTTTTAAAGCAGAAAACAGCATTCTCATTGTGTGCCTCCTTCAAAGTTCATCTGAAGCTGTCATTCATATTTAGTTATTGTTCTCTTGCACAAATGAATCACAAATATATGAATAGTAAGTATTTGTCTGGAATTCTGGTCGTGGATCTGTGTATTTGTATATTGACGCTGTTTACCAGCAGTGTTTTCAGCAAGGGGGGAGAAAAAGGCACATCTGTCTTTATCTAAAGGTTAGTGACTCCTATTTATGAAAACCTCAAGAGATAATATTGATAGAACCAAAGCTGCAATTTATTTAGTAGCACTTGGAAATTAGAGCAGCCCTTTGCAACAGTGGGACTTTTCTACTATGCACCTAACGTTCCAGATGAACTACATCCAAATACACTTGTCCAACACAGAATAAGCAAGAATACCATTTTAAAATATGAAGTGATATCAGCTTGGCCTCTCCCTCCTAAAAAGAAATCTGAGCACAATGCTTTGCCACATTTTAGAAAGGCAAAGACAATTTTATTTTGAATTGCTGAGCACCATTAAGAGCTGCTTTTGTAGATTTCTAAAAGGAGACATTAGCTGTTTAAAAGTTTAAAGGTGTTCCTCAGTAACTTCAATCACAGAGCCCATCCTTCCTTTCTGAACAAAGCCATATGCCTTGCCAAAAGTTAAATTATATCATCGATGGAAATCACAGATCTTGTTTACCATCCAAAAGCTGAGAAAAATCTCAGCATACTGGAATTTAAAACAACCCAAGGGCCTCGTTTCAAACTTGATGGCTATGCCTTTCATTTGGGATTTGGCTGGTGCAGAGGGTGGGGACACCATCTTTAAAGATTTTAGATATGCCTTTGATTAGAGAAGCACTTTTCTCTCTGTACATACAAACATTCTGGTTTTAAAGGGGAAGAAAATGAACAGCGCTATTCCATCCTGTTTAGCAGACATCTGTAGTAAATGTTTTGTAAAACTTTAGTCAGCTAAAAGACAATCCTCAAACTTGGAAGAGGCAAACAAATTAATTTTGCACAAGCCTGCACTGGAGCAGAGTGCTTGGTAGCCAGCTAATCTGAGGCGAAGTTAAGGTTCCCACTTCAATGGGTGAGCTCTCTGGCAAAAAATAACAGGCAACCATTCTACCTCCAGTGATAACCAAAGCAAAATGTTTTGTTCAAGGTCAGCTCATTTTCAAGCTTTCTCTGTGCTCAAATGGCTTAGTTGCTCCCATGCATATCTTTGAAAGATCCCTTTCAAAAAAAGTGAGCTGCAAAAGTCCTCACTAGACTAAAACTGGGAACTGAGGATGAAGGGAAATTGAAACGGAGCAACAGCAAACCCCAGGAGGCTAAAGGAGCAGCAGTTGCACTCTTCCTACCTGTTTTAGGACACATGGTTTCTGGTCTCTTGCTTCACATATAAGACTATTAAACTATAGCCCCATTACTGCTTTGTTCAGTTTGCTTCACTCTTTCCTGTTCATAACAACTGTAACTTGTGAAAGAAGAATGCTCTTTGTTAATAAATCTTTAGTTTTTAAATGCTCAGAGAGACATTTAAAGCATATCATTGACTAGATGGAAAATAAAAAACATCTTACATGCTCTGGCAAAGCACTCAGCAATATCTAAATTCTGTCATAAATATGACAAAATCACAGTTCAGAAGCTGAAAGTATTTTACACACTCAGAAGTTTTTGACACACACAGCAGCTAAGTAATGCCTACTACTAAAGGTCAAGGAATTTAAAAAAAAAAATAAAGTTTATCCACATAAATAAACCTTCAAGTGTACTAATCTCAAAGTCAACTTTGTACTGAAGTTCAATCATCCAGCAGTTTTACTTTTAAAATTGAATTAATAAAAATTTTTAATCTGCTTCTAGTATTTCTTTTTTCTCTACATTTTGAGTAGAATAAAGATCTTTAGTTTCAAAAATTCCATTGTCATCAAAATAACAGTATCTGTTATTTTGTCTGTGTACTGATTTGCTTTAAGATGAAAGTATCTTCATATAGTGAAGAAGTATTTCTGACTTCAGAACACACTTTGGTGAGGTAAACATATCCCCACTCCTAAAGAAAATACAATTTGTCAATTAATTTACAAAATACTTTGCATATACACAGCAAAGCACATAGTAAGATTAGTCAAACATCTCACAAGTGCCCTGGAAGTTCCTCCTCCTGTTGTTTTTTTTAACTCTTTGTACCTAAAAGAATGATATTGTAAAATACTAGCATTTAGAGAAGTGAAAAAACAGAGAATAAACTTAGTGTATGTTAAAAAGTCAAAGGAAACTAAAATGCTTCCAAATCCTATTCTTAACCAACATTTTAACTAAATCTCCACCTAGAGTATTTCCTTTTTTCTTAATCTAGGTTGCCAATTGCCAAAAACTAGGCGAGCACACCAACAATGAATATGGATTTCTATTTATAACATTTTTCTGAACCTTCTTATTAGTCTTAAATATTGTTATTACCAGAATTAAAGATGTGATTTTGTGCAAGACAGAGCCAATGCTGCTGCTCTTATTATCTAAGCTAATCTGTGCACACCCAAAGCAAAAACAAAACAGAATAAAAAATAGATTCTCTGTGAAAGTATGGACGACGTTTCTTCCATAGTTACAAACAGATGCTTAATAACTCCTGCATTGCAAGTTTATAAAACTTGCAAAGCAATTGCAGTAATGCCAGGTGCACAAGTACATACCAAAATTAGCAACAGAAGAGAGCAAGCTGTTGTTACCAATTTTGCATAACACTAGAACAGCTAGAACAGAACTAGGCTTTTCTGAGCTCCTTTCAAAGAGCTCAGTGATATCAAGTAATTTGAAACTAACCGTTCCAGCACAATGTTTTTCTACCTTTACCAACAGTCATGCTCAGAACTTAAATTAGGAAACTTGCTCCCCAGCTCAGTTCAAAGACACTGTTTCCCATTGAACTGGAAATCTTATTGCTTATGGTTCATGCACACAATTCTAAAACAACAGCAAGCTTAACTGCTTGAGAGATTCTGCTCTGGAAAAAGTAAAATTATTGCTTCTTTGCTTCCATATTATAACAGAGAATTACATTACAGTCACTGTTTGCTGCATTAAAAAAGTATGAGAGAAACAAAATAAAACAAAGCTCAAAAACAGACATCCAATGATTTTAGAAAACAGACAAAGTGAATTCTGGCTTTTAGGACAAACAATTTAAGGAACTTACAGTCAGTATTCCTGTTATGGTTTCAAAGAATAAGTGGAGTCCCTAAGTTATATTTACCTTACTATAAGCAAGTACTTGGGTACTTCCTGAGATGCAGGAAAATTGTTTTGTCTTTATTATAACCCTGAAATAATTTGGTGGAGAAAAGGAGACACAGAAAGTACTTATCATGTTCTTTTCACAGCTCTGCATTATTTGGGTAAACATATTCACATCTTTTGAAAATAAAATGGAAACAACAGCTGAACCACTGATTTTCAGCTTGCCAAGATGTACAGTGTGTGCCAGAAAATTAAAATAAAATAGGGTTAGTAAATTTAGAAGCTGATCCAAAATATTACAGCTGAAATGTCCCACTGCTTCCATTTTTTACAAGACGAGAGAAATGAAAGGAATTTCTTGGGATGATTTACATTTGTAAAAAGGATCAAAATATAAACAAGGGAGACTGAAAGCCACTGTTATAAAGAACTGATCCTTCACAGAAATCTCTGTGAATTATGTGAATGCTGTTGGCTGAACCTGCTTAGAAAACACTGCCAATCAACATGCAACTCCTCAGCAAAAAGAAGCCTTCTTCCAGAAATGTTTCATCCCAAGAGAAACTCCCTCTACAGAACAGTCCTGGAGAACTTATGTACTAACAATCACTAGGAAATGGAATCTGGAAACACACCACTTTCAATAGGAATGATGGTATTCATCAAGTAATAAATCAATGTATGACCCCGCTTAATATGAAACACATTTATATCTATCCTAAATTACACAGTTAAGGAGCAAGCTGATCCAGTAATATATTCTACGCTTTTCAAATAGCTGCTGCAAGTTGGCACAAACATACCATTACTTCAGAAATCCTACAAGAAGTCTTGCCTCTTGTTAATCTTTTGTTCCTGAAGGCAGAACCCCAGCTATCACTTCCCAACACAGAAATCACAATGAAGTTTCTGTGGGTTTCTTCTTCTTCATCATGTCAAACGTGCAAGCCCTCCATTTTTTATAAACTTCATCCTTAGATAATTTTAGAAGGCCATTTAAAAAAATTAACATTTGAGATAGTACTAAGGATAAATAAGCTGTTTGTAAATGTCTTGAAATAAGGTTTCCAAAACAAATTGTACCTTTTACTGTTTTCATGGATAAAGATTATGTGGAGGAGGAGACTATTCAGATACACTGTATACCTAACAGAACAAAAATTGCTAACCAGCTTCACACATCAAATCTTCAGCAGAAACCCATTTAACCACATATCAAGTTTTGGGCTATCATCATATAGGTGCAAAGGGTAAGACAAAAGTTAGAGATGACATGAGCTCCAGGCTGGTTAGTCAAGTTCTCAAGGTTTAATTTGAAATTCATGCAATTTTTTATGCAACTCACTGCTGCAAGCTGAGTCATAGCTCCCAGGACCTCTCCTAAGATCCAAAAAGATGCACTTGCAGACCAAACACAGCATTCACACAGAAAGGGTACAAGATAGACTCTGGGCAAAAAAAAAATCTCTGCAGAAGCGCTGATATCCTAAGCTTTAAAACTCTCTGACAATGCAACAGCCACAAATCCCTCAAAATATGTTACCATGTAAGGCTTTTTTTCTTTAAAATAGACCGTCATACATGTCCTCAGCCTGGTCATCAACCAATCACACTTAATACATAAACCCCAAGTTGGTCAAAAACAGGACAGCAAGCAGAGCAGCACCTGGCAGGAGCACCAGGAGCAGAATCCTGCTGATTTGGACTTGTAGTCTTGCAGATATGGAGAGATAACAGTCAGAGTTGTGCTCTACTCAGCTGAACAGGCAGCCAGCTCTCCCTTCACTTTTGTCCTGTTGTGTTGCCCCACCCTAAAATGCACAAAAGGCTCATGAGACAGGACAAGATTTTGGAACTGGGGAGAGAGAGGGAAGAAAATAATACCATGCAGATTTTTCTTTTTTTCACAAGTGACACTCAAGTTCTCCCTATATTCATACTTTCTTTATCGTGTTTTCACTGCAGTGACACTAATCCGGCTTGAAATTGGCTGATTCTGCCCAAGCCATGTTTACAGGGAAGCAAGATTCATGATTCATCTGGTTGTCCTCATTCAGAGACCAGTTTCTGCTCTGTGGCAGGAGAGATTATTAAAAACCTTATATTACAAGCACATGCTTTAAAGTGACTCAGCTTGGAAAGATAACTGTATTATATCAGCTTTCCACTCCCTAGGTCACAGAGAGGGAGAGGTAGCAGTAAAAATCTCAAATGGAAATTGCTTTCTAAATATATTATCCTCCATAAAAGCCATCTACCAACTGCTAGTACCCACAAGACAAAGGGAAAAGACAAAAAGTACATGTGACACGGTAGAGTAGGGAGCAGTGTGGAGGGCTCATTTGTATTATGACACTGAACATTAACCACAAGAAGGAAAAAAACCCAAATGCTCTCTGTTTTGCACAAACATCAATTACATCTAGTAATTTCACTGATCACTCTTGTGAAGCACTAATGCATACAGCACTCTGGCTTTTATGGCACAGGCAGTGTTTCATTGTCTGACTCTGCTTCAGAATTCTCTTTTGTTTGGGAGAGAAGAGGAAAACATTTTATTTTCTCCTATGGTAAGTAACATCTGCAGCCTCACATGAGGCCTGAAGATCATACTACCTAAATCTGCTAGCTTATTTCATGGCAGAGAACAAAGATCATAGAATGATTAACGTTGGAAAAGACCTCTAAGATCAAATCCAGCCCTTAATCCAGCACCAAACCTTAATTCACCACCAAATCCCCAGGTGCCACATCCACAGGATTTTTTAACTCTTCAAAGGTCAGCCATTCCACCACATCTCTCAGCTGCTCCCCATCAGACCTGTGTTCCAGACCCCTTCCCAGCTCTGTTCCCTTCTCTTGACATGCTCCAGCCCCTCAATGTCCTTCCTGAATTGAGGGGCCCAGAACTGGACACAGCACCCGAGCTGTGGCCTCACCAGTGCCAGCACAGGGGACGGTCACAGCCATGCTCCTGCTGCCCCACTGTTGCTGACAAACTATTCCCTTATTAGTTCAACAACTTTTCAGCCTGCTAAGCTACGGAGCTGGTATTTCTATGTAAAAAAAAAAAAAACAAACTATAGTTGCTAGAGCAGCATCTTGAATTCAAAAACATAAACAAAGCTGTCAGTTGCCTACATACATATGCACTGTACTCCTGTCCAGGCAGACTTGCTCAGTTCAGTAAAATGAGTAAATCCACAGCAGATTTTCATCAAATTCAAGAATAAAAACCACAAAGTAAAGATGGAAGAAGACACGCAACAGAGTCCAAATCATGAGCACAACTGTAATTAAGATGATGTAGAAAGGTTGAGTCACTTTCTACTTACTCTGTGCCCTCCAAAGAGATATTTACTAAAATTATCAAAATTCCAAGAGGTCATTAAAGACAGCAAAAGACAATGGAGATAGGGACAAATGCAGGAACTTTGCAAAAGATCAGCAACTAATACTTTTGACTAATCTGTAAATGGGAACCAAATATACTCTGTCTACTGAGGCCTGTTAGATAAAGAAAATGTACTACTTAGTGGCAAATATCCATGTCCCAGGGCTCTCCTTGCAAGTGTGTGTATAATTTATGCTACACAAACCTACTGAAGTGATGCCTCATGTCTCCTCTACCATTAGCAATGGACTCAAAAAAGAAATCAAAAAAATATTACCAAAAGCTGAAATTAAATGTGGTCTCATTTTTCACTCCCATAGTAAATTGCTACTTTCTGAAATAGATGTCAGCATGTAAATTACACAGTTGTGCACACTTTCTCAGTTACATCAAGAGTTAATTAAATGGCAACACAGCAAAGATTATTCCTTCAGTACCCCAATATTTGAATGGACTGGCACATCAAGTACACCTATCAACTCAGCCGGCACTCCACAAACACACACTTACAGGTTTTAAGTCACAGGCAGCAGTGATGAGTATATTGCTGCCTGCCTCTGTCAAGAGCATGGCAGGCAGCACAGTAGGGAACCATCTGAGATGTAAGGTAGAGAGGAATAAGTGTACATCATTTTCAGCTGCAAAAAGGGTATTAACAGTAATTAACAAGCATTTAACCCACTTTGCTCCAGAGCTCCCTGGCTATTATCAAATAACATGAAGCTAAAACCTCTGAAATAGATCCAAACAAGAACATAGGAGTTGAGCACTGTAATTCACCACTGCAGGCAGGCAAAAAATTACCACCTTTCTAACAAAGGACTGAGGGCACTGACAGATGTCTCTGGCAAACCATGCTGGGTCAGCTGAATACCAGCTGCCAGCCTGCCCCTCCATTACTGAGCAACCTCTCAGCCATCTTCCTACAGAATCTTCAGCGCACTTGCTTTCCTCAGCAGCTCAGCCAAATGCACTTGAGTCGTGAAGGGAGAAGACGCACATATTACCTTCTAGCTTTTTCCTAGGTAAAAAGCTGGTAACCTCTGGCACAGGGATAAGTGAATACACAACACTGAACAAGCAATAATTTTGAGTGAAGGGGTGAAGCAGGTTGCCAGGGGAAATAAGCTATTAACATCAACCAAGGAAGAATTGCTTGACTGCAACTCTCAAATCTCTGATTTGTAGGAACTGCCCGATGCGCATGCCAAAAATCATCTGTCATGCTGCACATTAATTCCAATCAAAAGTAAAGTATATTGCACAGGGCTGCATACTCTGAGGGGAGAGAGAAGCTGGGGCAGAAATAAAGACAATGAGCCACTGGGGAATCACCCACAATGCAAGACACTCAGCCAGCTTCTTAAACCAGAATTTCAGATGGTGACCATATTATCTAGGTGTCAGCAGAACAAATAGGTAATCTTAAAAAGAAAGGGATTATTTCCAGTAAGCAATCTACAGATGCTCCTATTTTCTTTCTTCTAGCAAACATACTATCATTTAAAAGACAACCAGTGTAAGCCTAGATCAGAAGAAAGAAATGACTGGCAAGCTGATGAAAGTAAGCCTTACCTTCAGATAGTTGCTATGGACTAAGTGAGAACACAGGGAAGAAAAGCAGAGAAAGGTAAGAGTATGTATGTGCATGTAAGGGAGAGAGAAAGAAAATTTAACCTTATGCCAAAGACTGCAATGTGATTATCTTGTAGCTGCAGGTCTTGTACCTGAAGTGACATGCACATAAAATCAGATCTCCAGTGCCCTTTGCCTTTCATGGGAATACAAATCATAATTCAATCCTCACATAGTATTCCTTTTGGGTCTATTCATTCTTTCTTTTTAGATTTCTTGAGACAGAAGACCAAAGCTGCTTGTTCATGCCAAATCCACTCTCAACTAAATAACACTATATATTCTTAGGCATTCAATTAATAATATCAAGCAATAAGATTCTAAGGACTACAGATTTAGAAGAAGCCAGAATACTAAAAAGACTTGCATCCAGACTCTATGGATATTAGGGCATTTCATGTTTGGAAGCTCTAGTCTGTATGAGTCTTACTGAAATACAGACATACTTCATTTCACAAGATGGTATATATTTTCTTGTAAAACAACAGAAAAGCACTGGCAGGACTTGCCCCATATAATCAGCTTACCTATCATTGATGGCAAAATGTACAGTGAATAAGGCATAATAGAAGAATTTGGCTTTAAAACTGTTGTTAGAGTTCTCTTACACGGCTGAATGATTTTATGAATATAGAAATAACTCTAACCTTTAGAATTCAAGACAGGAGCAGCAGATGGAACCTAATTACGAGAGAAAAAATATTAATTCATCTTCATAAGGAATGGGAACGGCAACAACTCTTTGCAAAGGAAGATCCTCTGTGTCATTTAATAAATGCAGAAACAACCAAGTAGACCAGGGACTCACTGGGAAACAGCTACACCCCGCACTGGAGGCTAAGGTCTATCACTTGCAACTTAAGACACTAAATAGACAAGAAACAAGACTAACAATGAAAAGTGGTGGTTTCTTTTACTGTACATGACTGCTGTGAACTGACTGCATCCTCAGCTTTAGCTTACACAGAAAAAAAACATACAAAAAATTGAATTTCTTTCAGGCTGCTACATTTACCTTCACTCCAGCTTCATGAAAATCCTTGAATTACTATGTCCTTCTTACAAATAATGCAAAGTAGTAGACACTTGTCTTTATGTCTCCTCATTTAGCTCAGGATATAAGATGGGAGTAGGAGGCAGAAGGAAGCTTTTTAACAACTTGGGAAGAAGAAGGATTCTTGGTTTTTTCTGCTGAAAGAAAGGAGTGGGAATGGGGAGAAGTAGATGAAGGGCATAAATGCCATCCTAGCAAAATCTAAAGAAGAGGTCAAAATCAAAGATCCCAGCAAATACTCAGTTCTCTTATTAAGCTCTGTCATGTTAAGAATAAAACTCATTCTATGTTTCATTTATAAAAATGTTAAGTCAAGGCGGGGGGTGGGAGTGGGGATATAATAAAAGAGCAAATGATCTTATTCCCAGCTACGCACCTCACAGTCATCTTCTCCAAGATCAGCCTGCAGTACCTGTACTTCTTGTCTTTCCTTACACTTCAGCACAGAAATTAGTAACTATGTGTAGATACAACTGATCTATTTCTCTTATTCCAGCAGTGTTGAATTCACTTCTATAGCAACTCAAGAGAAAATAATGATTCAGCTGCAGTAAAAGCATGTAAAAACAGGTGAGAGATGACAGCGACTCAAGGCCCTTCCTCCATTCCAGGCAGTGTCTAATTGACATTTCAACCAGCTGGCAGG
>VZTB01007861.1:39083-68511 GCA_013397245.1 Thryothorus ludovicianus | reverse complement strand
GCACAAAAAAAAAAAAAAATCCTCCTGTGTTGCTAGAAAAAAGTTCTAAATGTAATATCCCAAAAAAAAGATACATGAGACCCAAGTCAGAGGCTGCTCTACCCTGTCTGTTACTGTTTGTGATTAAATATATTCTCACCTCTTTGGAAACAATTCATCCTGTCTTTCAATTCAGTCCTTAAAAAGAGAACATTAAAGTTTAAAAATCCAGAAGAAAACAATAAAGAAAAAGGAAAGTTAGAATGAATTTTTTGTCATGTTTTGATTTCATGTTCTTTGTAATAAACACCAGAAAATATACGCATAGCTAAAGATTGCATTTTTTTTCACCTAACTTCTGACTTCTTAAGAAAGTTACCTCACTCTAAATCTCACTGAAACACCCTTAATGACTTTAGGCAGGAAAGGTATTTTTCCTTGCTAAGAACACACAAAACAAAAAAATACTCATTTTCCCAGAAAATTGCAGATTCTTCTAGCATTAACTATCATTCCTGTTGTTATTTTATGATGCTGGAGTAATTCTAAAACATCTAAATCTGCTTTTGGTATGACCACTCTAAGGTGACACCTAATAACCTCTGGGAAGAGACAGCAGCAGTTTTCTACATAGGCATACTGGAAAACACCATGCACTCTCAGTCTATTTTAGTACTCTATAATATACATATAATACTAGTATTACATGAACCCATTCACCATCACATGGTGCAATATTCAACAAAGCATTCTGCCACAAATTTAATTAAGAATTGACTGTGTCCGAAAAACCAGGATGAAAGCTAAGCCACTGGGCTACCCCCATCACCCTCAAGGGGAAAAAACCCCAAACCAAACACATAAAAGAAAGGAAGAAAACCCAACAAACCCTCACACAGCAAAAACAAAACAATAAAACCAGCATAGTTGTCATAGCATTATTGTCACATGTATTTATTCTCCCAGATGTTCACAGGAAGAGAGGCTGGAGAGGCTGAAACTTGAAAAGACTTTGTCTTATGACAAAGAAAATTTAAATATTTCTACGCTCATTTGCATAGAAACACCAAAACATTAAAGCACCAATTATTCCTCATACACATGAGATTAATCAGAAAGAAAGAAGTATTACTTAGTGTCACTTAAGGTCCAATAGGTGAGAAAATCTAATATTTTTCATGTGTCTTTGAATGGCCTATAATTGGCAGTATCTTAGAGCAGGCTTGACCTCCTAATATTTCTTGAACTGCTTTTCCTCCTGAAAAGAACCAAAGCAGAGTGAAAGGGAGGGCTGTGAGTTTCCCCAGTGCTTACTCCTGTATTCTTTCACTGCTTTGAAGGCAAGAGAGAAACGTAAGAATGGGGAGTAGACAAGAATAAAACAACAAATTATTAATAAATATCTCCAAAAACAGTGCAGGCAAGAGCAGACAAAGCATTCCTCATTGAACAAAATATGAGCATGTGGATGGCAAACATGGCACATTTTTTTCCAAGTTACATCTACAGTAGAGTGTTAGTGGATCAAACACTTAAAATTAAACTGCTAACACTCTTTTTTTATTATCCAAGTGTCATTCAGTAAATCTGTCCAGCTGGTCACCAAAAGATAATCTAGCAAGAGTCCAAGGCTCAAGAATCAAAAATGACTGGCTCCATGCAGACTCTGTCAAAGCACATTTGCTCTCCCCAGAACAGACTTCTACTCTCAAGGAATATTTTCATGCCAGCCCGAGTGCTGCACAGCATCAGGCTCTCCTCCCTCAGCATGCTCCTCCTGCCATGTGATGCCTTTCAGTCCCAGGCTCTGAAATGTGACTCTCAACACCACTCTTTCCCATACGGACTCCCAATATGGTGCTGATTCTTAAATTCACATCGACATGCTTAAATCAGAAGCACATTATTTAAAATCCATTTCTTTCTATAGTGATTTTTTTCAGTCAACACATGGACACTCTATGGGAGAGGGCACCACATCAACCCCTACACCAGACAAAAAGCTGTAAGGATGCATCTCCTCGCTGCTTAGTTTGAGTAGGAAGAAAAGTGAGGAAAGAAAAAGAAGAGCCAATTCTGCTTTTAAGTGAAATAAAGCTGCAATGTTTTGCTTTACTGCCATGCTGTGGAAAATACAGTACAGCATTCCAGCCAGGCTTGTTTTTCCCACAGCGTGGCAGTAAAGAGAAGCAGCACAACTGCAAGCCACCCTGGGATGTAGAACAACTGGAGAAGGGCAATGAATGGACTACTTTTACCTAAACAACGAGAGCACAATTTAAAAAGGAAACTGATCATGTCACTTACTGGAAAGAAGAGATTAGGCCTGCTAATTAAAGGCAAGGATCCCCATCTTGTTCCAAAGGGTGCAGTTCTTCCTCCTTACCATCCGTCTGCTTCTGATTTTGGCTCTGACCAAAATATTCATTCCACGGAAATGCAAACTTCAGACTATGCACAATAGCATCAGGGATAAATTACTGCAAAAACAAGTACCTTTCATCGTTTGGTGTTAATCTAAAACAGTTTTTTAAAATAATTTTAGCTAAAACCCTTGATTCTTCACAGCAAATACTGAAGTACTGGGTACATGCACTATGGGCAGGCCTGCCTCTTTGGTAGTTTCTGTAGACTCAGCTGTGTGTGTTCAGCATGGCATCTGCTGGTCTGAGCCCTCCTGTTCCCCTGCTGAGATGCCAGCAGCCTTGCTCATACTGTTTTCATGACTGGGACAGGGCTCTAAGTCTCCGTACAAAAAATGGTTGTTAAACACTCATGATTTATCACTGAAAATACTTATTAATTCACACAATTTCCATCCCTAAAGCTCTCTTATAGATTAAAGAAATAATAATTCTAACGATTAAAATTAATTGCCTTTTGTTCCAATGATGACTGCCCTACTTCCCTCCTCCTGGGGCTCTGATTCCTTTGATCTGTCCATCTCTTTTACAAATATGTGCAGCAGGAATGGCAGGTTCAAGTAGGAATGAAGCAAATAATTCCTGAGTGGAATGAAAGTGAAACTGGCAAGCAGCTGAGATGCTAGCCTGAACGGTTAACAAAAAGATAACAGTGATAACAAATAACAATTTTTGTAGTTACCACTCCAAACAATCCCAAAGAAAAGGGTGGCTGGGAGATTCAGCTTGAGATTCTTGCTGAATCACTGGCAAAATGGCTTTCTGTCAGCATACCATCAAATACAGTTACAACAACAATCACAAGAAATATTCTTTGTAAAGAATAATGTAGGGGCATTTAAAAGAATAATAAAACATAAGTAATAATAAAAGGGGGGATATTTGTTCCTTTTGCACACTACTTTCTGTACAATAAAATTCTTTCATATGAAACTAGCCTTTATTCTATTTTTCCCTTACTTCCACTCTACCTAATTAAAAAAGATTATCAAGTTAAACAACTCAGAAGATTATGGTAAAAAATACAATTTATTTTGACAAAAGACAAAATAAAAGAAAAAAATGTTAAGGAAAATAACAAAAAAAGAAAAGTTTCTAATTAGGTTAATGAGAGTAAAGGACAGCTAACACTCAAAATGATGGCCATATGTAAGAAAATAACAAAATCTGTTCAAAACATAGGCTTCAGTTACTCTATTTCCAGGCTTAAATGGACTGATAAGATATGAAACATCACATCAGTCTATAATATTTTTATAGAAGGAAACAACATGCTTTGGCAATTTTCATTCAGAGAAAGAAAATGATAGCACTTCGTGCCAATTGTGCCGACTTTCAGAGAGGTTTTTTTTTTTGTTTCATTGCAATACTATAGATTCTTCTGTTTTTGAACATACAAAGAAAATATAATACACAGAGAAATTCTGGCGAGCACAATAATCTTAGGAAGTATGACATATTTTTTTCTTTCAGGTTCAGAGGTTACAATACCCATTTCAGACAGACTAGTAAACACGGCATCATTGGTATTTCCAAATTTTCCAATAAATCAGGCTTTGAAAGCCCAAGCATTGCAGCAAATACATGCACTGGCTTCACTATTCAAAGAAAGTCTTTGCAACAAAGTCATACTAACAAATCTAGGCAGAGAGCAAAACAACTCCTGAAACTGCAGAGTTATTGACTTCTACATCTCATTGTGTAAGAATTCTGAACCACTCCCTTTCCTCATTGCTTCATAGGTGCTTCTTTCCAGTGTTTCGGGTTTTACTTTGCTGGGAGTTGCACAGAGGATAAAAAAATCCATGGCTATGAGAGAGCTACGCTCATAGCAGGAGTGCCACAAAAAATACTGGCTGCCATTTTCAATGCAGCACAGTTTTCAGGCATCAAATCTAAAACTCCTAAGTACCAACTGCAACAAAACACAATTACATGATCTGACTGCTGCCACCATCCACATTTTATCAGAGCTCCGGCTGGCATTTTTACAGCGGCCACAATGCCGTCGGCATTCCCTCGCCCTGGGATGGAGGAGGGCTTGGCTTTGGAGAGAAATTTCTGGAAGGGTGGGTTTGGGACCGCTGCCTCTGCCACACTCCTCTGAGCATTTCGTGCCATGCACGGCACAGGAGGAGGGCACTGTTGGCGGGCGATGCACTAGGTCAGGGGGCTGCAGCACCAAGCCCACAGGTCGCTCCCCACTGTCTCCAAACATTTCCATAGCCACAG
Source organism: Thryothorus ludovicianus (assembly GCA_013397245.1). Lineage (NCBI taxonomy): Eukaryota > Metazoa > Chordata > Aves > Passeriformes > Certhiidae > Thryothorus > Thryothorus ludovicianus. The sequence continues at coordinate 63,877 of VZTB01007861.1, read as the reverse complement.
AGGCGTGAAAGAGGGGCAGTGACAGGCATGAAACACCAAAACTTTGCACGAAACACTGCAGAGAAGCTCCTAGCAGAATTCATTGGAAATTAACTCCTTACTGACTCATGTGATGTTCACCCAAAGCCAAAAATAAGGGAGAAGAAGAGGGCACTGACAATGGGCTATGAGCTGTAAATCAGACTCACAAACCACTCTGGAATGGAAACATTGGAAATGAACCGCACAGAATAAAGGCTTAGGGAAAAAAATAATCTCTTCTTCACTTATACACTGAAATTATTTTTACTTGATGGCTCACTCATTCCAAGGCATGCTTTTGTTCAGGACACCACATCACTACCACAAAGGCAAAATGAGAAAAAGAAAAACATTTGCTCAGTCAAGAAGTGCTTTTCTCCCTCTTCTGCACAAAGTGTTCTGTCTGCATTTTGGCTACAAGGAGAAGTGGAAGAAAATAAAAAAAAAGAATATGAAACGGAATGTGGTTTCAGCTCTTCTACTTCCTCTCTCTTATATACTGCCATAAAGCAGTGAAATTATTGGTAATGTTTCAAAAATAATTTGTATATTTAAAAATTAAATTATTTCAAGTCAGTGACATTGCATTATTGGAAAAACGGGGTTTGCTCCGGTGTTTTAAAAGAATTTATACATAGGCACATCCGAAGAAATGCAAACACACACACTCGGACAGACATATACACCTACTTATGTGTACAATATAGAGATCACAGAATTTGATTAAGCATGAAGTCAAAAAAGAAAATAAGTTAGATGGAGGTTTATCTTAAAAACTAAAGAAAGTACATAATCTAATAAAACCTCATTCAAATATTCTTTTGTGTATTTATATTTTTAGATTATTTAAATTTTTCTAGGCTATTTTGAATGCATTTTTGCTCTACTCACCTCCACACTGTCTTCTTACTTTTTATTTACTGAGATTTCAGTGTCACATGGTTAATAAAAGATAATGCATGAAAACTAACTAAATATAACAAAAAAACTTGGGACAAAAAGCCACCTGGCATAATGTAAAATATTCTCTCATAAAACAAAAGGACTATATATATATATCTTCAGCACCACACCTTACTGAATAATCTTTACATCACCTTTCCATGTAATTTGGTCTATTATATTGGTAAATTCACAGACTGTTTGCAATTAAAAGTAGGTTCCTTATTACTATAAAGTGCATACTAGAGGCAGTGATCCAAATGAGCAGAAGAAAGGCACATAGTAAGGTAAAAAAAGGTTTTTTTAAAAATTTCCATTAGATAAATGATCAATGGTCTCTTAAATCAGGTTTCCACTGAGATGACATTTCCCTTTCTTTAGTGAGGAAGAAAATGAAAATGAAAAAGAAAAAGAAAAAGGAAAAGGAAAAGGAAAAGGAAAAGGAAAAGGAAAAGAAAAAGAAAAAGAAAAAGAAAAAGAAAAAGAAAAAGAAAAAGAAAAAGAAAAAGAAAAAGAAAAAGAAAAAGAAAAAGAAAAAGAAAAAGAAANAACATAAGAGACTGGGGCACCTTATGTGGGACTGCAACTCCTGATAATTATACTCTTCAGTGTATTAATAAAATGGAGTAACTGTCAAAGGAAAGGAGGTCCTAAAAAACTTTCTATTTACTATCCTGTTAAATGTACATGGTGCTGCCAGAATCCTCTTAAATAAAAAGTTGCTGAAGAAATGAACCTTCAACCACACATCAGACAAAAGACAATGAGGAACCAAACAATCACCCAGAACAAAGCACTAAAAAGACTGCTTTTACTTGTTCACAAGCTACAAAACAGGCCTCATTTTCTTCGTCAAGTCATAAAAGAACATAAAACTGGTAAAGAAAATTTCCATGATGCCTAAGACTACATAACCCTAACAATTTTCTCTGCAGTATAAAAAATTAAATAGTAATAATGGAAAACCTTGGGAAATGTGGAGATTTTATTTGTTTTATTAACTCAACAATATAAACTTGAATTATCTCAGTTTGCTTATTTGTTAGTTACTCATTTCAAAGTTCCTCTCAGTGCTAATGAAAATAAAACCTCAAGTGCTTTATAAAATAAATGGAGTTGGCTGAAATGACTGGAGATTTGTATTTTATTTATGTTAAGATGTTTTCTCTTCATTTAGTAACTAAATTGTTAATTTAGGAAGCGGTAGTTACATTTTTATATCTTCTGTACCAGTAATGTAATAAAAAAAATCAGAGCCAAACAAACAAAACCCCAAGTACTAAAGTAAATATTACTGCACTGATTACTTTTTTTTTTTTTTGGTCACTAGATATTTAATAATACCGGGATGCTAGAAAGGACTAACCCTTCTTCCCCATCTCTTAGCTCTTTAACTGTACGGCACACTGTGTGTATTTATGCTTAATCTCTTTTTTCCTCATTCATTTATTTGTTTTCCTGCCAGTTTATGCTCCCAGCCTGAAGTAAATTAAAAAACTATTTTCAACTGATTCAGAGCTATTTAAACTTATTACTCCTTCAAGGATATTTTTACTTGAAGCACTTCAGGAGTTAAATTGCTAAGTTAAAATCAAAGTAATGACCCCAAGCAGAGATAACTGAGTTGTGGTGTAAATTCATATAAATAAAATTGGACAGAGAGGCATTTCCTGCTGAATAGGATAGTGTCTCAATTTAATCTTTTACTGGCACTAAGCATGCCTCATGGTTCTAAACAGCCTGTTGCTGGTATTAAGACTATCACAAAGTGAATAAATAGCAAACAAATCCAATCAGAACTTTGCCCTCAAAGCTGTTAAAGCCTCCAATTTCCTAATATTTCCAAACCACTTGAGTGACTGGCTCACAAAACATAGGGATAATCAAACTGACACAAAACAACTGCCCTGTTTAAATCCTAGGGGCAGTTTGTTTAACCTTCTGATACCAGGAGAACCTACACTCAAACACCTGTCTGTGGTCACTTTCCTTCACAAAGTACTCTTCCCAGAATACGAGACCATCTATCACATGCACTAACATGGATCCACATTTTACTCTCATTTATGACATCCGGAAAATGCAAATCTTACATCTGCAAATGTAAAACAATTCTGTTGTGGTTGGATGCTCCACCAGCATCATCTACCTGTAAGAAACCAAATGTTCTAACCAAGTCGAAACACTTGATATTTCTGATGAAGTGTCTGAAAGACAGAGAAAAAAAAAACCTGTAAAAAGAGAATATTGCAAATCATATTACTTTTCCCTTACTAAAAAAAAGTCAAAATCAAACAAACCCAGCACCAATTCTCTTTTTGCAGATTTTTCCAGAAAATAAAATAATTTACATTTTGACTATTCCAGCTGTCATAATCTCTCCCTCCTTTTAACTTAGGAACAACTGAAAAGCACCTCCTTGGGAGTTTCTATCATTATGAAAAAAAGACCACTCATCTAAGATCTTCTCATCTGAGAAATGTTCTGGCAAGACTATACTGTGCATCTTCCAAATACTGATAACATTTGCATGTGGTGCTGTTTTATTCTAAAAATCAGTTCTTTCATTTACAGGTAGCTTTCTGAAACTCCGAAATGACTTGGCAATCTCTGGAAGGATTTCAAAAGGTCACTTGATTTTCCTCTCATAGCACATTCACAATATTAACCGCACTTAGCATAACATCATCAGGGCCCAGTTTTATTATTTCTCTCTGTGATCCAGGGCTTCCATTTTCATCCTCAGTGTTCAATCACAGTTTTTCACACAGTGCTCCTGCCAAAGGACAGAACAGTGCTTACCTTTTTTACATTTCTTTTTCTTCCCTTTTAAACTATATATTCAGATGAATGTCAAGTGCTGACTAAGAACACATTCTATGATGATCCCTATTTTCACTTAAAATACATACTTAGTTTTGGATTTAACTCCCTGCCTTTTCAGTCAAAGTTATTTAGGTGGATTCAATCAAGCATGTGATTAGAAATAATAACTCACAAGCAATGAGTTCAAAAATATTAGATCTTTGCCAAATTGTACAAGTGCGGCAAACTGCAACCTCTATTCTCCCATTTTTAAAGAAGATATCAGAAGTTTCCCTCAACAGACCCAATTTTTGGACCTTAAACACTGCACAGTGACTTAAAATTCCCAGTTCCATAAAGGCAATTAATACATATGTGGCTTCCCTTCATTGGATACCTCGTATTAAACAACATTATTGAAGTATCCATGACCAGAAAAAAAAAAAACATGGGGAGATTTTCAGATGCTATTTTAAAGGTGAAACTATCCACAAAGCAGAAAAATTTTGTTTTTGAAGTAAAAACCTACCAGTAATGACACAAAATAAAATAAATGTATATGAATGACATAAATGATAGCTTAGCTTATCTTCAGCTACCCTCTTTCAGAATGGACCATTCACTGCAAAATACAATTGTCAAAAATAGCAGAGCAGAACTTGAGAAAATTGCATCTCTAAGAAGGAAAAAATGCTGTTCATTCTTCTCCTTAGGTTCTCTCCCTACAAAACAAAAGGTCAAAAATCGGTCTTTCTTTCCACTTAACTAAATGAAAAGCTGAATTCCAGTGTCTAGTCAGCAAGATATTCTGGTATTACTCCACCTAATTTGCATCAACAGCTTCCAAAGAATTATCTATCCTTAGAAAAATCTACCACGTTCGGATCAGGCTTAACAGGTTTCCCCCATCTCCTCTACTGTTTCCCATCTTTTTACTGATACCAGAACACAAACATGGATTTTAAAATCATTATTTGGCAGCAGCACTCAAGAATTACAAAGAGTCATGCTCCAGTGTCTCAGTTTTTACAGCTGAGATTCCTGCCTGAGAGAAGTTCAATTCAAGTGACTTGCAATAGTTTACTCAGCTATTCATCGGGACATCTGAAGGTACTCACAGTTTGAAGGTGGTGCTAAGCTGCCAGAAATCCTAATATACTGACCCGCAAATACTTTTAAATATTGTCCTTTCTGAGGTTTCCTCAGGTGCACGTGAAGTCTCCTTTTCAGTTTCCAAAGAAAAACTTGCCAAACAGTCCTGCTCCCCCTGCTATTCTGCGTCAGCAATACTCATGCCTATTATCTCAGGCTGACAAGGAAGCAAATCTTAGACTGAAGATACATCTCACACCTCAGTGTCAAAACTTAGGATGAACACTCGATACAAGGAAGGATTCACCTTCACCTAGTAAAAAAATTACTTAGAAGGAAAATCTGCAGCATTTTGATATATTTTACTTAAAAAGTGAAAATAAAATGCCACACAGCAGCTCTAAAAAACTACAATCAAATTTTCAGAACTGTCCTTTAAATCAGAAATGGCACTGAAAAAAAATACAGATCAACTCAAAGAGGATGGACCATATAAGGAATACCTTTCAAATTAGGATTTTTATAGTAAATTGCATTACTTTTTTTCTCTTAAGCTTTCCCCCTTTCTTGTGCAAAAATAATAAGGGAGTCTATGTTCTTGTTAAGCATATATATAATGGCTTTAAAAATGTTTTTGAGGACAAGAGTCAGAAAATTCTTAAATATATCTATGAATATATGTAAAGATAACTAGTGTACTTTAATAACCCAATTTCTATTGTAAGACTCCACTAAAAATCCTGTCATATAATCTATGTTCAATGAAACATTTCTCTCCCATATAATTTCTTTATAGGAGCTTTCCATCTGTTTACAATTTTTATTGTCTTCATAGGAAGTATAGATATGATCATCAGCATAAATTTAACTTATACCTAGAAAGAGCACCACAATTTTAATATTTATCCAATTAAAAAAAATTATGTTAACAATTCTCCAGCTCCCACTTTTTATGACATATAACATTTTCCCACAAATTCCTACTATCCTACAAAAGGGATAGAAATTATTTTTAAAAGTCCTCACAGCTACAATGGGCTCTTTTAAAAAACATTTAAACATAGCAGTTTTCCACCTCCTCAAAATCTCAGTCATGCAAAACTACAGAGCTATCATTTGTTTTTATAGAAAAGTAATAAGCAAAATATTTTTTTTAATAACTAACTTATTTAAAATATAGGTAGGAAAGCAATTTATTACTCCTTAAGTGGGCTGTTCATACCCAGCATCATCAGTACTGTATTTAGTTCTAATCTATTACCCTCAGCTTTTACATTGATTAAAGCAAGTGGAGTGAAAGACTATTTTTACAGGATGAACGGAAGGACAACATGACATGTTCAAGATAAAAAGTAATCTAGGCAGCCAGATTTTTTTATCTAAATCTCAACTGAAATCCAAAAATATAAGAAGGAGAACAATTCATCCTAGAGCTCGACAGCTATTTTATACAAATTTGGAAAATAATCAGAAGTAAAGAAATGGAATTATTTCCAAGAAATGGAATTATACCCAAGCTGTCCCCTTTATGGATTAAAAAAAAAAAATTGTTTCAAAAAGATACAAACTGCTTTTGCCCCTCAGTCATAGACACAAAATAAATGACAATTTGGGCCCCTAGAATCCATATGCCTGTGAAAATATTCCTTTCTCACTTAAAAAAAGGATCAGTAAAGGCAAACAATAATGGCTACTTGATTACACAAATTATTTTCATAACCAAGACTTGAATTAATCTTGCTTAGTTGTGTTCTTTCAAAAAAAATATTCAATACTCTTCGGGAATAAGGTATTATCTGACTCCCTTCTGGAAGTGAAAAGCTATTTTTATATGATTTAATTACCATGTCATATTTTAAATCCCATATTCCCTTTTGTTGTCTGTGAGTTATTAAATACACACACACCTTTATGCTCATTTCTTATGAGAAATATAAAGAGAAAAAGAAATCAAAACACTAAAAAGCAGTTAACCTTAATGCAGAAGTAAGAATCACCATGGATGGAGAACATATTTGTCACATCATCTGTATGCATCCTGTTTGGAGACGGGTGGAGAAAGATTGATGTTGAGTAAATCATGTGAAATGTATATCAATTTTTTTACTAATCTTTATTGGTAATTTACAACTGCACAACATTTGTAAATTTAACAGCTCGTCAAAGCATTTGAGTGCAGTCAGTCCTGAGTATTCATTATGTGAAATTAAACATAATCTTCCATAAAGAACTATGAGTAAGAAGGCAAGCCTCCAACCAGCTACCACTACAACAATTTATACTTGTAATTCTGCGTTATTACTTCCAAAGACATTGAAAAAAACAGTTGGCAGCTACAAAAAATACTTGGTTCACGCTACTCTGACAGAAAAGTCTTATATGTCCCTGAAGGATGCACTAATTCTTCCTTCTCCAGTGGAAAAAGATAAGCTAAATGCAGAAATACACCACCTCTCTTTATCTGGAGGATAATATTCCCTGTATGTTTTTCTCCCCCGCTAATTATGTTCTTTCCACAAGCACAAGTCATAAATAAGGCCACTAAGAATTCAGGTAAATGCCACTCGGACCACCCGATATGAAATTCCCTAGGAAAGAGGAACATCAAAAAACATGTCCTCCACCTAAAGACATCTCTGTCTCCACAAATTAAAGCACAGAACTATAGTGCAGGACACAAAAAAAACAAAAATAAAAAAACAAAAATGGTACTAAGAAAGTAAAAGAGGAAAACTACATGTGAAGGTAACTATTTAAACGCACATCTTAGACATAAGTTTTGGAGTTACCTACTATAATTTTTAAAGTAGTCAAGAAGGTAACTGACAGCTTTTGAAATTCAGCCTTTCTCTAGAAATATCTGTCTCAATTTTTTATTTTATTTTTAAGAAGGTACAACAAGAAAGTAAAAGATAAAAAAAAAAAGAGTAGCTTTTGCTATGAAGGTATCTTGGGATTTACACCTGAGAGTGGATTATACCGAGCAGCATGGCAGATAGTATATGAAAAATTCAAAAAAGAGATCTAAAACAACAAAACACCCCTAAGGATTAAAATTAAATAGTATGTTTAGATTTACTTAATGAGAGCAAAATATTTTTTTGAAGCCTCTACCTCCTGCACAGTGAACTGACTAACAGCAGGAATGGCATAGCAATTCTGGCTTAATCTCCTTTTTGGGTGCCAGCATGGCCCTTGCTCTGTTGTGATAGCGTGCAGAGGGCAAGTCCTGTGCTCATGAAAGGATTTGATGCTTGAGTGAGCCTGAGCAGTCAGAATGGCAGTCAGGAAGTGAAGATACCATCTTAGGAGTAAAACCCTTGGTCCCTCGTGAGTCGCTGTGATAGATGAGTGGTTTGGACACCCTGCACAGCCCCCTCTGGGCAAAGCACTGTAAGGTCTTGTGGTTTATATGTGGTGTTACTGTGTTGTGTGTTATTGCTCCAGATAAACTACAGTGGGTTGAGCTGGAGGCCACAGAGACCATCATTGCTACAGCACATTTCCTGCATTAGACAACTCTTGAAGTGCCTTCCAGTCCGGACTGTCCTGAGATCCAGTAGGCAACTGTCACCCTTTTGACAGACTGCTCATTAGCCGTATCTCAGGCTGAACTCCAACAAGCTGCTTCAAAGCACACCTCTCTCACCAAACCAAAAATGGCAGATTTCAAAACACACCCAACTATTAACTTCACTTGTAAATATTGGCTACTATGTACCAAGCTGTAAATACGGTCAGTGACCTGCACTTAAACACACAAGTGGTATGTGGCCAGATGGGATCCACCCACGAGTTCCAGGAAGCCATCACCAAGCCACTTTCCATCATTTATCAGCAATCCTGGTAGGTAATTCTCAGTTCACCTGAGGCTAGTAAATATGGCATCCATCTAAGAGGGTCAGCATCCAGGGAACTGCAAGGCTGTCAATCTGATGTTGGTGCTGGGAAAGGTCATAGAGCAGACTGGCCTGAGTGTCATACCATGCAGCACAGACAGCACAACCAGGGAATCAGACCCAGCCAGGACAGATTTAGGAAAGATAGGTACTGCTCAGCTAAGCTGGTCTCACCCTGTGAAAAGGTGACCTGCTCACTGGATGAGGATGGCTGTGGATTCTGCCTGACTAAACTTTAGTAAATCCTGACAGCATCTTCCCCGGCATTCTGTTGGAGAAACTGGCTGTCCATGGTATGGACAGACATGGTGTCATGAGGTGAAAAAATGGCTTGATATCCATGCCCAGAGAGTAGTGGGTGAATGGAGTTACATCCAGCTGTTGGCTGGGCACCACTGGGTTCCCCAACACCCAGTGTTGAGGCCTGTTTTGTATCTTTTAAGCTTTGTCTATCAACAACCTGGACAAGGATATCAAGTATACCCACAGTCAAATGGCATCAAATTGGGTTGGAGAGTACCTCTGCCTGAAGGTAAGAAGGATCTGCAGAGGGTCTTGAACAGGCTGGGTCCACCGGCCAAGGAGAAGAGAATGAGGTCAAGTGCTGGGTCTTGTCCTTGGGTCACAACAACACCTGGAGTGCTATAGGCTGGGGAAAANGTACAGTTCTGGGCCCCTCAGTTCAGGAAGGACATTGAGGGGCTGGAGCATGTCCAGAGAAGGGAACAGAGCTGGGGAAGAGTCTGGAGAACTAGAATGCTGAGGAGCAGCTGAGGGAGCTGGAGGTGTTCAGAATGGGGAAAAGGATGCTCGAGGTGACCTTATTGCTCTCTACAACTGCCTGGAAGGAGTGTAGTGAGAAGGGGTTAAGGCTCTTCTCACTGGCAAAAGTGACAGGATGATAGTAAACAACCTCAAGCTGCACCAGGGGAGGTTTAGATTGTTAGGTATTAAGAAAAATTTTTTTGATCAAAAGGTTGTCAAGCATTGGAACAGGCTGCCCAGTGAACTGAAGAATTTAAAAGACATGTAGATCCTCTAATTCTATAATTAACCGTTTAATTTTGGATCAATAAGTTATGCTGTTCTACAAGACAGATTCTCTATAATTTAATGCTAATTAACAATTACAGTGAAGTATTAAGGGAAGAGCTGCCTTCTTACAGACTAACAAGAAATATAATTGGACCAATTGGATAATATAGAGCACATTTTGTTTCTGGAGAAGTAAGAAGGAGACTCTAATTTCCCATCCACATATATTTATAGTTACTAAATAAATAGCTGTCATAAAAATATACATTAGATACGTATGAATTTATTTTAAAAATAATATATAGATATGGTACAAAAAGTTTCTTAGAAATAAGAGTAACTCAAAATCAAGACAAACCTTGAAGCACTGTAATCCTAGGACATAAACAATACATTAAGAAACCCACACAAATCAGTAGCATACATCTGAAGATATTTCACAGATTGATACATTTTAAAAACTTTTAACTGAATAGTCAACTTCTCAAATTGCAACGACTTATACTTGCTGACTCTCTAAGTGGTAAAAGTAACTGCACTATGAGTTAACAAAGCAGACTTCGTATCGGGATTTTAAAGTGCTGGCACAAAAGAACATTCCTGACACAGCCTTTAATATTGATTTTGTCACCATTGCTATTACACTCCTTCATCTAGGGTATGAATTTCTGCCACTGCTAAATCCTTAATTAAATCTTTAACTAGAGGACCAAAACTCTGTAAGATATTTTGAGTAAACATTAAAGAATGGAAGCCAAGGAAAAGTAGATCCTGATTCACAACACAAAATCTTTTCTTCCACAAAGTCCTTTCTCCCACCTTCTTTTTCAAAGCCAAAGGCAGGCCAGAGTCTTGATTTAGAGACTAATATTCATATACTTGTGGTATAAAAAGAGTATTAAAAAATGAGTTTGTACAAACACATAATAATTTATCTATACAAAAAAAGATAAACATAAATGGTATGTAATGATCTGAAAACACTGACTTTATTCTGGGACACAAAAATAATTGCCAGTGGGAAGTTAACTTTGATGAAATAAAATTCTTCAAAATATTTCCTAAATGAAAAAACGTACATCTTACTATTGTACACCTTTACTATTCTTGTTCAACACAGTGCCAAGCAAAAGCACAGTTTGAGGAGTCTTCTTCCTCAGAGTCTAATTATTTTTTGCTCTGTTTTTGCCTCCCTAATGTTATGGCGCAAGACTTAGCTATAGTCATTATTTTAAACAGGACAGAGGTTCTCTTCATTAAATATTAGGGTATACTGTGGCACCATCATCAGAGAGGCTTGCAAGGATTTGTGTTGCTACATTAAATGTTACAAGGCAGTGTTTTCTATTTGAAATATAACTTTGTACATATTTTGTTATTTTTATTATCATAACGATCCTTACAACATTTCCCTTTTTTTCTGTTTTTTTTTTCTGTTTATTGCCATGTGTTTTGGCTTTTCTGGCAGAATTAATTTAAGAAATATTAATGAGACAAGGTTACTATGCCTTAAGGATGAAAATATTTGGGATCTCTGCACAATTCTTAACAGCAAGTGGGGATGAAACATTTATTTTCTCTACTTAGAAATAATGTTGAGTTATTAGACACCTTATCACCTGAAAAATTGTCATAGACTGACAACATTACATTAAGGTACCAACATTATCACTGCCTCTGTATATCAAGGTAATACAAGCCAATGTTAAATAGTGGTCATTTACAGCATGCACACAAGAAAGTATAAAATTCTACTTAGTATAAAAATATATAATCCATTCACATGCATCAGACACTGTGTTTATCTCAGGGGGTCCAAGTATTAGAAGTGCACGAATTTCTGTCAAAACAAGTGCAAGCGAGGTGCACAAAAGTGTCATTATTTCAGCCATGTATCCCTTGTCACAATATGTCCATTTCAGCTACACCAGCAGTGTTTACATAGGCTGCAGCTCTTGTTTTCACAAGAGTGAAAGTCCTGTTCATTAGCACTATTCATTGTCAGTTACACAAAAGGTCTACTTGCAGCTATACCACATGGCTAAGCACTACTTCCCTCAAAGACAGTAGTGTTACCAAAAAAAAAAAAAATAAAAATATATACATCAGTGTACCTAGAAATCAATAATATAAACCAAAGCAACTTGCAACTAAGAAAGTAACTAACTTTTTACTACAACCATCTTGCTTCTTTCTGTAGTAAAATATACTTTTTTATATTCTAATGATAATGACCCAGGAATGCTGAGGGATTTGGTGACCAAGACATTCATCTAAATAAATCAGCAACAGATCTGATGCTCTTCCAAAATAATTTGAACTTTTACAGATGTTATTAGATACAGGCCAAAGCTCAAACAAGCAATCATTACTGTTTAACATGCAGGTTATTTTTTATAATCATTCTTCCTACGTCACATTATGATGCATTATCAGACACTACATATAAGTACCATGTTGGAGGATGAGAAAAATAGAAGTACTGACTTAATATTGAAAAAGCCCAATGAGAAGAGGGCAGAAAAGAACCTTTAAGATGAGTTTATATTTGTAAATTACATACATTCTGTAAAAGGTACTTCAATATTTATGGGGAAAAAAGAGATGCTAAATTCCTTTATAAATTAGTTGAAGTTTATTGGATATGATGTAACTGATTTTTTCAAATAATTGGGTGTATCCTGTACTGTACTAGCATCCAACATAGTCTTAAAATTACTAAAGTCATTACAAAATAGGACAGTCTTTGGATCATTTTTGTTTGTAAGAGATTCCTGTGTATGCTCAAGTGGTCAGAATTTCCGAAGGTCTGCAGCCTTTATAAAATATACCTGGCTGTGGAACAGTCTGCTCTAAAATAAACTAGTTCTAATCTGAACTAGAATAACTAGGGCAATACAGCCCTTTTGCCATCCACTGATACCTGCCATCACACCATCTAAAGTCATATAGAATTCACAGTAAACTCCTTTTGGGTATACAGAATTGTAATTCCTCCGGAAGACATAGGGACATGATTTGGTGATTTGTGACAAACTACAAAAGCATCCCAGTCCTTGGTGGTCACACAGCTCATCTGAAGAAATCCTTTCCCCCTCAAATGCCAGATGAAGCTCCTGATGTGATACCTGGTCCAAGCCTGTCCCCCTCCCTTCTCCAGGTGGCCGTGCGGGCAGCTTGGCCTGGGCAGCTGAGCCAGCTGGAGTTGCCTCACTCAACTTTCGCTCAACTTTCGCATCACATTACTTCTGCTTTTCTAACCTTTCCACTACTGAGCATCATCAATTATGCACTAGAATAACAGAGCCTTGGCTCAGCAATGTAACATAAAGGCCGATTATGAGTGTAAATAATTTAAACACCTGCGTGCCACATTTCTTTTAGCAGTGATATGTGGCTGGTGGATGTGATGCATTCATAGGGAAGGCTCAGACTTTTAACGTACTGATAATTCCCCCATTCACATGATGGCGAGGGCCATTTGCAGTGCTGCTGTTCGACTAACAATAGAGTTAAAAACCAGAGGTTTTTAGCTAGAAAGGGAAGCACTGAGAGTCACATATATAAGAAGATGCAAGGTTCAAAGTCTACAGTCCAGGGAAACTGGCAAACTCTGTAGACCTCTTCCGCTCATTTTAACTCATTCACAGGAAAGGCTAAGAATGGGGTTTAGATGGAGAATGCAATGGTAATGTTATAAAAGGCTGCTATCAAACAGCTTTAGGCCACTTAAGAGAGAAAGAGAAACCTACCTTCTTAAGGAAAAGCAGGTTAGAAAAATCAGGTTTCTACTACAGACTATACAAAGTCCATTTCCTCTGTTACGCCATTCAGTGCATTGGCAGTGCCACTTGGACAACTGGCTTCCTATTTTAAAAATTCTATTCCCAAAAGTTTAATTTTGCTCTTAGTATGCAACTCAGAGTGATCTCACCACAGCCAAAGATCATGCACCTGATACTTTCTTCAAAATGCATAAGTAAAGGTCAAGAAATGTTCCACCTGAGATAAAAATGGCTAAGGAACAAGTTCGCAATATCTGGATTTAAGTATATTCCAAGTTTTCTATAATATCCTTTGAATGATCCAGTATTTCTGTCACCAGCATTCAGAGTAATAAAGATATGGGACAGCTCTTACATATGCTATTTTAAAATGATCAGGGAACCATTAAAAAAACTTTCAATTGAGAGACAGAGTTTTAGATTACCTTTTTTTTGTTTGCTTTGAAAATCCACTAGTATAATTTGACAATGTAATGTAGGATACATGAAATATTTCAGCTTGAAAAATAGTCTATGCTCCAGTTAAATGAGTTTTGAGCCAACAGCACACATCTAATAACACAGTTCATAGTTTTGTATCTGAGTAGCAGAACCATACTACATAGAAAAGCTCCAAAATACAAGATGCTGTGGGTAGCCAAGGGGATAAATTTTAGAAATATGAAACTATTACATGTACAATTCAAATGCACGATCTCTCAAACTGTGGTTTGAAAGCTGTGCTGGGATTTGACCACAACAATTGAAAGAAAGGGGTGAAGGGGGGCAGAGGGTGTTGCTGCTTAAAATAGCAAACTTTAATAGCATCCATATGATTTAGCAAATCAATGTGGCCAAAGTCAACAAATAATCACGCAGCTATTTTCTGAAACAATTTCATTACTTGCTTTGAAGTAACGATTGGTAACTGAGGAAAAGTGTTTTCATAGTTCCTCCTATTTGGATGCATCTTTGTTAAGTTCCTTTCAAATAATGCAGTGGATTTGCACCTTTATTGTTGTACGAATATTTCAAAGCAAGTTCTTTGGAAGGTTGCTAGGTCCTTACTGCATATTTTTCCAGTACTAATCGATGGCAAATAGCCCTGTTTAACTCCTTCTGCACCACCTTCTCTAAGAGCCAGCACATTCATTTGTAACAGACAAAAAAGGCTCACCAGACCACAGAAGAACTGCTAAGTTTCTCTGTGGTGAATACCATATGCATGAAATTGTTGTTGTCTCACTGCCAGACAATTTGGAAATCTCCTTCATCAAAAAATGTGCAAATGATATCAAGTATAATGTCTATTTATTTACTTTTTACCCAGGAGTTTTATTTTATGCTGACTGGTTTGCAGCACACGATCTTCACAGAGCAGTTCTTTGCAGCCAGGCATTTTATGTGCCATAATGAGGGGCATTTTATAGAAACGGTAATTATCATGAATTTTAGGGCTTAAGTAGCTGACAGCCTCATAGTGGGAGACTTCCCTACACTGAAGGCAAAGTTTCTCATTAAGTAATATAGATACATTTCAGTTTGGTTCCACACAGGCAGGCTGATAGATAAGGCCAAACTTATAAAACCAGCCATCCATGGGATGGAAGGTCTCAGCAGTGAGCCAAGATGTAAGATAATTTTAATAAAGAAGGATTGCCATGGACAACATGCCTCTATAGGACGACTACCAGTTGTGTCATATAATACAGTATTAAGAACATAACATTTAGAAAATACTTCTCTGGCCACCTCACCACATATATAATGACAGTATATTATTATGCGACTTTTATGTAAAAAAAGTCAGAATGTAAAAATGTTTCTCGTTTTTTTTAATGTAAAAAAAAACGAGAAACAAAAATGCATGACACACTCAATCCCTTGTATTGTAACCACTACTCCAAAGTATTTTACTTTCCCAAGTGGGCTCTATCATTTATCACTGTCCTTCCCAACTATAATTAATCTGTTCTATTGATGAAAATGAGAGCAGTACATCCACACCCTGTCATTTGCAGGAGCGTGTCTTGCAGGTTCCACTGTTTCAGGAATGTTAGACTAGGAATTCATTACAATTAGCGATGTTTATTGTGTTTATGAAATAGTTTAAGAAACCACAGTCAACAGACACAGTCAGATGAATTAACAAGGACATTTGGTCCAGAGGCATTTAGAAAAATAATTACAGTAGCCATTCAAAACCATGTGGGTGGAGCGTTCCTGTATGTGGGAGGGAAATACAACCATGAACAAATCTCCTAAATTCAGGAAACCTTAGATGCCTCTAACTTACTGCTCCCCACTTCTATGTGCGTGCGAAAGTTTGCTTGCCCTACTCATCTGTGAGATCGCAAACAGCCTTTAATATTTCATTCTGCCCAAAGCACAAAGCATGCTCAAATTCAATACAAGGAAATGCTTTATCTCTTCCTTCACAGACTAATAATCCGACAAAACCAGAAGGGCTGGGGAGTCATGGAAAGTTGTGAGGAAATGACGCGCAGACACTTCTGAACAATTTTATTCCTGTTTACTGTTTGAGACACTTGGAGTGAATAAACATCAATTAAGTGCATTTTGTTCACTGATCCATAAAACCAGACCCAATATCAAGGACCCAACTGGTTACCAGAGTATTCTACTTGGAGTAATTCTTTGAAACAATTTCCCCTTACCTTTTTATGTGGCATTAAAAATTTCTTCCCCCATTTTTTCCATGAGAAAATGAGTTTTAATTCATAAAATGGAAAAAAAAAGCTAATTTAACAAATCCACACCAACAAACATCAAACTGGGAAGCCATATATATAGAATGCTTTTAAAAAAGATTCCTATTAACTGCTGAATTTCACTGCATTTTTAGGATTGTCTTAGTTTTTCCACATCCTGCAACTAACACTATCATCTCATTACCTAATGACATCTAAAAAAAAATATTGTCCATTTACAGTGCATCAGATTATGTTGCAGGACAGCATTTTGAACAGCATGGTCTGGATGTGCTCACGGAGACATTTAGATAGCAACACCCTTCTCCCTTAACAGAAACCTAAAAACACAAACATCATTAGAGACAGGACACAGAAGTCCTAAATTTCAGAAGGTCTGAAGCAAAATTATTTAGTATTTAGTATTTTATTGCTTACAGAATGTGATCCTGTTGTTAATCAAACAATAGTTGAAGGAAATATGTGTTAATAAAATAATTTATATTTGAATATTAAACTATTCCTTCCACTAGGAGGACATTCAAAATCACTAGTAAATAGTACCTACAAATTATGTTAATAGCCTACCAACCAATTTTTTGCTGCTTTTAGTTTATCCAACTAATCCAAGATAATTAGAAGTATTTTCACAATTATTTCTGCAGCTATTCAGGAAAACAAAACACAGAGAGACAGTAAATGCTGACAAATTAAAAGAAAACCATTTCCTTTATACACTTGCCTTTATAATATGAGGATCCAGGAATTACTTCACAGCATATATTATTAACTAGAAAAACACAAAAATTCTAATTAAGGATTACATGTTTTTTAAAACAAAAAATTGAGAGAATCCATTCAGACTGAAGAAGCCCTTAGCTAAATGCTCATGACATTTAGAAAAGCACTACAATGCTGTTCTGTGACTCCATCAGACCTGGCAGCAGTAGACATTGTCAGGTAAATTACTGCACATACATTGTCTGCTGACACTAAAATAAAAAAAAAATAAAAAAAAAAAGGTGAAAAGGTTAGAATGAGACACATCATGCTGGAAGAAGAGAAAAGCGAACAGAAGTATTCCAGTGTATGTGCTTTTTGTGTGTTACAAGTAAGTCTTCTTCTATGGTACCTGTTTTTCAGGCATGGATCTTTAGCAGGCTTGCTTTGCTATAACTAAGAATCCTGACAGAAGATAGTGGATGAGAAATCAACCTCTTAACGGCAATAAAAATTAGACCTACCCTAGTATTCAGGGGACAAGAGACCAGAGAAGAAAAAAAATCTGGCAAAACCTTGAAGGTTGAGAAGTAACCCAGATGCTGAACATCCTAGATGTTGAGCATGATCTGAAGAACATGTTCATTTACCTGGTATAGGCAATATCCCACAAGAGCTTAAATATTTATTTTGATCAGTATTTGGATGTTGCAGTAATGCTTCAGAGGTGATGAGAAGCACATGGCACTTAATTGAGACCAAAAGTCCTCCTGAAAACACACCAGTCCTGACATAAATCACACACAGCAGAAACATGAAATATTTTGAAAATTTTCAAAATTTTTAATTTATCCAAAATTATAATTACAACTAGGAGCCCATTAAGCAACTATAACATTACATTTACACACAGAAACACAGTACCGTTATTGTAAATAGCTCTGCAAATAGTTTCAGCCTGATTAATCCAAATAGTTTTATCCTGATTCAGCATGACATTCTTACTCCAATTCTATTCACCCAATCTTATGGCACCTGATGAATCACACTGATGTCCTTGAAAAGTAAAATTTATACTATCTGTATCATTGCACATGTATTTATGATCAAAATAAGAGCCTAGATGTTCCAGCATGAAACCACACATCCTGGAACCATAGCTAAAATGGAGCAGTAAATCTGTTGGGTCCCTCAGAAGTGTCAGAATATATACACCAAACTCCTTGAAGTACTGTTTATATATATACAAGAAATATCTTGTGTATATCTAAACTTTGGCAGAGGTTGTCCAGTCTTATCAATTCAAGCTGAACCTAAGAATCAAGTGTCAATGTTAAATAAATTGTTCTAATTTATAATGCTGTCTCTCATGTAAATAGAATTTGAGGACTAAAAAGACATTTTGTAAAAAAGCCATTATTTCTTAAAACTTCACAAATTTTACTCACCTTATCCACTTCCATAATTATCTCAATTATTTCAATGAGCTGAAATGTCATCCTGCATTACTATTCCTGTTACAAATCACTTCTCAACCGCAGAGGTATCCCTCAACACAAATACTCTACTGGAGAAGTCTTGAATATTCTGAGGAAGGAGGAAGAGATCAGAAGTGCTAAAACAAACAAGAGGATCTGACTGGGCTCTAGCAATTGCCACACTTCATAAAGTGAGAAATTATCATACTGCTTTTGTGTTACTCTTTTTGTGTAACAATTTATGAAGTAGAGTTGTTTGCATATATATTATCAGCAAAATTTTACTGCCAATTAAGATCTACTATTTTTCTGGGAGATTAGTCAAATACTCTTTATAAAGTTTGATTTAGTTTCAGTTTCAGCCATCCCACAAATTAACTTGCTACAGCTTACTGGGATATGGGAGAAGAAACCTTAAGATCAATAACTACAGAATTAGTCCCATTCATCCAAACTATTCAGCCTTAAGACAGTCCAGCTCTATGCTTTTTATTTAAGGCAATTTCTCTCTTTTATTATATGATGCATTTTATTTTCTTATTAAATGTGATCTAAATGAATGAAGTATTCATTGAGTCAAAAACGAATGGGCAGCAATTGAACTCTGTATCACAAATATTAATTTTAATGTGAAGAGACACAAATTAGTTTTTCTGACAACAGAGGGTCCAAAGATTAAAAAATTAATGTGTGTCCATCCAGACAGGGAACAGCTGTTCACCTAATAAGCCACATTTTCCACTTTTTGCACAGGACTGCAAGACCCAAAAGCTACGGCTGTACTGAAATGAGGTTTGCAAGTACTTAAGTCACTAAGGAGCTGTCCTTGCAAAAAAACAACTTCAAACTTTGTCTCCTAAGTCATGCCCTTCCCTCATTTCAGTGGCTAAAATTTTATCCAAGGAAGAAGTCTTTTCAGATGTCCAACAATTAATTTCTATGTGCTTCATCTAGAAGCCATACCATACTGCAAGTAAAAACAAATACAAATGACCAATTCTTTTCTGCTAAATATTTGCCTTCTTTTAACGAGCTGTATCTTTC
Organism: Thryothorus ludovicianus; assembly: GCA_013397245.1. NCBI lineage: Eukaryota > Metazoa > Chordata > Aves > Passeriformes > Certhiidae > Thryothorus > Thryothorus ludovicianus. The sequence goes on along the minus strand of VZTB01007861.1, from coordinate 44,366 downwards.
AGTCCCACTCATCCACAGCTACCAACTAGTTTTGCCTGCAATTTTTTTCCTCTGTTCCCAGTACTAAAATAAGAAGAGATGTTGTTCTAGTCCTTTCCAGGTTGTATCTTCCTATGAGGGCAGCTAAGAAATACTTTTCATAATCAAGACTATTGTATTTTTAAATTACAAAGACCAGATGCCTTACAGTGAATAGGGATATGTAACCTCAAATTGCAGTTCTTAAGAGGTCACTGTTTAAATCCAGTTATGTATAAGAGGATGAGCGAACTTAGCTTTGATTAGCTGCAAAGTGATAGAACCCCCTTATTCACTTCCTTTTCTCCTTCTCCCCATTTCTCAACTTAGCCAAGAGAGAAAAGAAAGGGGGGGGAGGGGGAGAAAAAGAGAAAAGGTTAAAAAAAGGCCCACACAATCTCTTTGCTCCACTGATCTGCTGGTCGGTGAAGGCTATCTGCCCATACACAGCCCCTTGGCCATCTGGGCCATGAAGAGCCCTCAATCCCAGCCCTGAATGCTAATTGTCTCAGAGAGCACCCTCACAGGCATTTCAGGCAGTGGGGCTTATTAAAATCCTGAAGGGCAGTAATCCCTGAATGCCACTAAAAAGTTCTCCAGCTGCTACCATTTATGAAGTGGGCTTGACAAGAGAGAGAAAAGGAGAGGGAGCTAGGGGGAGGGAGAGAGGGAGCTAGGGGGAGGGAGAGAGGGAGGGAGGGAAAGGAAAAGAAGAATTTAGAAGAGGCAAGCTATCCAAATAGGGTCCCCAAGAAGAGTCACATTTTACCAGCTTAGGCTTTCTTAACTCAAGTTCCCAAAGGTATTTCCATCCAAACCTACATTATGTCTTCCTTTTATTTGCTCCTGGTAGGGTGTGGGGGGAACACATCATGATTGTATGCTTACAGAAGATCTAAAATGAAGTAGGAAAAAGAAGGCAGACAGGCAAGCAGGTGAGGGAGCCAGAAGCAGAACTGAGGTCTGCCTTTTCCCAGACAGCATGAAGAAAATGCCTAGATGAGAAAGCATTCAAAAATGGTTTTCTCATATATGTATATCTCTTCCTCAGTAATTCTGAAAAGGTCTTTTCATCTCATTAGGTTGAGCTAATTAATAAAAATTCAGCAGTTTGCCCATTGCTTCTTCAGAAGTGGTGAAGCAAGTTGAAAGATGCAGGCGGAAGGTTTTTTGTGTTTGAGACAGTAAGTGGGGTGACTTCTAAAATCTTTCATTGTCATCCTCCATTAGAGATAAATAGACACCTTGGCTCAAATTCTACAAATACTACGCTGCTACACTTCTTTATTTTCTATTAACCTTCATGAAAAACTTTAACCCTGCCAAAGAGCAGGGATTTGTGTGTGTGTGTTTTACAATACACCAAGTAAGTTAAAGCTTTCTCTCATTTCAGCTATTATTTAGACAAGCTGTTGAAAAGCCATTCTTGAACACCTATATCAAATACGGAGGCTGTGGGAAATGAAGAATATGAGCTGGCCAACTGCTATATTTTAGTAAGAAAATGAACTCAAAACTGAAAGTTTTGAGTTCATTCTTCAAACACTGCTATAACTTAAATAGGGTATTAAAAATATTCTAGCAGCCAGAATTTTAAAACTCTACATTATTAAAGTTGAAAGCCTAGGAATTAATGTAATTCATAGCCTAAAGCCCTAAGGATAAAATTACAAATCTGTTTGCTAGCCGAAATTTATAAATTTCACATTTTGAGGCATTATATTTGCAAAATCCATTCCTGAAAATAATTTTTTCCAAGGATGTCAGAGGCTGACCGCTCAAGTAAAAGATCAGCTTGAAAGATCAAACCATTTCTGTTTCCTGGTTATTCATGACAGAGCCCATTATAAATTTTGTTTCTTTAAACTATTTTATGGACAAGCATCAAAATATCCTAACAAATACATATAAAACCAACCATTCATAATTTCATAATGTTTTAAAACACTGCCATGTCACCATACTTTAGAGACTTGCCTGATCAGACAGGCATTTAAATGACATGTTCAAAGTATTTAAACGGATACTGAACCAGAATTTCATGACTTTTTTTTTAATGTGACCAATTAGATTAAATATCATGCGTAAGCATACACATATATGAGACTGTATCACTTACTTTATTCTCCATTAAGCAAGAGTGATAGAGCAGATATCATGAATCTTATCTACTGAAACTTGTACAGATCATTGTAAAACGTGCCAATTTTGATATTCTATGAGGCAGAGTAACTGCAGCTTTTAGAGAGAATCCTTGTGTCATATCAGCAAGTATCCTCTCTATCACTTGCTTTGTAAGTATGATTTAGGCTTGTACCTAACATGCACAGAGATGTAGAAAACAATTTTTATGTTCTGTTTACAAAAATGACATAGAGGTAGGCTCTTTTGAACTTTTAGTTCAACTAAGAGAGATTATAAATTACAACAGAGACCTGCAGGACCCTGTTAGGTTCATACTTTATTATGCCCTTTTGGTTCAACCCTTCTAATACAACTTAAAAGGTTAATTATGCAAAAGAAAATGCCCATGCTTGTTGTGGACTCTAGAGAAGCAAATTTTAACACTTCAAAAAGAACCTTCCTTAATGCATCCTAAATTTTTCTGGCCGCAAAATCCAAATTATAATATTGAAATGATATGTTATGCTACGTTAAATGAGAAACACAGAAGTAAGGGATACACATAAACATGAAGAATAGGGAAAAGCAAAAGGACAATTACTTAGACATAACAGCTTGGCAATAAATGCTGTTATTTAATTCACAGAAATATGAAATATACATTCATGATATATATCCATATCATCAGTGTGGGCAAAGGAGCAATTCCATAACCCTTCCCAAGAAAAAGTTAAATGCATTATAATAAGAATACACATATTTATATGGTCCAGAATTTTCTGTCCTGAAATATAGCAATGAAACCCAGTACTGGACTATCAAGAAATAGAACTATTTTGCCCACTTACAGTACCACTGTTTGCTATTGTTTATGACTGACTGGGCTAAATTAAGTTGCTCTAAACCTCATTCTTACATTCATTTCTTATTAGTCACAAATGAAGAAGTCAATGCAGAATCTGGTTAATAAATACAGAAAAATATAAAATTCAACTCCTTTCTGAAGCGGTAACACAGGGGCAAGGATGCAGTATCTATGTTAATTTAGGAGGCTATGTACATTCCTAATTCATCTATCCAAAGCAAGGAACTGGCTGGACACAAACCCTGTGCCCTGGGAGAACAGCAATTTACCATTTTTTGTGATTTCAATTAAATTCATTGAAAGGCCAAACATTCTCAAGAAGATTTTTGGAGAAACAGCACTCCTCCCAGCCCTTACAGCATTTTAACTGAGGTCCTTTTAAGAAAACCTTAACGGAATTAGATTTTTTAAAAAATTAAATAAGAAGATTGTAGCAAATACATTCAATTTTGTAGTAACATATGTCCATTATAAAATTTTGTTATTACAAAACAGGAAAAGTAAATGTTGAACTTATAAGAGAAACAGTGGTCATGACTGGTGCACATGAAGAAGGGTATTTTGCATTAATACGGTATAGTTATTGTAAATATTTGAAATTCAGATAAATGTTTACAGAATAATAAAATCAAAAAAATGAAGAAAACAAATGCAACTCAGTGTGCAATAGTAAGTACCAATAACTATCTGCTTTTTAAACTGAATTCTGCTAGAATGGGAAAACAGCTGGTTAGAAGAATAGTATAAAAAATAAAGCTCTATTATGGACCTATGACACAAATGCAGCATTGCAGATACAAAGAAAAAGCAAGTCTTGTAAGCTTTCTAGAGAACTCATGGTGACAGTTGAAATTTCAGCTGGAGTAATGAGGGAACACAATTTTGATTTTTTCTTTTTAGCATGAGACTGAAAAAACATCACGTTTGATTGGTCATTCTATTTTAGTAAATGCCAGTAAATTCACAAATTAATGTAATTGAGAAAGTTAATTTGGCAAGTACAAAAAAAAATATGCAGTTTTCCAAGTTTAACAACCATTCCAAAATGCAGGCATTTTACCGTCTGTCATATACACATGCCTTAAGGTTAAAATAAAGATCTTACGGCTTACAGAACAGAGAATTGTTCTGATTGCTGCAGAAGAAGCAATTCTGAATTTTCCTGTCTGTAAAGATCAATCTTAGCAAAAAGTAGTTGTGATAGTTGAGGAAGGGAGGCAGAAACATAAATGAGAAAAGAAACAAACAAAACAAAAAAAAACAACAAAAAAACCCCAAAAAAACCACCAAAAAAACAAAAGGAAAGAAAAGAAGCCCAGACAAGTGCCTTACTTGTTTCCTAATACAGGCTGTATTGGAAGTCTTTTCATCTGAGGAATACACAAAATTGTTTTTTAATGATGTTTAACTTTTGCGAGTTGGTCTTTGTGATGCAGTGTTTTTCAGTAACATCTATTTTCCAGCTTTTGCTTTATAATCAAGGCAGAACAAAACCTAGGAAATGGTTAAAACTGGAAACGAAGACTTAAATTTGTTAAATGTTTAAAATACTGGTTCAAAAGAACCCAGATTTACTGGAGAAAAATATAATCATAAACCTTCCTCTTTTATATATAACTATAAATGCCCTCAACCATGCATTTCTGCCTTTGAAATAGGTAAAGGATCTTGAACAGGATCTGACTATCAGCACGTAATATTTACAGAGGGTATGCTTCTCTTTAGGATGAAAAAGGCGAAAAATGTTTGCAGTGGGGTGACAATACAATACTTCAACCAAACAGATTTTATACCTCCAACCATTCTAGACACCAAATAAGCTGATCTTTAATAAAATTCTGGTAAGCTAAAACTTCATTGTTCTGCAGCAGTTTACAATAATGTGTCACCTACCTATCAAAAGTCATCTTTTCCCACATTGAAATAGTAGTGCTCTCTATCAACTTGAAAAATTATGCTTTTGCCAGATTTAAAGCACTGAATTTCAAGTCCTCATCAACAGTATTTTTATATTTTAGGTAATTCCCATCCTTGCCTCAACTTCTTCTACTCCACCCATGGACACTGAGTTTCTTCCTGTTACAGTGCTGCTAGAGGTTGCAAGCAAAACACAGTGCAGACTCATTGTTATTAGCACACTGTCAAGCACTTGTCCATCTTAGACAAAGGACTAATGCAGTAACAAGACAATCCTATTCCCATCTGAGGTGAAGTAAACAGAATTTGCTTTTATATAGATCCTTTCATATTCAAAATATCCCAATATTCTTTACAAT
>VZTB01007861.1:0-20135 GCA_013397245.1 Thryothorus ludovicianus | reverse complement strand
CATCCTGCGCGGGGCCCGGCCCTGCCGCTCCTCACGCTGCTCATCTGCCCAGGGGTTCCTCAGCGTGCAGAAGGACACAGAGGATTTATCTTCACCCATCGCACCATCCAAACTGCCCGCGATTCCTGCTCTTCGCCCTCCACTCGGAAGTTACTGAAGCGGAGGAGCGTGGGCTGGAGTTAAATAGAAACAATCAAACCCCTTGGGTTGGTTTTTTAAATTTTTTGGGGTATGTTTTTAGTTTTGAGAGGGATGGTTGTTTGATCGCTTTTTGTTTTGATTTTAGCGAAGTATTTTACGGTTTTCAAAGCTTTACTATTAAAAGCTTAAAAACTTGTCTCCCCATGGTCTTTTTCTAGCCTTGTTTACAGTGTGTTGACATCTGTAGATTAGTGTTAGTAGCATGCAAAGTGCATCAGCCACTTAAATGACCCAGATATAACAGGCACCATAAAACCGAAGTCTCTACATTCTTATTCATTATAAGAAGCCCAGCAATTCCGATTTTTTGCCGTCTTTGAACTAGTTCTTTTAATGGGCATAGGCACATCCTATATTTCCTTAGTCTTTTTCTCAAGCACAGATAGACATGTGAAAATCACTGCCATTGTAGGAAACAAAATAAATAACACTTTCTTTAACCCCAAAGAATCTCCTCAGCCACTTTTGTAAAAAAAGCTCAATTTTTTTTTGCTTTGTTCTCCTTGTGAGAAGTATCGCAGGGAAAGAGCAGGGGGTCAGTTTGTGCAAATTAAAATACATTTTAATAGCAGAGTAAAGCTTAATCTAGAATATAAAATGTCCTTCCAAGATTGCAATGATTAGGACTTTTTAAACACATACAAAGCTGTGAAAAGAAGGCAAACTATTAATAACTTGCAAAAAATACAAAAAATACTAACAATAGTAGTAGTATATCTGTATATCCTTTTCCCCTGTTTTATTTAGCAAGCAAGCTGTCGGTGGCTGTATCTTAGTAGTTTATAAACAATATAGAAGCATAAATCCTTTGGACTGAAGATACAAATTAATTCCATGAGCAAAGCAAAATACCAGTTTATTAAAGACATGGTAAGAATATTTTTTACATCATAACCAGTTCACAGAACTGAGCAAATATGTAGTACACAGGAACTTGCAAGCTTCTAGCCCACTCTCCATTTTCATGATTACATGATTGCACAATTATTGATGGCACAGTTGTAAAACGCTTCTGTGCACCAATGGCCCCTGGCATTAGCATTCATTAGGCAGAAAGGTAAAGACTGTTCACAAGTTATCCACCACTGAGGAAACTATTTTGAATACAGTGTTTAGAAAAATTAGTATGTGTGCACAGTGGGTGTTTAGAACTGCCTCTGACAAGCTGCCCCTGGACCTTCAGCACAAAGGAACCTTTGCCTACTCTGTAGAGCCTGTACTTCCTTGGAGGCTGCACAGAATTCCTGAAGGTTGATGCGCTGTGCTGCAGTCTCTACCTGAACTGATCACATAGCTCAAAATAATTAAACTAAAGACAGCCTAAGACTTTGTCTGAGGGAAAAGTGATGTATCTGAATATTTTCTTTCTTTGCTGATTGCCATTAACAATGCATATTATTTGTATCATCATCCAGCAATTCTTGATATCTTGAACAGATACAAATGATTTATGGTGTTACAATGTAGGTAGAGTTATTAAAATATAATTTAAGTACTTGTCTTTGCCATTCAGGGATACTTAATCACTCATAAAACAGAAAATAGTAAATATATCTCTGCATTATACTTATAGTTTGTGTGTATGATTTTTATCATACAAAAATTTGAGCAGTCCTTCAAAACTAACTGGTAGGACCCAATCCACCTTTTTTCTGACATTCACTCCAATGACTTTAAGGGTGTTCAACAGGCAATATCATGGGTGTTTTCCTCTTGCTAAAACCCAGAGAATTAAGGAAAGGACATTATGGAAAAATTGATGCATACTGCAAATTAGTGAAACATAGCTGCATTTCAAATTCTTTTCTTTCTCCCTAAATTTTGTGGAAATAAGCATTTTTAAAACATGTTAACATTTCAGTAAAATTTTATTAAACATATCCAGACAAAAACAAAAATGTATATTCCTATGGTTGTTCTGTGTTTAAATTGTCTACAATATTTTGTTAAAAGGCTGAATAAAATTTCAGCTTATTTATCAGCAGTAACCTTGGTCCTGTATTTTTCAGGACCTGAAAGCATCATGCTTTCTTATTTTTTAATCTCTCTCTAATTGCATAAACAGGTTGACAAAAAATTATTTGGAAGCAATCTCAGCTCCAAGTTTTGCAAATTGATAACTGAACAGAATGGTTAATCATCACAAATTCTCTCATCTTTTAGAGTAATCCCTGGTACTGTAAGCTGTCAGAGAATAATTCTGAACAAAATCATAGACTGATTTCCGTATGAGAGGAGTAGGTACCATATGGATAAACAATACTGTTAGAGGGAATTACAGAATTCTTTATAGTGACGCATGTTCCTAGTTTGATTGCAAATATTTTCAACAAGGAAAGAGCTTGCTTTCTTTCTAGGTAATTTCTCTAACTTAAGGATATTTTTTCCTTTCAGATACATTTACCTGTGAGAGACTCTATGTATGTACTCCTTATTTCTTTTGTCTTTCTTTTGTTTCCTCATAGGAAGAAGAAATAATCTTATGAAAAGAACATAAGAAAGTGGCTTCAGACAAACCTGAACCAGTATTTACTTGTGTGTGTGAGTATTTTCGATTTGCTAGAATAGAGAAATTAAATGAAGATTCTTGATATTGTTTTTTTAAACTATCTGGTGACTCCTTGCTCCCCTTACCCTCATTTTCCAGTCCACCAATCAGAGATAGATTATATATTTACTCTACTGTGATGTACTGAGACTCATAAAGTTATGGTTTTGGATGTTCAAAGAAGCAAGTTCAAGGCCCTTGTATTAAAAAAAAGAAAAAAAGAAAAAAAGAAAAAAAAGAAAATGCCGTAACACAAAATACAGTAATTGAATTTTCCACAACTTTTAACAGGCTATCTTTCCCAGATGTTTTCAGGCATGTTATTTTGTCCAGGAATCATGCATGTTCCTTTTTGCATACAGTTCTTAAAAAGTTGCTGTTGTTTTTAATGAAAATTATCTAGTTATCACCTTTGCTTCAATTTCAGTTTTTCAGCTCAAATTCTGGGTGTCTGGCTGAACAATCAAAAGAACTTTAGCTCAAAAATTGGGCAGGATCTCTTCAGCACCTAATGTTAGTCTGGAAATTTGAGGAAAACTTTGAGAAGGAATCAAAATATTTCCTAGCTTCATATAGCTTTTTCATTATTTTTTCCCCCCCAAAACTTGCAAGGAACAGAAACAAAAGATTTTCAAAAACATAAATGGAAGCAGGTTATTTATCTATCCCTAGACACAGAAGTGTTGAAGTTAAATGCAATGTGTCCTGCATATATGCAGGTAATAACTAAGATATAGTGTGTTGCCATTCAAGCTTGTGTTTGTTTGCCTTCATAAATACTTTTTCTTATGTTTGCTAAATAGGTAATTATGAGGATTTTTTTTTGTTGACACACTTTAAAGAGCTCAAAATTTATGCCTTTGTTAAATTAAAGTATTTTTAATACTGTCAATTTGAAAGGCCAAAAAAAAGCATTTTTTTCTATCATTCAAGACCCTGTGTAGAATCTGTGTAGCGTTTCTAGCTTTACAAAATATAAAGCTCATTGCAATGATTTGTCATTAAACAATATTGTTTCAATAAGAATAACTGAAATAGCTCATCAATAAGGTCAAAGCAAGAGAATCCATGGCCCTAGGATAAATATAGAGCTTTCGTTTTCCCATCCACTTCAATTCCTAAAGACATTAATTTAAATATCTTTTTTAAAGACTTTTGAAAGCAATTGTTCAATCTTAATTTATTACAGAGCCAGGATCTTGCAAAACCTCAGATTTTGGTATTATCACTGTAGAAACAAGTATTTAAAGCTTGTGGGTACAAGAAAGATTAAGCATTGTACTGTAAAAATAAAGTACAATAAAAAAAATAAAAACAGTGGACAGTATAAATGGAGTTATTGCAAAGATTGCTCTTTACTCCTGCAAAAAGTTCTGCATTACTCAGATAGGCTATACAGGTTATACAGATTATGTTACATGAGCAGGCTCTCATTTCAGCATCTCTGCATCTCCTATGATGACAGGGCAGGACTTAAACCAGCTAAGGTAAATATTAATCCTATTTGACCTTGTGATACTCTTAAATGATATTTTGTGTTGCTTGCTGTTCAAATGCAAATGCTGAGACTACATTTTTCCAGACTCCTCATGATGAAAGTTAGCCTTTCAGGATTCTTTCTCTGCATTGAGTTATTGCAGATGGTGGTCTAGAACATCAGTGTTTGTTTAGAAACTCTCTTTTCAAGCAGTCTTTTCAAAACAGACAGAAGAAGATTTAAAAAAATAACAGACAAACAAAAAATCCTCAGAAGACTGAAAGAGGTACATATGCATGTAAAACCAAACACTGAATTCACAATAATATGACCAGAAACAGGTGTTTGCAGGTGTATATAGTTCTTGGTTTTATAGTGATACACTGACAAATGGAGAAATCGTTGATCTTACTTATGGGGATGCTCTCTTTTGTTTGTTGCTGGCTTAAGCCTTGTTGTGTGGGACAGACAGCTAGGGTATTTTTTTATCTGCATCCAGGTAAGTGAAGAAAAACAAGTTAGAGAATTAAGGCACAGGTTATCACCTAGAAACATGATGGAAATCCTGTTCTTGATTGCCATAAAACCCTATGTAGTAAACATGATAATTATTTTTTATTATTAATAGTGCACTTACAAGAATAAAAAAGTTCACAAGGTACCCTTTAATAATTTTTAGAATTTAATCAACTTTCAGGATAATTTTCAATTCAAGTTTGTGCAACTGCGACCATTATTCTTGATATTCATTTTACATATGAATCATAAGCTGTAAAATCATAAACAGTCCCTATTGTTGCAAAACCCTCTGCTTGCTTGTGTGTATCTTTCAGTACACAGCAAAGCCTTAGACTTTGACACTGTTCCTTCATCACACAGCACCACACATTAACTAACATTACTCACCTTAGGGAAAATGAATCAACATTTAAAAACCCCAAATAACAGAGCTGAAGAGTAGGTTATTACAGATCATGCCACTCTTCTGTGCTGAGTTAGCACTGCTCTGATACGTTGCACAAGTAAGAGTTTTATAATCTAAAGACAGCTCTGAGAAATTTGCTTGCAGAGGTAGCTGAATGGCATGAGACTCCCTCCACTCAGGAAACTCCAGAGCTCCTCCACTGAGACAGGCTCAGTACACATGCTGGAGAGCACTGTGTAGAGGAGATGCTTTCCTGATCCAGGGAGCAGACCTGACAGGGCATTGCTGCATGTCCTGAGTGACACATGTCCTGTGCAGAAGGTGGTCCCAGAGATGTCTGCCAGCACAACACAAAGGTTACCCTCGTGGGTGTTGGGTGCAGCTTCTTGCCCAGCGCTGTTTGCTCACAGCAGCAGTTCCACTGGCACCACAGCTGTGGAACAAGGTCCTTTGTGCTGGGGAGGAAATCTAATCTGGTTAAAAGAACAAACAGAAATAAGATATATGTTATTATTGTATATATATATATAATGATATATATAACAATATATATTGATATATATTATTATATGTTAATTAGCAAGCAAATTCTGCAGCAGTCTGTGTGCAGCTATGCACTTTGGAAAGTTTTTTAGCTGGAAGAAAGAAATCTTGGAGGTTTCAGTGATAAAACGCTGAAGAGCTATTTACTGTAGGTGGNCATGTAACTGAAAGCAAATACACCCTTTCCATTAGAAACTACATTTCTGAACAGTTTGCACAGTAGAGTTTGAAGAGTGAGGCCTAAATGTTTTTGAAATAGCAGATGTCACATTCATGCCTGGGTACTGTTATTTGTAGTCCTGTACTTGTGTGAATTCCAACATGAAACAGAAAGAGAAGGGCTATCCAAATACATTTATGAGCACAGTAAACAACAACTTTCAAGAGAGAATCATGAGAGAAAGGACATTTTCTTAACCCTCTTTATTCCTAAATCAGAGAGGTCCACTAATATAGCACATTTGTTGTAGATTTTGTATGTAACCTTTTCCACTGCATGGTATACCAAGTTTGGCTGACTCTTGAATTCCAGGAGATTAGATTCAGCCAAACAAGAACAGAGAAGAATTAGCTGCCTTGTGTGATCTATGCCAACAAAACAGATATCAGCTTGATAAATGCCAGTCTGATAATTGTCATGGAAAGCCAGATGCAGAAAAGCAACAATGTTAAAATTTTTTAAGACTGTTTAGCATGACTTCAGTTGCAGTCTCACTGTCAGTGGAGGTGCTGTGGATATGGTGGAGAATGGATTTATGAAGACATCGCAACAGTTAAAATCACATTGTTTGCTTTGTGCAAGTTCTAAGTGAATATTATTCTCCTTACCATCAGATAAGTGCCATAGCCTTCTAGAGCATTGTACTGTCAGGGGAGAAAACACGAGAATTTTACTTTCTCAGACCATAATATCAAAAACTTAGATGAGAGAAAGTAGTCTTTTAGCTCTAGTGATCCCTCTTCTTTCATTATGATTGTTTTTTACAATTTTCATCACAGATGAGCTTTTGCATAGACTCCTCTGCTTAATGAAAATTATTCATTAAAATACTACTCTATTAAATTAGAGTTACAAGAGTTTTGTGCAGTTAAGAAATTAATTTCATGCCTTTTTGGCAGTCATTTGCTTTTACTGTCCTTCATGTTGCACCTTGGCCATAGGCACTCCAAAGACATGCATCTTATCTTTGACATTGGAAAGGTGTTCTCAAAACTAACTGTTTCAACCTCCCATTTCAAAAGGAAGAAAACAGGCAGAATCCATAGTAGTGGAATCCAACTAACAGATAACTGAGAAACAGTTATGAAATGTATGACTATATTACAAATGTTGAAGGAAAATGCCAAAATCAAGAATTGAAGGACTAGTGATAAATCCTAAAAGAGCAGAAGTGAGTTCTTGAAAAGAATTCATAATCAGACTTCTTAACTAGGAGAGATTATTAATATCTTATAAAATCCATTGTGTATTCTTAGATCATTTAGCATTTCAGCATAAACAAAATAAAGCAAACAAAATTGTCTTATATTTCTGAAATCCTTTGGTCAACAGGCATATGGTAGAAACAGAGTGGAAAATCACATTAACTAAAGGCTGCCAATGAAATCAAGAGATCCCGTATAATTTAAAACAGTAAAAGGTTTTTCATTTTGAGTGACAATTGGTTTTTTTTCTGCTGTGCAAATGTTGCTGCATCTTCCCTGAACCAATAAATAGGAGTAATGATTAATTTTGTGTAACTATTAAACTTTACTTCGGGAGGGAAAAAAAGGGAAGGGGGGAAAAACCCTGGGGCAAATCAAATCAGAATGTGACATTCTGAGGTCTGAGGTCAATAGTCAGAGCGGGGATTTTTTATTACTAAGTTACCTAGGATTTTATTGGTTTGATCGTCCTTTGAATAGAGTATCAGAACTTTATCAAAAGGAATTTGCCACTTAATTTTATTGCTATTTATTCCCATTTAACAGAACCTTGAGGTTAAATTCTGAGTTCGTCTACACTAGCTGGTTAGATGCAGAGTGGATGTTCTTTGTTCAGTCAGTGTACCATTAAGGTTGCAAATGCTGTATCACAGTGCTCAGTAAAACATCCTGTAAAACACCAAACATATTAATTCTCCTTATCTTTGGTACAGTAAAACATGTTTAGTATTTTACAGGAATCAATCCAACAGGATTAGACGTAGAGTGGCTAAATTAGTGTGTTATTATAAAACATGTTTGTGCCCAGAATCCATACAAATTGTCATAAAGAGTGATTTACAAGTCACTTACAAGAAAATCTGTAGCAAGACATTTAACACAATCTTGCCAAAATCATGCAGATCTGAAAGAGCACAGTTTGTTTTACATGACTTGTACCTGCAAGATCATGCTCCACTGCATAGGCTTTAAGACTTGAAAGACTTTTATATCTGTAGTGTAAATTTACATATGTGATAAACAATAAATCAAGATTAATAAAATATATGACAAATTTTTGCTAGTAATGGAAAAGCTGATGTGAAAAATCAAAGAATATTCAGCTGAGTTGAAGTTTTACCTGCAAACTTATCCTTGCCGACAAAAATACTGTAGATCAAGAAAGTGTAGTATGTGGTATTTAATGTAACTGGTAAAGCAGCACTGGCTGTCCTTACAGCATGATAATTAGCCCAATTGTATAAAGCCTGATATGACTGTTTATGTTGTCAGACTAAATATGGACCTCTAAAGCTTTTTTGCAGCAAAGTCTTATCTATCTATCTATCTATCTATCTATCTCTGTAAAAGAATACTTTTTTTTTTTTTGGTACTGGAAAAGGTTATAATAATTGTTTAAAGAAAGGACCTCTCAATTTTTCTTTTGTGGTCATCAATTCCACTTCTCTAAAGAACCTCATAAACACAATGGCCCCAATGCCAAAACAAAAACTATATTCTTGTGTGATACCCAAGGGAAGACATACTTTAACTATGAAGTATTCTCACAGAGCCTCGTAAACCCTACATGAAAGTGAATGATCTAGAGTTTGTGGCATTAATGTTTGTTGCTTTCACAGCACTTTTTATCAAAATAACTACAATTTTCAAAGAAGGACTACTTAATTTTGACTACATTGCTTTCTTGTTGGAGAGGAGCTGTAAATAAGTTCACTAAGTTTTGGGGGTGGTTTGCACCACAGCAGTCAGTTAATCCCTTCAAAGTGTCATCTATTCATCAGTTCATTATTTTCTCTAAGCATAGATGGAATATATTAAAGCTATGTGGAAGCATTTAGAAAAGAACAGCACCCTGCATGTCTGACCTTTAGAGAACTGAAAAAAACAGATTCTTTGTTGTATTGTTTTCCCAAAATGTCTCTACTGTCCTTTCCCATTTTCCTCATCTACTGTATTTATATTTTTTTCTTATACTCCTTTTAAGAAAATGCATTTAAAAAGCAAGTCAGGTTACATTTGTCAGGTATAGCTGCACTCAAATTACTCCGATATTCTCTAGCTGCTCTTTGCTTTTGTTACTTTTTGTTGATTTATAAGAGCGAGCTGTAATTTGGTAGCACACATTTTAAAAGAAGTGGCAGTTTAACATCAAAAGACACAGAAGCAGTAAAGGTCTCAGACTTGCACGAGGTTTCCACATACACAATACACTATTGTTTGTACTGCATATGCATAACAATTGTTTGAAAGTATTCAGCCTTGCTTGCCAATAACTTCTCAGTCATGTGTATGGGCCTATACCTTTTACATTTAAAGTTTTTTATTTGGTCTGCTTAGGATATTAGAGGCAGAATTCATTATGGACTTCAATGCGATTTCACTTGCAGTGAATAAGAAACAACACCACCAAACAGAATATCTGCAATATGCAACACAGTGGCATTAAATCTCAGAATACCGTGCCAGGTCTCCTAACATAATTTTCTTTTATTTGCAGCTAACAGAAAAAAAAAAAAATAAAAGTAATTCAAAAGCTTGCAAATTTCACACCAAAGTATAAAAGAAAATTCTTTAATTCATTGCATTCTGCAGGTGTCAAGACATATCTTGCTCAGTCAAGCAGCCTGCAGAAGAATATATGGGAAATACAGCTGATTGTAAACAAGTGAAAAATTTGAGGTTTAGATACTCAGCATCTCAGTGTGTTTTACAAAGAGAGGTAGAGAAGAATTTTGTCTTCTTTTTTTTACTGAGAGGCCTGATGCATTTGAGTTCAGTAGAAGTAAGTATTTGCTTCACATCTGTAGATAAAACTTTTCCATCGGTCCCTGAATTTCGGTTGACTGTGAATTGAAGATCACTAGTAGCTCGGGTAGTTGTCCACAAATACAACTCCATGATTTTGCAGTTCTGAAAGCTGTGGTTCCTTTTTGCATGCTTTCCTCAGCTGTTCTTGAATAGTCAACAAGACTTGTCTAACAGCATAATAGTTTCTGTAGGAGCCACCCAATTAAGAAAAACTAGAGGTGTGGAATAATGCCTTTTCCAACAGTAACAAAAATACTCTTCATTAGGAACGGCATCAGGATTAAGACTGAAGTCTGGAAGAACTTTACTACTGCTTACAGTGAAATCAGAATTTTGCCAAGTTTAATGTAACACAATGCATACCAGGATTTATGGACATCCTGCATGCTGATACCAAGCAGCACCAAGCTGTATTTAATCAGATAGGGAGTGGAAACTCAGAGCATGCTGTCTGTGGTGAGTAGTTTCAATAAAGTGTGTCTTTGAACATATTTATAAGCATCTTCCACCATCATTTTAGACAAAGAAAAAGCACTGCACCCCAACTTTATTAACATCATTAATTGGTTTTGGTAAATAAACTGTATCCTCTCTCTGGTATTTTTTCCATAACCTCCCAGCTTCACTGATCAGCACTCTAATCCCTCACCTCCTCTGTTCAGATCTCTTCCTTTGCCATTGCAAATACTTAATTAACACTACCTGACTGCAAAGAAGTTAAAAGACCAACTTTTCTATCAAGTTATAAGATCAGCTGTTCTATCCAGAATATAATACAGTTGTCATAGTTATGAGTTCTCACAACCTAGATTTTCCTGTAGTCTATGTCTGATGTTTGCTTGTTTCACAACCTTTGACAAATTGCTTAACTTACATATCTGAAAAGCAGATCTAGTAATAATTACCTAGTTTTTTGCAAGTGTTGAGGGGATTAACTAACCAATGTTTGTTAAGCACTTAAAATCCCTTGAATGAAAGGCACTAAATTAAAAGAAAATATTTTGGATCAGAATTTTAAATGCTAGAATTATTATTATAGTTCATCTGATCTTAAATGTTATAGCCCCTGTAAACTCACTTTATGAGTTCAAATGACTCTGTGATTGCTGAAGCATCTCTCTCTTCCAATAATTTCCAGTCTTGAATTTAAAGAAAATTTGAGGGGTGGGCAATCTGATATCCCTGGACAGCTGTAACATGGTCATACTGTAAAACTAATTGTTACACAACTGGAGCAAATTTGCCAAGCTACAGCTTTTATCCCTTTTGATTCTTCTAGCCTTTGTCTGCTAAGTATAAGTGCTCTGTTTTACTGTGTCTTCTCTTATGGTTGATGCTTATATTTCCCTCTGAAAAAATCTTTGATAAACTGGCAACTGAGTGACCCTGGGAACTCAGTAATAACCTGCTTTTCAGTGTTCCATTAATTTCTGTAGTTCTTCACAGAACAATTGCATATTTTTCAGCATTTTCTGTTGTAGATAATAAAATTGGATGCAAATGAACTCGGCAAGCTGCAAGATTGCTTTTCACAGGTATTTCTCTACCTACACTTCTGAGCATTTTTAGCTATAGCTAGACGTGAATCAAATAAACAGAGGCTTGCAAGCACTTGATTATTTACCCTAAAGTGAAAAGCAGTTGCCCTTAATGAAGTATTTAACCCATAGTTATGCCAAAATGACCAGTGTTTTCTCTATTGCCTTGCTTGTACATTAAATAAAAGTACTATGAATGAACAGTTAGCTACATTTTAATCCACTCAAGCATCATATATAAGAATATCAGATTCTGTATTCACAGGAATAATGTAAAAATCTGTGTTCCCCTGTCACAGGCATACATATAAAGTTTTGGGGTGTCTGTAGTTATGAATCAGTAGCCTTTTTGTAGTTTCACATGCTTTAGAGTTCTTGTGAACCCCAGGCAATAACAGCATCTGTCAAGAATTTCTTTCACAGGAACTTTTTTTCATGTGTCCCCATATTTTTTTGCTTTGTTTCTCTCTTGCACAGAAGGATAGAATGTGCTGAGTTGGAAGGGGTCTGTCAGGATCATGGAGTCCAACTCGTGGTCCTGCAGAGCCCAAGTCACACCATGTGCAGAGCATTGTCTAGAGGCTTCTTGCACTCTGGCTGGCTGGTGCTGTGACCATTTCCCTGGGGAGCCCAAACACCCTCTGGGGGAAGAAACTTTTCCTGATACCCAACCTAAACCTCCCCTGACACAGCTTCAGGCCATTGCCTTGGGTCCTGTCACTGGGCTGGGCACCCCAGAGAAGAGATCACGGTCTGCCTCTTCCCCTGACAGAAATGTGGTAGACTGCAGTGAGGTGTCTTCTCCTTTTCTCTTTCAAACTGTCTAGGACAATATCTAAAAACACTGTCTCCTTGCTTTCTTCCTCTGCAACCTCAGTCTTTATTCTCACCTCAACAATGGGTAAACTGCATTTTATTAATGTTTTTTTATTCAGCATTATTAAAACACTGTAGCCTGATTTTTTCTCACCTAAAAATATGTGTCTGTCTCATTTAATAAAATAAAGTATATTCTTTACTTTGTCCTGTTTTAAAAATAATGATAAAGACATCAGTGACAAGAAACCCAAAGCTTTTATTACAAAGAGGCAATATCATAAGTATATACTGCATAAACATAAAAATTACATGATGTAGAAAACAGAGGTGGACAGACTTTCTGTGGTGTCAGCCTTAGTGATTTTGCCAGTGAAGCTTCAACTGCCAAGAGATGAACCTTCACTTTATCTTCAGAAGCTATGCCACAATGTTGCAGATCTAAATATGAAGATGTTTATTCTGACATTTAAACTACATTTGCTCACACTTTAATCTTATGCTATCCTTTCTAGCTGTATCCATAAAAAACTGCTTTCTTTCATGGGATTTAAAATCTTGAAATGCAGGTGTTAGAAATTAACTTGAAGATATTTCAAAAGAAAATTATCAAAACTGGTTTTGCCCTTATCATATTAGCTGGATGTTAGTGTCCAGTAGTCTCAAACCAGGTTCATTCATAAATTCCACATGTTTTCATGTTTTAATACTAAATTTACTTATCTTAGGATATTTGACATTACAAGGGATTTTGATTCAGCTGAGCAATACAGCAGTATTGTGCAGGAAATGCAACACAAGAATAATAAAGCAATTCCAGTACGCAGTTGGATAACAACAAAATTCTGATTCCCATTCCAGGTGTCTCTACACTTACCATCACTGGGGTGGTTGGTTGAGGCCAGCTCATACTTGCTGCTCTATTTGAAGTTTGTTTTGTTGGTTCCTCAGCTTTTATATCCCTGTGTTGGGCTGAATCATTTGTACACTTCTCCCATGATGCTCTAACTGCCTTAGGATGACATCCACGCTTTTTTGATTAACTTATGGAAGGACATTTACACAACTCGTTGATCCACTCAAATTTCAGAGCCATTGATTAAACCAAAAACTAGCCTCATGCCCCCTTTGTGTTGGGGTATGTTCTGCTTTTTTTTACAGCAGCACTAGTCACTCCTTGTGCTCTTCCCTGAGCCTCAGGAACACACATTTGCCCATCCCCTCCGGGTCTCTCTCCGTTGTGTGGGTTCATTGATCAGTTATATTTGATGACCCTTAGTGATTTTACAGTTATTTCTACAGAGGAAAATAATTATGTTAAGATAGATGCACTTTAGCTAATGCACCAGTGAAGTCATCAGGAAGGAAAGCAGCAGGGATGGCACTGGCTGTTATACACATATCACACCATTCTGTAGAAGCAGATAGCATAATAAAAATTCAGCTGACATCTATACATTAGACTAAGTACTTCTAGCAGTAAACAGAGTGCATTTGCCATCCAGGATGATTTTTATGCTTATCCTTTCCCAATACCTGTTCTTCCTAAGTGTCTCTGACAACACTATCATGACAGAACACTGGATATGTCAAAACTTTTGTCTGATCTGGTGCAGCTGTTCTTACATTCTTAATGTAATAGGAACATCACCAGGGTCACTAACTAACATCAGTCAAACTTGAGCAGTGTTTTAATCCATAAATCTTTTTAAATAAATACATTCCTTAAATGGATTATGACCATTTTCTTAGATTACCTTAGACAGAAGAGATGAACAAACCAAAACTGATATGTTTAAAACATAGCTAAGGTTTATTTTAATTCCATTCAAGCAAAAATCTTAGAGTAAATACTGATCTAAGACCACAGTATTCCTCTGGGATGTATGTTTTACTCTGAATTATTCTAATGCCTTCACAAATGCATAAATAGGCTAAATGAATTATTCCACTAAACTCTGACAGAATACTGTTATTACCTTTGACTTGGAGACCTGAATAGACCACATACACGCAGTGCTTGAGTGATACAGAAACACAGTTTGGAGCAGCTGCTATCACAGCAGGGTTATAAACTTGTTGCCATAAGGTATGTCAATATATGTATTTATGTGGTCTACATTTAAGTGAATAAATGCTAAAAATCTGTATTTTTGGACTGTATATTTCTGTAATATTTATGTTGGATATGCAATCTATTGTCCCCAGGAAATATATATAAAAAGCAAAGTAGGTATTACTGGCTTTCTGAAACATGTGCCTCATCAGAAAATATATTACAGGAATTGGTAAACACTATAATTATTTTTGTTAAATTTTGTAAGATACCATTAATTAGTCGTAGTCCAAAAGTTTTTTATGTGCTTTGTTAATTTTAAGTATTTTTGTCAAATCATGTGCTCTTGGGGAATCTCATCCCAGAAATACGAGTTCTACATTTTGAGTGACAGTTCTAGATTAAGGTCAGTAGTAGAAAAGTCGTTGGCATCTCCTCTGACAGATTGTTTTGAGTTTTAAGAGCTTCCATATATATCTGACAGAAAGACTGACTGGGTGCTACAAAAGACAAAATTTTCTAATAAATCTTCAGGAGGCTAAAAAATCAAGTGGAACAGTTGAGTAAGTGGAATGAAGTGGAATAAGCCCAATCTTCATGGCATGTTGCCACAGTGTTCCCAAAAGGCTCCAAAATGAAACAAGGAGACAATGTGTGTTTATCGTGGAGTTATATGAGCAGCCAGAGAAAAAGAATTAAAGGCAAAGACATTTTGAGTTGTAAGGGAAATCAAATCAAAAGGGTCACATCTAGATCACATCACCACTGGCTGCTAAAATTTTAGCAGATTATTGTATATGACAAATAGCTTTGAGAACAAGCAAATCACCTTTTTTTTTGTTTGTTTTTTTTTTTTTCCCCTCTAGGTCTGTTTTCTCATTGCCTGCTGTGGCAGCTAGGTAATGGAGATTACTTCATGCCCAAGTGGGAATGAATAAGTTACTGTGTATATGTCTGTTGAGAAGAAAAATATTTTGTCTATCTTAAGCTCAGAGCACAGTATTTTTGCAGAGATTTTAAAGTAGAGTCACTAGGTTGCAGGGAACGGGGTGATGGAGTAAATAAGATAATGCAGAGTTTGGATAACATTAAAAATGGTATTAATCTAAGTTGGTTTTTAGTCCTTTAGAAATCTCACATTTTACTGTTTATTTTCCACCTTTGTCCAATCCATGGCAGTCTCTGCTGCTTTGGGCTTAATAAAACCCCCACTATTTTTCTTGAGGATAGCTGTTGATGCTGAGACAAAGATCATTTAGTGTTCTTCAGCTGGCAGCATCTCACATTGTGAAGTTCCCACTTCACAAATGACATGACAATGCTCTGCCACAGAACAGTGAAAAACAAATCCCTACACTTCTGTTCCAGGACAAGCTAGGCAGAGATGACACTCTAAGTGTAAAGCACTAAACAGGTTCCTTTGTCCCTGCAGCAGTGTCACACTAGGTCAGGAACTAGGCCTGGACAGTGAAAAATGGAAGAGCTTGGGAACAGAGGCTTGGCTAAAAGAGTGATGAAAACCAATTTAGTTGTAATCTTGCAGCTGTAAATTTAACTGTGATGGCACAGTTGGCAGAATATCTATAATTATGAACAGAACAGGGAGGCAGACAGTATAGAAATAGCAAAGAAGCTAGCAAGACTTTGGTGGAGTTTTATGATGGATTATTCTAAAACTGAAAGAATATTATACTAATGAAGACAGGCCAATTATTTTTATAGTGTGTGATCAGGTACCAAAATCAGGTCAAGACAAAAACAACTTAGAGAGTTTTATCTCATTTAAAAAAAAATAAATAAATTTACAACAACTGGTTGGGGTAGCAAAGGTTCTTTCCAAACCAGAAGATGGTAGCATTAAGTCAATATGGTGTAATTTTGGCTTTCAGATGAAGCTGCTTGGTGATCAATAACTGCTCTTGTTGTGAGTGTGAAAGGAAAAAACTGGCATGAACTCTGCAGAAATGCTCAGCAACAGGTCATTAACAATTCTAAGAATATAAAGTAAACCAGAATAAAGGAAAGAAGCCTTGGGATTTATCTGAGATTTCCCCATTAAGAGATGTGGCAGTATACACTTTGCTTATGCCATCTGCACAAGTGAGGAACTCAGTAGACTGCTCCAGGCATTGCTATATTAAATATTGATAGGAATTCACTGTATAGTAGATTTTTCCTTCTAAGGAACTGCTAAATAGTTAATGTTGTGTTAGGCAGCTGAGTCCATCCTGAATGGGTATTTCTTTCAGTAATAACAAGTTTTTCTCCCCTTGAGGGTTCATTTTTTTACTACCTCGTACAACAAAATATAATTTGACTTAGGCTTATTATTTTGTAATCTAAAAAATCTATATTAATTGATTACTATATTCTAAATTATCTGAACACCTTTGGAAAGCTTTCCCTGCTCATAAATAAATAATGAACAACTATCTAGTCAGCATCTGTCTGATGAATTACAGTGTTTGAAGCATCACAGTCAATGTGATCTAGTCAATAATAGACAGCAGCAAAAAAGATGCTAGGCAACCAGGCAGAAAAATGAGTCTTTCTGTTACTTTTACTCATTTTTTTCCTGGACACAGTGAATAGATATAACACTGCACATTCTAAACCTAGGCTACTACTGTGTCAAGAGTCTCAGTACACTGAGCCAGTTGTTTGCAAGCTGTGTGTTCATCAGCTGTCAGCTCACTGCTTCTTTGTCAAAAAATTAAAAGGGGGGACAAAGTACTTTCTTTCCTGAGGACTTTGTGTTTAAAGATGGAGGCCACTGGTACTGAGATCCCTTTATGTATCTACCGAGGAATACATGGGTAGGAAACATTTCCTCCACAGCAAACTACTGCTATTCTTCAGTCAGGCAGTGACAGAAGAAAGTGATTCTGTGAATCCTCAGGAATACCCACATTTGGGAAAATGTGTGTTGTTTCCTTTCTGAAACTGACCTCAGGTGAGTTTTGACTTGTAGCTTGCACTAGAATAGACAGGGAACTGTGCATGGGCAATGGTTACCAGCTCAAATCAAATCCAAGCAAATCTTCAGCCAGTGAACATCAGCTGTTCTGTTGCAGATACAGAGGTCTTGCTCCAAGTGCATGGAGGCTACTGACAACCTATTGAGGCTTGCCAAGTGAACTGTTACAGGTGTGCTCAGCTTTTCACAGCATCTCCATTTGTAGATGTACCTGCTCAGTTCAGTGGATAAGCATGGGTCATTGTGTTGTTGATCTAATATTTTTTTTTTAAATCCAGTAAATGTTTCATAGGTACTTTAAGAGAAAATGTTGTAAGGAGTAATAGGATTTTGTAGTTGCACGGAGGGGTGTTAGGATACAAAAATGTACCAGGTTTTATGTAAGTTATTTAAACATTTGCTAAAATGGGTAGGCACAATCATTTCAGTGCAGAAGACCAATAGCACTGCTGACAATGCAACACAAGGTATGAAAGATGACCCCTTAGCAAATATACCAAATGTTTTTATAGTTGGACCACTTTCACTCCACATTACCTTGAACAATCATAAAACACAATCTACTTAATTGCACAAAAACTTCTTGGTATTTCTTCTATAAAAGTCCTGAACACAGTGAAAAAGCCAGGCAGATTTTGCAATATGCCTTAGAGAGGCATAAAGAGAAGGTTTGTCAGAATTTAAACGCTTCACAAAGTAATAAATCAGTGTAACAGTAAATAAGAAAATCTGAGCATTGACAGGCACCTCTCAAATTAGTGAGGAAGCAAACTGCTGGGCTTGCATTTTTATGTTTTACAAGTTGTACTGTTTTCCCAATACAGTACATCTGAATATTAAGGAAAATAATTTATTTGAATACAATATACTGTACCTTAAATATAGCCCTCTGATCTTTGTCCCAAAGCATTACTACCACAAAATAAGAAGAGATGTAGGCTATTTAAACACAAGTGCAGAAAAATACAAGAATGCATATTTCAAGCCTAATAGGCCTTCTCTCCCAGGGCAACTGATCTGAAAAAAGAAAGTTAGTGAATTTTGCTATCAATCCACAGGAGTCTGGGTTGTCTGGGTTGTCACTATAGCTACTGATCATGCTGACAGCACCCTTTTACCAAAAGGTGCTACTTTTTAGTCTCTTCCCCTGTTCCATCCATATCTATGGATAGAAGAACAATGTTTGCCATTTTCTGCCACAGCAGACACTCTCTTTTGCTCTGCAGCTTTTCTCCTACTGTGGCCTTTGTCATATTTAACACAGACAGGAGTAAATTTGGCTTCTCATTCACACTTTTTTTTTCCTCATAAAGTCATAATTCTACAGAGAGCAACCTGATTACCTAGGAAACAGAGCACAACCCAGTAGGTTGCCAGCAGCTGCCTACAGTAAGACAGAGTGCATGTAGCAGACAGAACCTTTGCATTATCCTTTCAGGTTCTACTTTGAGTTATGATGGAAAGAACATAAGATGAAATTAACCCTACTGGATCACACCAAACCATCTAGGACAGTGTCTTGTCTATGTCAGGGAATAAAGCAAGCAATACAGGAAATTACTTATAAACGGTGTGAGTTTGTAAGGCATTTTTTCCATGTTGATGCCCTATGATGTACCATGGAAAGTGACAGCAGCTGACACTTTCTTCTCAGCCTAATGCAGAGGAATTGGTGCCATAGGAAGATGAGATTTGTGCACTTTTTTCAGAGCTCCCAATAAAAATAAATAATTTATCTAAGTAATGTGGATGAAAATAAGGTGAGAAAGCTTCTGTGTTTACAGCTTCATGCAGTTCAGAGAGGAATATCAATAACCTGTCAACAATAGCTATACCAGTCTGCAAGTTACAGCACTGATGGCAACAGTTCTTAAATAAACTACTTCAAGGATTTGTTGGCTTGCATAAGCATACATGGTTCTACAACGTCTTCACCAATCTTGCAATTGGTGCTCACCCTGGAATACATGCCAACAATAGTTTAGTGAGGCAAACTTTCATGAAAATCACCAGACCATGAAAGCACTGACATTTAGAGATGATGTGGCTAAAAAACAAATATTCTGAACAATTTGTTTGAGAAGAAACACGAATGCTTGTAAAGGTTGTTCTTTACAATGTGCTTGGTGTATTGGGCTGAAGTGGACAAGCTAATAATTATGAAACAGTTGTTAGAGAGTCTATCCAAAACACTGTAGGCTAGAGCAAACCTCACCCATCCAAGATGTTGTGAATAAATTGAAGGGCAACACAGAGAAGCTATTATGAAGAACCCCCTTGTTACAGTGATGTGCTGGGATGAACCACTGTCAGCGGGACAGTGAAAAGTGTAAAGGAGAGAAAAGAATGATTCTGATACTTTTAGGAGAGTAATAATGGCTTTGGCAAGCAAGTATGCAAATAGGAGTAATGGAGCTGTAATTACAGTGAATCCCATGGAGTATGTCCATGTCCAAGTCCAAGTACAAATCACACAGCTCAGATAAAACCCATCCAAGGGTACCAAGGAAAATCAGCCTTTGGAAATAATAGAAACACCAATAAGAAAGCTGAATATAATGAATATGGGGACACGGAACAAAAGAGGAAGCAATTGTTTTGCACTCAGTATATTCTATTTGCAGAATTTATTGTCTGACTGGGGTCACAGAAAGACACCCAGAAACAAAGTAGGGCTGGTTCATGCTGTGACTTGTAGATAATTCTGTGATTATCCAAGTGAAAGGCAGTCTACTCTGAAGTTTTGGTAAAAAGTCACTTAAGAGAGAGGGAAAGTAGGTTAGAAAAATGTCTCATGCCTGTTGCAGTGTGTCTCAGGATA
>VZTB01007860.1:202175-225479 GCA_013397245.1 Thryothorus ludovicianus | reverse complement strand
GGCACATGGCATGACTCTTGGGGGTGGTTCCATGCTGAGCCAGGAGTTGGATATGATGATCTTGATGGGTCCCTCCCAACTCAGCATATTCTGTTATTCTGTGATTCCATGCTTCATTTTTGATCCCTGAATTAATGTCTGGTAGTTATGTTATTTTTTTCACTTATTTACCACCTATGAATATATTTATTTTCCTTTAAAATCCAAACTCCATTTTCATAGCTTCACTTGCAAATATTAACTCTGCAAGTAGCATGCAAAAATATCTTATTCTGTTTCAGTGTTGTAGTAGAGAAGGTACAAGATGCATCACCACCTGCTTCAAGAAAAAGCAGCAGAGAAAAACCAAGGTATGTTTCTCAGATTTACTAGTTGTCAATGTTCTGTTATTGCTTTAACATTAGAAATAGAAGTCTGACTGAAAATAGTGACAGTTTTTGAATGGAGTACAAACACAATGTTAAATATATTTTTTTAGTCCTTCTTTCACCTCCTATTTGCAATAATATTCCTTTGTCTGTCTTAGTGATTATTTGTCTTCTCTTCCCATGCTGTATTTGAACAGTTCACACTTATTTGCTCTTTTTTTCCTTCATTATCCCTTGGAAGCAGTGAAATACTGTTATTTTACAACTTGGCAACCAAGACATAGGGAAATTACAGCAAAAGTTCTTTCTCAGTTTAAAACCTAAACCAGTAAAATGTTCCTACACTGCCTACATGCCTCCTTATTTCTAGATTAAATCTCTTCCAGTTCAGTTGACAGATGACTGAAAGCTGAGAAAGGTATGCTCAGAGCTGTCCTGATTTTTAGGCAACTAGCCTAAAAATGCTTCACTCTTGCAACACTTGTCCTGATCCATACAACACACTAGGTATAGTACTGCAGTCTGTCGCTTCATACCAAGTAGATCAGAACCTCTATTCTTGTACTGGAAAATTCATTCCCTTCTTTTATAGAAAGAGGATTTGAGTCTGTCCCTCACACCTGCAGATAGCTGACCACAAGGTATTTTGGGTTTAGCAGTCTCTTTGTGGTTTGTTGTAGCTGATCACTAACAATGAGGTGTAATGAACAGGGCCTTTTACTTGAGCTGTTCAGGTTAATTCTCCTTACTCTCACCAAGACCAGGCTTTTAGTCCTTGTCTTATAGAAAATACTTAATCATTAGTTTGTTCCTGTGGAAGGAAACATGAGCCATCTTCCAACTGTCCTTCCTGTAAAACAGCAGCACAATCATGATCAGGGCAGTGCTTCCTGGAGAAGGCAGGTGTACATGCCTGATTCTAGAGGAATCCAAAAGCAGTCCAAATAGAGCCTCCTTACCATCAATGGAATAGTTTCTACTCCTTGGTAGGAATGTGCTACAACTGTCCTTGGCTTTTCTGTTAGCTAACTTAGTGAGCTGACCATTTATCATGCTGATTTCTGTGGGCCCCAGTCCTAACTTTCTAATTTTCCTTTCTTTATGGTAAAGGGAGCCTTGGCAATGGCTAAGGGCTGTGAGTTCTAGTCAGTGATGGACATTATGAAATGCTAAGTGTTGCAGGGTTGGAAAAAATGGGAAAATGGTGTGTCTGTTGTAGGAGCTGATGTACTGTGTTTCCAATTGTTTTCTGGAGCTCATTCATGAACTGTGATACAGTACTGTCTGTACAGGTGTTTTATTGACAGAGGTAGTGGCTGATTTCTGACACTGCTTGTATATTGCTGTGTACATTTGTATCTGCGCTTGAGAAATGAAAAGAAAATCAAGACAAAACTGAAACCTGCTTTTGATCTCAATAGTTCAGTATTTCCAATAGAGGAAAAGCAGAAGTTACCTGGACAATGGTGTTCACTCAGCAAAAGCAGCACTGGAGAAAAAGGCTCAAAGTATTATACTTTGAGTTATATTTGAATATGTTTGAATTAAATCAACTTGTTTAGAACAGACATGCAAATTATTGACAGATAATAGCTACAGACTGTGAATGTTTGAGGCTTTGACTTAAATCAGGACCCAAATAGTCTGAGTAGTCTATCCAAAAGTTATTGACTTACAAGACAAACATTCCCATTTGACTAGTTATTTGGACTGCATGCACTTCTGAAATTCGGTTTAAATCGTTTTGTAGTAGATACCTGAATTGGATTGTATGAATTGCACCATGGAAGGTTCCTGTTTCGGGATGCACCAGAGTAGATCCAGCAGCTTGAGTGCCTTAGGAGGCCTGTCCCAGCTTCTGCTCCCTTGCAGGTCCTCCTGCTCATGGTCCTTCCTGTCCCAGCTTCTGCTCCCTTGCAGGTTCTCCTGCTGGCCTGTGTGCCCTGCTCATGGCCCACTGTGCCTGTGCCAGTTTACTCAAAGGGAGCAGAGACAAGGGGACATGCTGAGCCCCAGTTATGTTTTCTCTGCTGCAGTGGGGAGTTCCTTCACCTTGGAAGATGCTCTAGAGTCATAGGCCATTTTGTATAGTCTCAGGGGATGGGAGACCTGAACTGACAAAAGATCTGTTTATTACAGTGTGTGATGAGGATACACTTGGACAGTTGCTTTTTCATGTAATTTATGTCAATTACAGTGTAGAGGACTGCTCTCTCTGCAACCACAACTCTTGAAAAGCAAAAAATTTTCTTTAGGAAAAACAAATACCTGCCTCAATTTCCCATAGTAAACCTTGCAGGGGTACAAGGACTCCTTTCTTCAAGTATGAAATAATTGCTTTTGAATGTCATGATCAAGTTGTATGATTTATAACCCCATTGTCATTCATTTTGAATCCATAATTCATACATCATTATTATTATTAATTTGTGAGATATATGGGAGTTACTTGAAGGTCAGTAGCTGACTCCAAGTCTCAAACATGCTTAGACTTGTTTCTACATATTTTTTTCCTTTGATCATATGTTTCTGTTCGTCAGTATTTTGCAAAGTACTACTGAACACTGTTTAAAGCCATTGTTTTGAAAAAGTGATACTACTTTATATAAACTATAGTTGAAAGCCAAGAGAAAGGGCAGTTGTAATTGTCTGCTGGATGGAAATGTTTGAATTAGATGTGAGGAAGTGCCTAGTTGATAGTTTGACATAAATTTTCATTGACAGCAACATTTTTAATCAGGCAGTTTCATATCTGTTATACATATTCACTGGGCTAAAAGATTGTATTTATTGTAGACTAATAAATGTGTATTTATTCCACTCTGTGTTTCAGTACTGCATTTAAGGAAATAATTTGCAATGCTCGTTTGTTCCTTTTCAAAAGATAACCAGAGCATTTAAGCTGGGAAAGAAAATAGGTGTCATGGCTGCTTTTTGATGGTAGAATATTGTATTGGCTGCCTTCTTCCTCTGGCTGATGCTCTGGTGACCTGTTGGACTCTTGTACTGAAGTTGCAAAGAGTCAGAAACAGCTTGGAGACTATTAAAGTGCCATGAGCTCTCCTTTGCAATATTCCTCTGCTTTCACAGCAAGTAGTCTCACAACTAGCAAGACAGTTCTGAGAAATGAGAGTGATTTTTTTCTGATGTCACAATTCCTGCTGGCAAGAAAATGGGGATTAAAAAAAGTGGGCAGGAAAAAAGACAGTAGAAGTCTTCTGTAGTGGCTGCCAGTTATTTTATAGCACTGAGCTGTAAGACAGCAGCTCCAGAGTTCCTTATGAGATAAGGGTTATGTGATGATAAGATATGATGAGCTGAAGAGTTGAGGAGTAAGGTAGAGACAAGTGTGGAAGACAACCTTAAATCAGCTATTCCACCAAGGAACAGAACATAGTCATAGATGAGAGAAACAAGCAGCAGCAAAAAACTCTAACAAATCACTTTTCAAACCCATCTCTCTCAGGTGTTTTGTTCCTGAAAATTGGAAAGGCGGAGAATAAGTGTGATTCTAGAGTAATTTGAATAGATAGGAATAGAAACAAATTCTCCTATAACACGTTCATTCAGTGGTGCACTTCTCTTTCTTATAGAGAAAATAAAGTACTTGGAAGATAGAAGGGAAAAAAGGGGGGAAAGGGCAAATGATGAAGAAACAAGAATTATAGCCTTTGTAAATGTTGTTCTTTTGAAAACCTCCTAAACTGGACACCAGAGAGCTGGGAATAATTCAGAATATTTTTAATATGGTATTTTTAACCATCGTGGATAAATGGATAAATGGATAAGTAGACAGCTATTTAATCCAGCACTATAAGGTTATCTGGCTATAGTTAGTGTCAAATTTGATAAAGAAAACTGTTTGTCTGCTTTTTTCCAAGTATAAGTGTAATTAATAACCAGAAAAATTTATTTAAGAGGGTGGTGAATTTTCTATCATTTTAAGATTAAATCTTAATTGGTTGTCCTTCTAAAATGATGTGCTTTATAACACCTATGAAAAGGGCTTTTTGTCAATATGGTAAATCTCAATAGGTTAAAGAAAAGTTTGCGAAGTATTCTGAAGACAAATTGCTTGAATTCAACTACTGATAATGGTGTATGCCCTTTTGCTTTGTTCAGTGCCACCCATCTTAAGAGGGCTATTCATAGTATAAATTTTAAGAATGATTTGAAGAGCATGCAATAATGAAAGTGTGTCCTGGAGCCATGTACTCTAGTGGTCCTTTATTTCTTTTTTCTTTTTCCTTCCAAGATCACCAGAAGTATTATAGATTTAAAAAAATAATCCAGAACTGTTAAAGGAAGGAAAGAAGTTTTGTTGTATTTCACAGTAAAAATTTTCAGGATCAGTGCTGAAAAAATACATAATTCTTATAAAACACTGGTTTCACTGTTCCCACAAATGAAAGATCCTAAACTATCTGATTGTGTAGACCTTAATAATGTCTCTGGTGAGATACTGATTTTATAGTTGCTGCATAACCTGTGAAATGCACATTTTCACAAGTTATGCAGGTATTTAGTTTAAGCAGAACAGTAATTTAATTTATACATCTGCTAGGTGCTTAAGATGCCTGTTTAGGGTCATAGTCATTTTTCAGATCCTGAGCATTAGTAAAATATGAAGCATGTGCAACGAAAAGGAGTCAGCAAAAACACAGACTTGTAAAATCCTTCTGTGATGAGCCATGCTGTAGTTTGCATAATGCTTGAAGTACCTGAACTTGCAAGTACAGAGGCTGTCTTTTGGAATGTCTTGCCAAGATTTCGGCTGTGCTTTTGATACCATTTCTTCCTTTATTTGAAGACCAGATATTTATCAAGTAAAAACTCATTGGAGTTGATGAGTTTTAGTTCATATCAGTACAGAACTAAACCATAACTAAAAATATGCCCTATATATATATTATATATTATACATATATATATATGTACATAGTAGGTAAGTGTTTCCTCCTCTATATAATCCATGCATGGGAAAGGCATATCAGAGCCATTAACTAAAAATAAAATGAGAATTGTCAATAATGTTGATATGGAGCTAGTGGTATTTCTTCCTAACAATCTCCTGAGGGCATGTTCCACAAGTGTTCTCTACATCTTTGTAGATTTTGGATATTTATTCTCAAGAGAATAGATGTCTCCTACCTTCTACCTCTCCCTAGTCAATTTGTCTAAATGTCCTGTTGGAGAACTAATGTATTTGAATTTGAACTTTATAGAGATTACAGTATTCTAGACAAGTGTATTTTTTTTTTTCCTCATGTAAGAAAAGGGAAGGGGAAAAAAGAGGAGGAAAAATCAAAAGAAGTTATTCAAGTTACATCTACAGTCCAGGATGAAATAACTCTAGAAATTTCCCATTGGCTACCACCACCTGACTTCATTTTAATGGATTACATTAATGATGCTTCCAAAACAATTCTACCACTGCCTTCTAGCCGGGAACAGGTTGAGGCTCTTGCACAGTGAGTACCAAATTGTATTGCTGAATTGGTAAAATAACTGTTTTCTTATCCAAGGTCAACTTTTTCAAAAGATGACTTTTCCCATGCTTAGGTGGAATCCAAATCAGCTTTGGCCCAGAATGTTGACATTTTTAGATTTTAAGCTTCTTGTTTCTGATTTTATTGCAGTTAATTTAATGTATTTTAAAATAAAGTATCGCTTGCAACAAAAGAGTATCAATTTCTCATCTAAAAAAATATTCTTATAGACAATTTCAGGTTCTTTTTCACATTTATACATCTGTACTAATTCTTTCCAGTGAACACATCAGCTGCACATAGCATCTACATCATCAAGGAGTCCCAGAGACCCAGGTTTTGCAGAGCCTAAAAGCATCATTAGAATCCAAATCTAATAGTCAAGATGGTTGCAAGCTATATGTATCATGTCTGTTCCTTTTCCTACCCTCTTTCCTGCCTACTTGGTTTTGGAACCCTTGGGACAGCAACTCTGTTATATTTTGTTTTCTCCAGAGCCAAATGCATAAGACAAGTTTTTAGTATAGCTTTTAAGTGCTCTTGCAATTAATATCCTGACAATTTAATAGTGCCAGAATATTGCAATAGTGCATGTACACACTGTAGGTATCAATGTGTGATTCATTACTTACACTGACTACTCAACCTGTACCAATCACTGTCACCTCCAAGCTGTGTGTCTGTTTTCATCTTCTCCATAATTTAACCTTTATATTTTAGCAGTTTCCAGGCTGCCTCCTGAATCTGGAGAGTTTGGTGTCAGATCCCACTTACTCACAAAATTTGTTACTTTTACTAACTCTCATTTTTAATGAAGTCATCTAATGTGATATGAGGAATGAATTTTCCATTGATTGCAGAATTTGACAGGACAGATATTCATCCTTAATTATCCAGATGTGTATAAATCATGCTGCCTTCCTCAAGGTGGAATCCATAAAATTCTCTTTTAAATCCTCTTCTAACACACCAGTGAAATACTTGCAGACACAAAACCCACTGAAACAATCATGGGAAATTTAAATGGAACGTTTTCTGTGGGGATTTTTCTGTCTGTGTTCTGTTTCAGGCATCTGCCTGAATAGCATGTGTTGAATAGGGAGTGGGGGAGAAGGCAGCTGCAGCATCCCTCAGCAGCCTGGCAGCCTGGCTGGAGTTCCCCTTGTGCTCATTGGTGAGGGGGTCAGGCTAGATGAGAGGACATCAGCAATGCTGGATGTCTCCTCTGGGACAAACACAGCACACACAGTGTGGTGGTGAGCACAGTGGCTGGGGCAGCATTGCTGTCTTTAATGAGGGCTGGCCATGGGCACACACAGCACAAGGGACTGCCTCAAGCCCCACGCTTTCTCAGCTTCACCCAGTAATGCCCAGCTTCAAGATATCCTGTCTGACACACTTGCTGGTAGCTCCCTGTGCCCGTGCTATGGCAACCAATGCTTCCTCAACTCTCTTTTGGAAAGTGAGGCCTCAGATGTTGCCTTGCTTGTGCTGGGCAGAGGAACACGTTCACTTCATCTGCAGAGGAGGGCATGCAGGTTTTAGCTCCCTGTCTGAAGGCAGTGGCTTGTGATTTTCATGTCAGCTCTGCAACATCTCGTCCAGAGTGAGAGACCTCAATAATCCTTGTGCCTGTGGCTGAGACACTGAGGGGAGAAAAGGTCTTTACATACAGTGACCCTGCACAGAGAGATGAAGGTGTGTGTGTATGGGGAGACTTACAAAACAGGGCTTGGTCCTGTGTGTGCACAGTCCCCCAAAAGATATGCTTCTGGCAGAACTTGCACTGATGGTGGGTTCTGATCTGTTTCTGTTTCTGAGCCATTTGTTTTAATGGATAAACACTGCTCACCCCCAAAATCCTAGCTTCAATATAAGAAAGCACACGTGGAGGATAAGGATATTCAATGAATACAGCTGCTTTCCTCTGTTGGGATCTTATCTGTGGCTTTATTTTTGTCATACATATTCTCATGCCTTTATTACTATTTCAAACAAATGATAGGTCTGGAGACTGTAATATGCAACTCTTCTAATCTGTTACCTGTACACATGAGCTTCAGCTTTTGTAATTATTTTCTCAGTAATTACACTGTTACTGATGACTTTTTCTGAGGGCTTTGTGCCTATACTACACCTCTCCAGAATCTCTGCTTTTGCACCTTGGTTTAGGTCTGTGACAAATATGAATGACCTGAGTTATGATTATCTGTATTTATCAGTAAGCATGTTTAAAATATCAATTATTGAATTTAAAAAAAATTATGGAGATGTAGAAAAAGTATTACAGTCTTAAAGGTAATTCACTTCTTGCTTGTATACATTTCATTGTGCTACATTTTTTGTGATAAATACAAGAGGAATTCTAGATATAATTGATCTCGGTATGCATTTGGAACAGGTTTGTTGCAGACAAGATGGGTGGTTCTTTTGCAAGGGAGGAACTACATAACTTCTGCTGGGAACTTGACATGAGTGAAATAGAATTTGAATTGAAAAGCAACATTGTGCCTATTGGGAAAATCAAAAGAGGGACGTTCTATCACAGAGCTTTACTTTTCAAGGTACATTATCATTTATTTTGCAACATAGCATATTTTTATTATATGGATAATCTAAATTAAAGTATATTTGCATCAGTATAATATAGTATTTATATTCCTGTAGAATCTTTTGTATACAGTTTCATAATTTTTCAACAGCAAAGTTGATTTCCCAGTGAAAGAGAGCCAGCATAGCTTCTTTCTGTAAACATTCTTGTTGTCATTAAATTGTCTTAAGTGATATCAGCAGAATACTTGATAAATGGCAAAAAGCCAAAGTATTTGATTTGGAGTCAAAACATTTTACAATTTCTGTAAACTGTAAAATATTGAATTATGCAGCTTCCTTCTTTTTCCCTGCTGCAAATCTAAACTTGTTGAGACAAGTTTTATTTGGTATTTATCCAGTATTTTGTGATAGTATATAACAGCTTCCATGTTCTAGTTTCTTACATGAAACTGGGAAGTTTTATTACTTCTTTTTTTATATAAAGATGTACTGGTGCAGCCTGCTTATCCATCCTTTTTCCTTGGCTGGATTTTTCTCTTTCTTGAATGGAAACAGAGAAACAAGGGCCTAGCACATTAAACAGGATGCTTGATGTGGAAAGAGTACACAGGACAAAGAGTATGACCCTAAATTTATGATATACCTAAATATATGGTATACCTAAATTTATGGTACATATATATATATATAATATACAACCCTAAATTTATAATATAAATTTATTTATATTATAGGGAGAGAAATTTTCCAACTTATTTTATGACATTCTGAGAGTGTGAATTAATTATACTCCACTGTCCTAAAAAATCTTTTTTAGGGACAGGTCATCTCTCTTAAAACCACAGCGCTCTAAGCAATGAATATCTGTGTCCATTTGTAACAAGTTAAAAATCTTCCAGGATTTCATTCCTGCACAGCAGATGTGTGTTGAAAAAGCAGTTTGGTAGCTGGAAACCATTATATAGGTTTGTCTGTGATAGTGCAGCCCAGAGGAAAGGCAGGTGTTTCATCTAGCAGACACTTGCCTCGCATTTCATTGCTTCCCACGTTTCCAGGGCTGAAAAGCAAGGAGTGTGCTTCAGACTGAGGCAATAGTCCTAAACTTACACTGATAAAAATGTTACATTTTTACACTTAATAGTTCATACTAGCTACGTGTGTGCAGTGTGCCTACCCCTCACTGCTCAAATAGACTTCAAAATGTTATTCAGACATAAGTGTTCTAAGCAGGAAAAAACTATTGCTGGGTACTGTGGGTGTTGCACTTCATTTGCGATCTGAAGGACTGGCTGATGAACAAATGTATCAGTGTTTGCAAAGAGATAAAATTAATGTTTTACATGTTGTGCATAGGGTATGTGAGAAATGATGTTTAAAAGCCTACACTTTCTATGCAAAACCAGCAATAAATATTTGAAGTTTGGAACACTTGAGGAATTTATGAAGTCTGTTTCAAGAAAGCTCTAGGCCTTTCAGATGTTTGTTTTGTTTTTAAGCATCACTGGGCCTCGCTGTATATCACAGAAGCTACATGAATGAACTGTGATTAACAACTTTTTCTTTCTTTTTTAGGTCATAGCAGACAGAATTGGCATTGCCTGTAGTTTAGTTCGTGGCAAGTATAATAGAGCTTGGAATGAAGTTAAATTGGTTGAACACTCTCCCAAAGGGCTTCTGCTTCCTCCTCAAGGGTATATTGTAGATCTAATGTTTGAACCAGGCTGTTTGCTAAAACAAGGAAGTGCAAAGGCTGATCAATACAAATTTGTTTAATCATCTTGATGAATTGCACAAAAATAAATATTTTAAATATGCTTGCAGTGCTGTATTTATGAAACATGAGGGTGTTCATATCAAACTATCAAAAAGGAGTGTATCTAGTTGTCTTAAAGGTTTAATTAAAGGTTGTTTTGGTATCTAGCTTCAGTGCTTAGAAATTTAGTTAATTTTTTTGTACTATTGTACGACTAAATTGTGAAACTACAGATTAAAATTTGATAATCAATAATATTGGGTGTGTGCTAATGTTACATTGCTTATTAAATAGGTTAAATTCCAATGCAGCATATTTTTTTCAATTCTCCTTCAAATCCCATACACATTTATAGGAATTTCATATCCATAAAGCAAGAAAATGTGACATCTGATGAAATAACAAAACACTTAAAACAACTGGACAATTTTTGTGTGAAATAACCTAAGGACTGAGAGCTAGAACTACAATAACAATATACTTTCAGTCTCTGTAGAAAAAAAATCCCATTTATATTTCTTAGAACTTGGCAGAGTTAATATTTACAGATAATAGGATACTCTGGATGAAAGTAAATACTGTTTGTCCTGGCACAGGATAGATGATTGATAAGTAGGTGCTTATGATCTGTTTAAGTTCTTTATTTTTGACTTGAAGATAAAATGGACTCTGAGAAGGCAGTGGTTTTAGACAGGGAATTTGTATTTCTTGCAGCCTTGGGTAACGTGGTGTTGCTGAAGAGTGAGGGTGCTTTTAAGGGAGGTAAAACTGGCTAGAGCACTCTGGTAAACACTTCCTGGTGAAACTGTCAGGAATGTACTGGAGTGTTTCAGAGAGCACCACTATCAATTGAGTTTACTGTGGAAAACTGAGAGAATGTACTGTACAGCAGTTAGGCCAGTGCAGGCAACGTTGTACAGAACTGAATTTCAGAAGACCAGAACACCTACAACACAGCATTTACTTCCTGCCTACCAAAAATGTGATTAAAAGATTTAGGGTCTGTGTTCTTTTAGCTTTTTAATGTTTGCATAAGCACAGTCACTTGCCTTGACTGCTTTGGGTTGAGGAGGAGGTTTGTATCTGTTGTATTCATCACTGCTCATGAGCACGATCCCATCACTCCCTCTCCTTCCTCCTCTGACATGCAGCATGATTTCCTGGTTGCCCTTAGGGGAACATTTTGTCTTTATGTTGTAAATTCGCTTATATGGCC
Organism: Thryothorus ludovicianus; assembly: GCA_013397245.1. NCBI lineage: Eukaryota > Metazoa > Chordata > Aves > Passeriformes > Certhiidae > Thryothorus > Thryothorus ludovicianus. Next base: position 214,100 of record VZTB01007860.1, on the reverse strand, counting down.
TCACATTCATTTTTTTTACTGTATGTTCAGCAGTCCTCTAGATATCAGAATGAAAAAGAAATCTGGAAACAAAATGTGGGATGTGCTGGCAGAACGGAGAGAAAGGTGAGGATGTGTTTCTTATCAATGCTATGTAGCAGGTAGGAGACTGATGGAAAGTCATATGCTCTCACTGACAGCTATGATAGGGTATAGAAACCCACAACTTTGAAAGTCCAGTAAATTGAAGTAAAATAAGAAATAATTTCCTGCTAGCTATCATTCTGTATAGTTTTCTCACATTGGAATTTCATTATTTAGTATTAGAACCATAATGTTAAAGTGTGACTTACTGTGTTTGGGGAGGTCTTGAAAAGAAGGCAATTTCTGTTGTTTCTAATAAAAATCAATATTAAAAAATAGACAAAATGCAGTTTTTCAAAATGAAAATTGGGAAATTTCTAGATATATAAGCTCAGTTTACATAAAATAATGATCTAAACAAATAATACTGTTCCATGCATTTTATAATGCAGAATTTAGTGATCCAGAAATGTAGGACCCAAAAATATTTTATGTCTTTCACAGCTTTGAACTTTGTACTGTCTGAGTTCTGTCCCTTCAAAATTGTAATGCACTTGGATGTCAGAATTAAGATCTAGGTAGAATATAAACACTTCAATCTAAAATTGTTACTTTGAAAACTGCACTTTATTTGTCAAGTAAGTCAAAAGATGCCACACTTTTTAATTTGATGTTAATCAGAGACCTGTAGTTGTGTCCATGGCCTGGTGAAGAATTCCCCCACCCCTGATAAGAGCAGCTCAGCTCACACTCATTCCAGAACTGAACCAGAAAACAAAATGTTAAACATTTCTACAGGGCTCAGCTGGATGAATATTCCCAGGACATGCCCAGCACACACCATTTGGCTTGGGCTGTGCCTGAGGGAATTGATTGCCTACCTTCATTTAAGGAGCAGATGGGCAAGGGCTTGTATTTCCTTTTACATAATAGTTCACTGGGCAGATCAGTCACACAGAAGGAGTCAGGCTTGATGCCTTCCTAAGCACGAACAAAACAGTCTGCAGCTACCTCATTGCAGGATCTGTTCTGGCCACTAAGCACTCTGCACCCCTTTTTGAAGATCTGCTGTCATGTAGAAAAGAATGCAGGATTAATAGACTACAGAAACAGAAAAGTTGAGCAACCTCTTCAACTTAATATTTGGGAGTAGCAAGTAGGCTTTTCCTTTGGGAAAAAATGGTCTCCATCTCTAGCACCCACTTCCAGAAATGTTCTCATATTTTACTGCCTTGACATGTAAATTTCCACTGTAAAATGCAGAAACTGTACCCTATCTAAAACAAGATCCTCATAATTAGGTGCTCTCCTGCAAGATGAAAAGCTGTCTTAAGCAAAGGTAAAAACTGAGACAAGCTAAAATCCTCCACAGCTGTAACCTGTAACCACCAGGCAATGACACAGAAATGGGCCTCATGGGCAGCATCTGTGCAGAATGAAAACCAAACAAGATGTGCTCGGCTTCTTGAAAGAGAGGGCATGTAGATGGTTATCCCAGGACAGTGATGGGGACTGAAGATCCTGATTTGATTGAGACCCCCAAGTCATCCTCACTGTGGTGTCTGTGCTTCTGAGAGTAGCTGGTGTGAGGACTCTTTACTCCTGTTCATGGGAACTGCCCAACTTAGAATTGACTGTGCAGAAATAATGAAGTGCCCTGCTCAGCATCCTGCATGGTCTCTTCCAAGGCATCTGCAAGTCACACACCACACACTGCCCCCACTGCTCATTAAAAGGAACTTTGGTATTGATTTGGCATTGAAAAGCACAATGCTTAACATTATAGCACATCTGCATACCAAGAAATTCAAATCTGTATTATGTTGATAAAAGGTCAGGTATGATTCCTACCTGTCTGATGAATGTGAGTCAGTAAAGCAGCAGCCCAAATTGCTAGTATCAATGGGATTGCAAGTTCCAGTAGAGGTTTTGGTATGAGAGAGTCTAATGGTTAGGCCCTGCACACCTCTGCTTTTGTTTGTTCTGTGTGTCTGGGACCATTGTGGCTAAGGGAGTAATTCCAGACTCTGCAGACAAGGTTTTGGCTGAGACTTGTTTCTGAGGGGTGCTTCTGGTAAACACCACTCTGCAGAAGTGGACTCCTTCCCCCAGCAGGTGCCCAGGCAGTACAGATTGCTGGCAGCAGCAGTACCAGCTCTTCCATGCTTCTCTTCTATTGCCCTTGATCCCTGAGCAGTAGGAACACTGAGGTTAACTTACACTTGTTTTATCTTCATACTAGCAGGAAACAATTGCAGTGTAATTTATAGATTTGGGACATTTCAAATAGTTTTTGACTACCCACTGCTAAACTACAGCATTGGCAAGTCATCGCTCCCTCAAACTGTGTCCTCCCATGCACATAGAAATTGAAATGAATTCTTCCTCCCGGAAATCTCTGTTGCTCTGGATCCTGAGAAGAATCCAGAGCTCTCAGAACAAAATACGTCACTGTTTTCAGATCCAAGAGGAACTTTTTTCTGTTACTTTTCTCACTAAACTTGTCTTCAGGGAAAAACAAGTCTTTTAATAGTAAATAAAAAAAATAAATGTGGGCTTTGAATACTATTTCATCTACATATTATTTAATCTACAGCTTCTTTGCATGGTTCTGCACCTCTTCTACTACATGATTCATTTCTCTGTAAATCTGGGACATTATTGACACAGAATGTCCCAATGGAAACTGCAGAGGCTGGACAGCATGTCAAATTAGTTAAGATAGAAAAGTGCACTAAAATGTTTATCATATTCACAGCCCCTTGCTGTTTATACAATAGTCTTCCTCCCAACACTTCTTTGGAAATACCTATTTTCCTTCCAAAGACTGAAAAAAAAGAAAATAAAATCCCCATGTAATTAAAAGCCCAAACACATAGCAATAAAGTAGAAGAAGAAAGCATAAGAATGGGCAGACATGGTCTCTCTAAGAAAGTAACCCATCTCTGACAATGGTCATTATAGAAAAGGTAGAGCATGGCTCAAATACATTTCTGCATTCCCAGAGTATTCTGCCAGGTTCAACACTTCTCAGCTGAGGGAATTTGTGTGTGTCTAGGGATTTAATAAGACATTTACATAGAGATGAAATCACATAGCACAGATATGCCTGTACAACCACCCACTGGCACATCCAATACACAAATCCTCTAACTCTACAGCTGTGCCACTGTACCTCCTGTCCTCCCAGGCAGCTCCCAAATGGCACTGAGGGAAACAACCAAAGGACTCTGCTCTAGCACTGGCTGTAGCCTTTGCAATACAACAGTGTATATGGGACATGATATTTCAGTTCACCAGAACTGCTACTACAACAGAGCTTTGCAGATAAATTAATAGCTCTTTAACCCTCTTTATGAGCTTTTTCTATAACACAAACCCTGTCTCTGACACTGAGACATACCAGAAATAGTGGAATAACTTTATCTGGCCTTTCTTATCCAGTGTCACCCAGGCAGAATTTAGGATTCATGTACAGGTAGAGTACACACAGCAATGAGTGAAACGCAGCAGGGGAGAGATGTACACATATATACAAACATATGTCTTTGACCTATAAAAGCATTATTTGGAGGACTTGGAAGAAATTGGAGTATTGAAGACACAAGGAATTAGTAAAAGCTTTTCTTTCATGAAGAGTGAGCTTATTTGCATGATAATGTGTGGCAAACCCCTTTGCTTAACCAGGTTCTTCTTCTCAGGGTCAGGATTAAAAGCAAGAGACAGGATTTGTGTTCGGATTTCGGATGTTTATTGTTATCTAAGTTACAGCCGCACTGACTGTGAGTGCTTCTACATGCTGAGTTAACAAGGCAAAAATGGAGTACAGATTAAAGTCTTCAAGGTCTTTTAAGCCTAAACTACCCAATTATGAGATGCCAACCATTTTATTTTAATTTCTAACCCAATAATTATTGTTCTGCACTGTGAATTTTTTCAACCAATCATACAAAATCACCCAAACTTGTGAAGAAGAAGGAGGAGAAGAAGATTACATCCTAAATCCTCCATCTTGTCACATATATATTATTTTAACCCACCACCTTAAATTCTAAATTTCTCACTCTGTGATATAATACACTTCTATTCAACTACACACTCATAATTTCAGTGCTATCACTCAGTCTTGGAAGCCTTTCCCAAGGCCTCAGGTCAAATGTAGTGTATCTTTGCAGATCATTCCCTGTCAGCACAGAAAGTCTGAAATTCTCTGTGTCCAAGGTTCCAACAGTAATGAACCAGCTAGTTCTTCCAGCTCATTGATGTTTCACTGACATGATAAGATACCATCTATGGAAACCTTGTACAAAGCATAATTGAAGCCATTTCTTACTCGGATAGATGTGGCAAAAAATACAGCAAGATGAGAAGAACAATCATGTCAAAGAAGGCAGCAGATCCTATTGCTCATGCAGCCCTTTGTCCAGGCTACACCCACCTACTCAAATGCTGTCCACAATCAGCTCTCCTCATGCTGGTCCTACCTTGCAAGTGAGCACAGCAGACCCTGTCTTTCAGCAGACCAAATGCTTGGGCTCCACAGGACCTCTTTGCTTATTTTAGAATAAGAGACAAAAGAAGCTCTTCAGCAAGAGCTGTTCACTGTTGGTTTTCACTCCTTCATCCATGCTGCATAAAAGTAACAAAACTCTCCCTAGGCTCCATAGGGTGTAGCATCTTTCCTTTTTGTGGTGCCAGTGTTGTGCAAGTTTGCTGTAAAACATGATGACAAGTCCTTGTGAAGCAGAAACTGCCCCAAAGTAACTTCATTCTTTTGTTGCACAAAAGGTTGAGCTAACCACCCACCAGAGACCTCAGTGCCTGCTGGTCCCACAGCTTGCAGTCTCACTGTTCCCCATTTATTTTTTGCTTTCTCTTGCTGTTTCCAGGAGACATCCCTAGATTGTCTTGCTGTGTCTGATACTCGTCTCTTATATTTTCTCATCTATATCCTGTCGTAGTTTTAACATCAGCCATCAGCCCCACACAGCCTCTCATGCACTCCTCCTCCTGTAAGTGGGGGGAGAGAATCAGAAAATTCATTTTAATAGGTAAAGCAAAAGTTGCATATGCAAACAAAGCAACACTAGGAGTTCATTCACCACGTCCCATGGCCAGGCAGATATTCAGCCATCTGCAGGAGAACAGGGCTCCATTGTGAGAACAGTGACTCAGTAAAACAGAATCACAGACTCACAGAACCAACTGTGTTGGGAAAGATCTCTGAGATCACTGCGTCCAACCTTTCACCAGACACCACTAAGTCAGTTAGACCATGGTTCTAAGTACCATGTCCTCTTTTCTAAACACCTACAGGGAGTGGACCCTCACCAACACCATGAAGAACATCACTGTGAATGTCCTCCCCCTTCCTCGTTCTCCTCCCAGTTTTATATATGGAGCATGGTGCTATGTGCTATGGAATATCCCTCTGGTCACTTGGGGTCAGCATCCTGGCTCTGTCCCCTCACAGGTTCTTGTGCAACCCCCAGCCCACTTGGAGGTGGAGTAAGGAGCAGAAAAGGCCCTTAGTGCTTGTAAGAGCTGCTCAGCTGATGCCTTGTTTTACAGCAGTAACAAACACATCCCTGTGTTATCAGCATTTCCAGCACAAACCATACCAGCTACTGTGAAGTAAATTAACTCTATCCCATTCAAAATCAGCACACCTTTTTCTACAGATCAGCAGTGCTTCCTAGTTACAAGGAGGATTTGAACGAAATCCCCCACACCATAGCATGTTTTTAATTCCTTTTTAGTATGAGCTTCTCTGAACAAGGTGCTTTTAGTGACATAGTCTGAAAGAAGATTCCTTAAAGGCCAGGTGTCAAAAAGATATTAAAGAGTCAAAAGGCTTTTCAAAATGTCAAGTCATTAGTTTTAATTGGCATTAGGGAACATATTATGAAAGACTGGAGGTCTGCTCAGTGTCCCAAGGTATAACAGATGCTGGTAATGATATCTAATTTCCAAAGTTGGAGAATTCTCTGACAAATGGGCACTCTTAAGACAGAGTTTATCCATGGTAGATCATACAGAAGAATCACATGCTGTGAGTGCCAGTTTCTTTTCATTACACTATTTTTTCTGCAGATTTCTAATGTAAGTGGGTTTAATCCCAGATCCACCTGCTAATAATGGGAGCTGCATTACCAAAGAGAGAACTAGGAGATTAAAGGCTGGCTCCTAGGTATAAATATGTGCAAAAAAAGTCAGGGACCATAAGCCCAAATATTGGGCTACTCAGGTACTGAATTTTTTCAGGAACTCCCAATGACAAGACAGTATGAGGAACTGATGAGGACTTGGGCTTTGCAGCACTGGGCCAAATTTAATGTTGGGTCTAATTAGCTCTCTGCAGTTTCCACAAGCCAAGAGCTGTGTGGCATGTGGAACAGGCCTAAAACACAATGTGAAATGCAAGGTGAGCTCAGGATGCAGTATTCCATGTGCCAAGGATCACACTGGTCCAATGCTCAGGGCACCTTCTTCAGAGCAAAACCTCTCGTCAGAAATCTGGAGTTATTTATACAGGGATTGGTCTGTAGCATTTGTTACTGTGGGATAGAGGAGGAACATGAGTCACAGAATCATAGAATGGTTTGAGTTAGGAGGGCTCCTGAAGATCATCTCATTTCAACCCCCATAGTGGGCAGGGACAAGTTCCACTAGACCAAGTTGTCCCAAGCCCCATCCAACCTGACCTTGAACACTTCCAGGCATGGGATATCCACAGGTTCTCAGGGAAACCTGCACCAGTGCCTCATCCAGGGGCTGCCACAGATTCAGTGCATTGTTGGTGATTGCTGTGTATTTGCTGACCACAGAAACTCAGCAGCAAAGAGTAGCACAGGTTCCATTCAGGTCCATGGTCAGTTTTGATACTGACTCACAGCTGAGCATTAGGTGTGGAGGGCAGGTATCTTTGCTTGGCACTCAGCAATTAAAGCAATTCACTAACAAATGGGCTAGCAATACCTGGCCTACCAGCATTTTCTCTTGCTAGATGAATGGCAGTACAGCGTAGAAATAAGAGGTCCATGTGAAACCTAGAGTCTGCTCTGACTATTTCTACCCTCTTCCCATACAGAAGATATGGGCAAAAACATTTACCACAGCAGCACTGACTCAGTACCCTCTGCCTTTTTAAAAGCTCCTCACCTAAGGGTCCCACATAAGTAGGTTGTCCCCACAGATCTGGTCAGATTTTATATCACATGAAGCTGTAGAAGATTTTGCTCAGCTCAGAGTTGCTCAGATAGGTCTTGGAAAAGAAACCCCAATTCCTGTTCGGGAACAGAGTGTGCTGGGCCAGACTGCCAGGAGGCACTTCACTTTCATGAAATGGGAAACCACCTCATGCTTTGAGAATAGAATGCTAGTTTTACCAACAAAATAAATCTTTGGGGGCTCACTTAAGAGAGAAAGAAAGAAGATTCATAGCTTCACTTACATGAATCCCAAATATAAAAATACATCTAAGATGAATGAATGGGAATAAGACTCATTCCTCAGTAATTCCCATTTGTTGGGAAAAAGGCAAACTCTGTTATGAGGGAACTCTAAGGAAGAGAGCCGTTTTCCCAATCAGAGTGTGAAGCATGCCCTACTCTTAAATCATTTATATTTTACTTTTTTATGATGCAATCATGAATTAGCTTTCTCTGTGTACATAATGAGAGGATAGAACAGATGGTCAAGGCTTTGTTGAGGGTGATAAATCCATTGAATAACCTACAGAAAGTTGCTGCTGTGGCAATTGCTGCCAAGTAATTGTTCATTCAATTTTCTGTTTGGGCTTTAGGTGTAGAAGAACCATCTCAGTTCTTCACTACCTTGGGATAAAAGGGATAAGAAGTCACATACAAATTTGTGGAATGTATTATTACTATCTATGTGGCTCAAGGAACTTGGATGGTATGATATGGGGGATGCACAGGGTAATCCAGGGAAATAGCCTGGATTTGTTGCTTCCCAATAGCTGCCCCTGAAGAGACAGATACTCCATACCAGACTCCATGTCTACTTATAGCTGAGCCAATGGCTCAATCACAGAGTTGAGTTTTCTATCAAGGAGTGATTACAAACTATCCATTTAACTTTGAATTCATGCTTTCACTTGTTACGCAAGAAATTTCTCAAAGCATTTAGAATCCTGGAATAATTTATACTGGATGGGATCTATGAAGGGCATTTGGTCTGATTAAACTCAAAACATTTGTCACAGTGGACCAAACCCATAGGTTTCTTCTAGAACTATTCTATTCTATTCTATTCTATTCAAATTTCACCCTTAGACTCCAAGAGAAGGCTTCCACTTAAGCTAATCCACAAATATGACCTATTACTTTTCAAAAACAAAGGTTAAAATAATCAGGTATCCTATAGCTTATGATTAACAAAAAGATATATTAAACCATAAAGCAGACAAAGTGAGAAATTGTGTGTTCATTATTTCTGATGATGTCTTTGACCTGAATCACATCAGGCTGCTCCATAAACGAATCTCTGCAGAATCCATAGATCAACTTCAGGCAAATTTAGATCTGTATTCAGTTTCTGTGTGTCTCTGGAAACCAGCAGTACCCTTTTCCAAGGTACTTCGACACTTCTGCTTCTAATTAATTTTGCCAAAATCCCTTTCCATCACTGGAATTCAGCACCAGAGCATTACTACATATCTTTAGATAGCGTTTCCACATGGAAACAGTATCTCCACATACCAAGAGCTCATGGTTTCATCACACCTGAGTGGCTAGAGACTGGCTGTAGATCAAGTCTAGTAGAGCAGGGAGAAAACTCTGCTAAGGAAGGATGTGGAGTCCCTGCATAATCTCCCACAAAAGCATTGAGTGTTCCATGGAGGAAACAGAACCCTCCACAGATACAACCCATCACTGCTCTTCACTCCCAAGGTACCTGGGCACACAGCACCCCTACTTATGACAGGTCCAAGACAAATTGTTGCACAGTGAGCTCCCACGTTTCAGTGGCACCACCCTGTAGGAGGGGAAGCACATTAGGCCTGACTAAGTGAGCAGAGGAAAACCAATCACACACAAATGCACACAAAATAAACCCACACTATTTCAGTGTTTTCTTCCATACGTGGTAATGTCAAGGGGCTTTATTAGCAAAATCTGCATAAGCAGAGGTTTGAATTTGAACAGGGCTTTTTCACTTCTGCACCTCATTGCTTCCTGGCTGACTGCTCAGTATCTACCAGCATTACATGATGCTCTGCTTGTCCCCACAGCCTTCAGTCAGGACAGAGCCTGAGCTGGGAAATGGCTGGAGCCCAAATAAACATTAGCAGGATCGTCTGGACTGTGGCTGCTTCCCTCTTCCCTCCTGCTCTCGCCTCCACACGTGATGCTGCGGCTGCCTCGGCACAGAGCAGCACTACAGGAGGAGCTGAGGAGCTTCTCCCCATCTACCCGTGTCTAAGGGGACACTGTGCTTTGGATGAGTGACCCTTCCCTGGGTGCAGCTCATGTGCATGCTGGAGATAGGTGACATTTGAAATGATAAGTCTGCTGAATTACAACTCAGGGAGAATTTACTTGAAAATTTACATAATGTAGCTAGGGGAGATTTTTAAATGCTTCCCCTTGTGCATAAGGGAGGAAAAAAATAGGAGGAAAATTAAGTAACAGCTTAATTGACTTTCAGAACAGTCTATGGGGAGAAAGGCAGGCCGGATGTCTGCCTAGCTACACGGCTTGGTGTGTGCTGTAACCATGGGAGGCAACATTACAGGCATGACAGGACAATGATTTGGTTTTTCAGCACTGAAGATCTGAAAAATGAATTACCTCCAGCTGGGGGGGTTGTTTTCCACTTGAGGAAGACTTGTCATGCTGGTTTGGATGACTGCAGGTCAGGCTTCTGTTGGAGGGGAAAATGGAGGATTTTCTCCTGCTCTGCCATGCACCACCTCAAATGTGGATCACAGCTGTTGGGATGAATGGGATCTGCCTCTCCCACCACCCCCCTCATTTTAATCAAGGAGTGGCTTGTAGTGAACAGGGTAACTGAGAGGATGAAGAGGCTCGGGCTGATGAGCCTGATGCTTTGTGCTTCTCCTGCTCCCACTGCCCCCCAGGCCCCCACTTCCCTCCTCCAGAACCTGAGGAAAATAGTATAGCAGCAGACCTGTGTTGGTTCAATTCTCACTGCCTCAAACTGCTGCATTTCGGGATGGTACCAGTAACAGAGACCTGCAAGAAAGATACTGACAGTTCATTTTTTATTTAATTTTGTCTTTAAAAAAAGCACCAGTTAAATCGATGTCAATTACAGGAAAACATGCAAGTTGCAGGATGAACCACTTTCTCTCACTCTCCTTCATTTCTCAGATAATTCAGGGAGAACTCTATTGATTACCTGTCCTCCTCAGGAGCAAACACCATCTGAGTGAGATTAAGATCAGGAATGTGAGGGAAATGCCTCTCTTCTACAGCTGAACTGGAGACAGAGGCCAGGAGTGACACCATCACCTGCTACCACTTTCTAGCCCTAAGCCTCTTGCCAGAATTAAGGAAGTGTCAGGTTGGGTCTCTCCTCACCAAAGGTTCCCCAGCCAGTTCCAACTCCCTCCTAACCATGGCTAAATGACAGATGTCAGGTGCCATGGGGGTAAGCTAGAAAGTGTTTGGAAAGATCACAGGGTCTTCAGTTCCCAAAATATCGGAAGGTTGAAAAATATTGTCCCTCTGCCTACAGCATGGATGCTGCCTTCTGCCAGCACCAAAGTGGGATAGCAATGCCCTCTCCTCCCTGCCAGCAGCACTGCTCTCCTAACATCTTGAATCACAGTCCTGAGGACTCACAGGCATCACAGCCCAGGATTTTTATCCAGGTACTCCAGCTTTGCTCCACCGTGTCTTATTACACAGGACAAAGCCATAAATCAGCTGTGTACCCTGCTCCCCCCTCCACTGCAGACAGTGCACACACCACGCAGGAGCCTCCCTGATATCCACCCTGTAGTGCAATACTCCATGGATCCAAACAGAGGCAGTGATTACAGCTGGTACTGATCAGATGCTGATTGGATGTCCTCAGCCACCATGGAACTCACTGTCTTAGGCATAAGGATGCTTTAATACAAATGTGTATGTACAGGACTGATCACACAAGACTATTTTTTAGCTTTGATTTGAGAATTAGGCTAGAAAAATTAGACTAAAAGAAAGCAAATTTGTATGAAACATCATTATTAGCTTTGTTATCCAATGTAACCAAAACACTTCCTTCCACATCCTTCTGAAATGATGAACCAACTCCAAATCAGTAATGTAAGTATTGGAAAAAAAGCAGACAGTAGCATTAAGGCTAAACCCGGAAAACTAACTCGTGTTTAGGTCTACCTTTAAAGGACGGGCTGCCAAGCTAGCACACGTGTCCTATTACAGATATATATATAGGCCAAGCCAAAGCAGCTGTGACTGCAAATCACCCCACGACAACAGGAAACCCTCAGCTGGAACAGCCCCTTCGCTGTTCCTTGATCAGCAATGCCTGTAACACGCATCCAGGACAGCAAGTACCAGACCTGCTCTCCTTAAAAACAGCCTAGAATAGCTGCAAGCAATTGTCTCGACAGGATTTTGTTGTTTACGGATGCAACGAGTGTTCATTTTTAAGCCGAGCTCTTTGCGTCTCAGTAAGAAGTGACTGAAACCTTTACCTGCAAATGCAGCATCGGCATTTAAGCGGGTGCTTCGCTCGTTGCTTTTATGAGGTCTGATTCTTTAGGTGGAACGCAGGGATTACACACGGCCGGCGTCTTCCCTGGTCCCGCCCCGTCGCTATGGCGGCCCAGCCGCTCGGGAGGATGCTCGGGAGGATGCTCGGGAG
>VZTB01007860.1:184913-197391 GCA_013397245.1 Thryothorus ludovicianus | reverse complement strand
GGGTGAGCCATCTCCTCTGTCTGCTGGGCACAGAAAAACCTGCCTTGGGGAGCTGTCACCACTCAGTTTGCTCACAGGATTTCCCCTGCCTTCCTGTAGATGAAAGTTAGACTCAACATACGGAACAGGATGGATTTTATTCTGACCCAGACTGTTTTGCAGATGAAAAAACATTCTACATTCTTTTCATATTTTATTGGATTTTTTTTCTGAGATACTTTGCTGCCAGATCAACTGTTTGTGTGGTGGGAGTAGAGGCCCCTCCAGAGGACAGGGAGATCATATTTTTATCCTGCAGTCTCCTTTTTATGACCATATGTAGATTAGCCATGTAAATCTTAAACAAAGCACTCCCTTCAGGAGATGGGTTCTCCCTCAGGTGCCAGATCACACACCCACGGGTCCCCACATTTGCTCCTCCTGTGAAGGAAGCCATGTGGCATTGTGGATGGAGTTCTGGTTGTCCCTAGCCCAGAGTCAGGACTTCTGCACACATGGAGCACATACCATGTGAACTGTGCCCAAATACATATCTGTAAAACAGGGATCCCAGTACTGGACCATGCAGAAAGGAGGACAGTCCCTTTGTAATGCCACTTTAAAATTGTGGCACTGCACAGCAGAGCCCAGGCCTTTGGGATCCTGCACATTTCACCACTTTCTTGGAGGTCACAACTCCATCCTTGCTACCTGGATGATTTATGAATCTGACTGGTCTCAAAGTTTGTGGGGGTAGGGGATAGTCTTCACTACTAATCCAAAGGCATCCTCCCCTTCATTTCTCCAGGCTGCTAATGTTTGTTCTTCAAAGCCCCCCTGCGAAGCCTTATTTTTATGGTTTTTCTCCTGTTTTGAATCGGATTCCTACATGCTTCTTCCAGATGGTGAGCTTTTAAAGACCTGCATTATTAACTTCTCTTTTTTCCTTCCTATTTTAAAAGCCATTCAGTGGGATCTATCTGAATAACACAGAATCAGGAATATACTGCTGTGTGTGCTGCAATGCCCCCCTCTTCAGGTAACAGCCTCTGGATTTCACAGCGTCTTTAACATGTACTGATTGTGGCAGGGAGGACAATGTCTTTTCATGAATGGCAGGGAAAGTGTTGGTCAGGAGAACAATCCCTTGGTGCCCAGGTGCTGTGTGTAAGTCTTCCAGGATGCCTGTGGTGGTACAGATTCATGGGATGCCTTTTCCTTGAGCTGATGAGGATTGTCAGTGGCCAGGACACAGCTGTCACACTGTGGTCTGCCTGTTTCTCTTTTTGGTTGATAATCATTCTTTGTTTAAGAGGTCCTTAAGCCACAAGCTGTTGCAAAATAGATGTATTTATGCATGAGTATCACTGTGTGTTTGCTCTGTTCTTGTGCTCCTCCATGCTCATCTTCTGCCTCTCCTGCTGCTGGGCTGGAGAGACCTTGGTCTGCCTTTGTCTTCTGCTGTGATGTTCTTATTGCTGGGTCCCTCACACTGCAGCTGAGATCTTCCCTTCACCCCAAACCCCCTGCTTGTTCCCTACATTAAATTCCTCTATTCTTGTCTTTTTTTTTATGTCTACTTCTTAAAGCTGCAAATGATTGCACAGTTAACCTCTGTGCTCTTTGCAATTCTATATATTTTGCAACTTCATTATTGTCTAAGTAAAAGGAAATAGAGTGCCTTGGAGTAAGGCATGCAGAGGGTGTTCTGTTCTCTGTAACTGTACCAGGAAAGACAGTTTCTCATATTTTTAGTCTAGAAAATAACTCTTATTTATTCCCAACTGAGAATTGAATGAGATGTGTCTGATTTCAAGGATAAATCACGGATCAGAACTTCAAATGTGATGGTAAGGATCAAGAGATCTGGATAGTAAGAAAGGAGGGAAAAATATAATGGATGTATTGAAAATAAACACAGACTAAGCAATTAAATTATAATTGTGTACAATTAATTTTCCTCTGGCCAAGTGCAGAAAATCACTGTCATGCAAACATGCATTTGCTTAGATATATAATTTTCTGTAGAGATTTGCTAATGAAAACTTCTAAACAAATTAATTTCTGATGTTAGCTCAACATTACAAAATATTCTGGAGATAAATACAAAACTTAAAAACACCTCTGGAAAATACAGATAAATTAGAGAAATTGTAAATTACTTAGCTATGGAAGAGATCCTTCCATTCCTTCTGATTTTCTTTCAATTTCAGCACCTTTTACATGTGACAACTGATAGTGACAGGCCAACATGAAGAGAAACAAACACTGGAAGGAATTGCTTTTGTTGTTAAACTAGTAACTAAACAGCAACATAACCAAACAGTCAGGCTGCCCTTTGCACCATCCAGGTCCCAGAGAATACAAGCACTTTCCTTTGCAGCACAAGATAATGCTAAGCCCCACAGACAGAAAAGGTCAAACTTTCAGGAAAAAAAAGAAAAAAAGCCTTGTATGAAAATTGGAAACTATTAAATGTGAAAAACTACCTGAAAATACATTTTCTATGGAGATATGCTGTGGAGAACACAAGCAATGAGGAGGGAGAAATGGTATTGGATTAGACATTCATTAATCATATTTTTGTTTCAAATGCATTAGATCATTTACTACAGGTAAACATGAAATTTCTTCCTTTCTTTGAATAATGTGTGTATACGTTTGTACCAGAATTTGTTACCTTCTGCTACCAAATATACATTTGAAAGAGTTGGAAATACATGGAACAAACCCCTAACCTTTATAGAGAGCAAATTGTGGTGCTTTAATGAAATCTCAAACCTTCATCAAAACATAAACCTACAGCTGAGATTCATACAGCAAAAAGCACTTTTTAGAATTATCTGGATTCCATCCAGGACACTGAAATAGGGATCAAAGTAAATGACATGTGCTGGAGGAATGGTGTGTTGAGGTCTAATCTAATGCATATGTTTAGGGAAAGTCCATTTATCCATAAATTAAGTGGTGAAATACTTCAAAGGACAAATATGATCTTGAACAGCAATATTTTTGGGTACTAAAATGTTTCTATTAGGGAATCTAAGTGACATTACTGTTAATAAAACCACACAGACCATTTCTGTTGAGAGCTGGTTTAACAGCACAAAAGATTGTTCCTTTAGCAGTGGAAAACATCTACAATAAACTCAAGTACTGTGAGTGGCATGTGGGGGACAGAGTCAGTCAGGGTCAGATGCAAAACCCACACAGTGTTAAAGGCCTTCCTCGACTCTGTGGGTTTTCAAAGAGGGTCTTTGTATCTATGTGTGAATAAACATAAGGATTCCTGTGTCAAAAAATAAAGAGTTTTGATAAAAAAGAAAGAGAACAGATGTATGTCAGGGAAGCTCAGAAGTCATGTAGGGATTTGTGTCCCCAAGGTCATTCCTGGGGACTCTGTGGCTGGTAGGGACAGTGTTGGGGCAGGGAAAGCAGAGAACCTTCTTTGGCTGGAGAGAAACAAGCCTGGAGCCCTAAGGACCTTGATGACAAACACAGAGTCTGCAAACTGCCTTTGCTTCAGAGCAGGCTGCTCCTGGGCTGTGTCCTATTTCTCTCCAGTTTTATGGGGAGGAGGGGAAGGACAGCATTTCTCGTGGCAATTTGTGCATTAATGTAAATGACTAAGCAGCAGCCCACACAAAAACTAGCCTTTGGTCATTCTGTGCTAGCAAATCCTCTTTTATTTCCACAGCTGCATTACTCAGTGACAGCCCTGTATGCATGATTATTAAAATGCTGACTCATGCACTGTTCTTTGGGTTGGATTTTTTTAAGCTTTTTGTCCAGTCTTTTTGCCTTATCTTTCTAAAAGACATTGCAACTAAGATTTTCAGATTTTTCTTCACCGTGTGAATAACCCCTCAGAATACACATGATATGCATTACATACTTTGTTTTAAATTCTGTCCTGACTAATGTTTCAATCCCCTTGATCGAGAGCTGCTGGTGGTGCTGATGTCTCCATCCACCACTAGATGCCAGTAAGAGCATTGGGTTTGTGAAACTGAGAAAAAAGCCATGAGTAATCGTGAGGAAATGGTTCTGGTGAGTCTCCAGACCACTTACCTGAGAAGTATGTGAACCTGTCTTCATTTCTTGTTCTAACTCACTCTAGGTCCCTCTTTGATAAGAGAAGGTTCATATTGCGGCCAAAGCTTGCAGGGTTTTAAACAGGAGGGATTATCTCATTTCTGCACCAAATCCCTAAATTACCTTTTGATTATATTTGCCAACATGCTCTAGGTTTTGATACGTGGCTGAACAGTGTTGGTCACCCTGGATGTTAGCAGGAGGCACCCACAAGCTGGCAGTCTGTTGTGCTGCTTCTTATGGCTGCAATTATCTCTTGGGAAAAGTAGATCTTTGAGCTGTGAGGATTGGTCATTGGTTGATTGATGCTTTGAGCAAGGCTCTGTCTGATTTTCCAAACCAGCCTGATGGCTGACTGCAAGACAAAGCCTCTATCATCCTCAAGCACGAGCCTGTTCTGGTGGGCCAGCCCAACCTTTGTCTAGTCTTCATTTCTTCTTGTAAACTCTCTTCTCTGAGGTTGCTGGGTTGGACCAGATGTCAAACTGCAGATCTGTAGGTGTGATTCAGCTAAACACTATAGCATAATGTTAGTATAGCATAGTTGTCAGAAAAAAAAACTTTTCTCTAAGCTTTATAAATTACCAACCTGTTTCTATTTCATTGAAACAGTGAGGCAAAATCTCCCATTGATTGAGAATTCCCCTTGGAAAAGAGTTTCCAGCAGGGTTTGATGCCAATGAGAAAACTTTGACTGTGCCAAATATTATTAACATTGGTACAACACAGGAATGAGGGAAAAGGCCAATGTTCTTAATAGAAGCAGGCTCTTTTGTAACATCTGTGTTCTTAATTAACAAGAAGATCTGGTTTCCACTACAGCTCAGAGAAGAAGTACAATTCTGGGACTGGATGGCCATCTTTTTCTGAGGCTTATGGTACTTGTGGCAGAGATGAAAGTAATACCAATATCATGAGACGACCAGATAACTCGCTGGGGTCAGCTAGAACTGAAGTTGTCTGCAAACAGGTATGTTTATTTTGGAGATGATATGCAAAGACACAAAACTTAGCAGGTAAGTTTTCTTTGTGCCCATGAATGAATCTACCTAAATACAGCAGTGAGAATTACAGTATCATTGGAGCCATCCTTTCCCAGTCTGGGGTAAAGTATGTGGCTGGGGAAAGCAATTCTGCATGTATAGCCAAAGGCTGGGGTTTAGACAGAAAATTTACTCAAGATGTTCTGCAAGGTGTGACAAGAGATAGAAGAGACTCTGAGCTAGGGTCCATGCCTTTGGCCCATCACAGGGACAGTTCTTCCTCATTCAGTGCTGCTAAATATTTGCTGTATTCCCTAAGTATGCAGAGATGGAGACAGCAGCCATCGAAGCCATTTGCAGCCGTTACTGTTTGCCCTGCAGGGTGGTGGCTGTGCCCTGCATCTCCACAGCTATTTTCTGTGAATACTCTTGTTTCACAGAAGCTGCCTTTCTGTTTTTTCTAGCTATTTTGACTCCCTCAGTCATCTTTTTTCTGGACTAGAAAGGTCTAATTCCTTCAACTGCTCATTTTTATGCAGTGCTTTTTAGTGTGCTCATCATCCTGTTGATCTCATTTGCATTCTTCCCAATGGACATTTTCCTTCTTGTAGTAGAGTGCAAGGTTGAACAGGGGACTACAGGTGGGTTCAGCCTGGAGCAGGGATTAGAGGCTGTTCAGGTGTGTTAGAAATGGTGTTCCTGTCCTTACACCTTTACCTTTCCACAGACAATATGACACAGACATATTTATTTTGGGACCTGCTGTAATACCCAGGTGTTTTTTCTAAAGAACTGCCACTCTTTGCCATTTCTTCCCAACCCTGAATCTCTTTCTTACTTTTGTTAAGGTATAAAAGTATGCAATTGAATTTAATGAATTGCATCTTGGGTTTTTTTCATGTCTGTGTGTGTCTGTTTTTGTAAACTGCTAAGATTGTTAATGCTGTCTTTCAGTGTTTGCAGCAGGCTTAGGTACTTCTGCAAACATTACAAGAATTTATGCAGTCCATTATCTTGGAAGAGATCACATTTGCAGGCATATGCAGCAAGCACCTTCAAGAATCCTCGCTGAAGACCTTCCAATTTTATAATGTCACTGACAGCTATACTGTGTCTAATTTTTTCACCTCAGTAATTTGAGAGGGGAATCCTCAGCTGATCTGTGAGAATGAACTGCAGTGACTTATTAATTAACTTGTAATTTTCATGATATATTGAGATGTCTAGATCCTCTCATTTATTTACTACACTTCCTGGCATTCATGCCTTTTGACTTTCTCTTCTGGGATCTGCTTGTTTGGGGGCAGATACTTGCACACAGACAAGATGTTATTCCTTGTCACTCCCCAGGACTTTTCCACTTAGACAATTCAGCAGTGATTTAATCATGAAGTTTCTTAATTCAAGATAGCACAGTAGGTACCACCATAATGTTAGTCCATAATTCCAATGGTAATGATGCAATGCCAATGGTTTCTGGTCACCAGCAGTGCTCCCCAGGGCCCAGTGCTGGCACCAGCTCTGGCTGATGTCTTTATCAGTGCCACACGAGGGCATGGAGGACACCCTCAGTGAGTTTGCAGACACACTGAGCTGCCTGGCAGTGCTGAGCTGCTGGAGGCCAGCGAGGCTCTGCAGGGACATCTGCACAGGCTGCACTGATGGCAGGGGCCAGAGGCCTGAGCTTCAACAAGGCCAAGTGCCCGAGCCTGCTCCTGCCCTTGGCTCACAACAACCCCTGCAGTGCCACAGGCTGCCCAGAGTGGCTGCAAAGATGCAAGCTGCTAAAGGACTTGGGGCTGCTGCTCCCCAGCAGCTGCACATGAGCCAGCGAGTGCCCAGCTGGCCAAGAGGCCAATGGCAGCCTGGCCTGGAGCAGCAACAGAGTGGCCAGCAGGAGCAGGGCAGGGACCATCCCCTGTCCTCAGCACTGCTGAGGCCACACCTCAGACCCTGGGCTCAGTTCTGGGCTCCTCAGCTCAGGGAGGACATGGAGGTGCTGGAGTGAGCCCAGAGGAGGGCAATGGAGCTGGGCAAGGGTCTGGAGCACAAGGCTGATGAGGAGCAGCTGAGGGACATGGGGGTGTGTAGCCTGGAGGAAAGAAGGCTCAGGGGTGACCTTACCACTCTCCACAATTGCCAGAAAGAAGGGTGTATCCAGGGGGGGGTTGGCCTCTTCTCCCAGGCAGCTGGAGACAGGATGAGAGGACATGGCCTCAGGCTGTACTAGGGTGGTTCAGGCTGGACATCAGTGGGAATTTCTTCATGAAAAGGGGTTAAGCATTGGAATGGACTGGCAAGGGTGGTGGTGAAGTCACCATCCCTGGAGGTATTCAAGAAACAACTGGACATGGCAATGAGTGCTGTGGTGGTGATCAGTCCAAGATGGGCTCTATGAATGACAGGTCTTTTCCAACCTAAATGATTCTGTCGTTCTGTAGCAGTACAGTAATAAATTGGTAATGATTTCTGTTGCAGTGTGATGCCCATCTAGGCCACGTGTTTGATGATGGACCCACACCTTCTGGGCAGAGGTTCTGCATCAACAGTGTTTCATTAAACTTCAAACCAGGCTCTGGTCAGTGAGAAGTGGCTCTCTCTGTCTTTCTCTTGGAAGAAAGAACTTTCCTCCTCTGCTCGTACAGGATGCTTGTGAAAGACCCTCCTACTTTAAATATGTAATTCAAATTTTATTATTTATGCTGTAGTAGCATTATTTTCCAGCTGTTATCACTGTTGATAAAATACTTATTTTTGTTGTAACTCTTGGCAGTATATCCTTTCATGATTAGTGTGGCGTGTTGGCCTGCTTATTGTGTTTTTTAATTAAAAAAAATAATATCTATGCAAGAGTTCACATTCACAGCTATCATCATTAACTATATTGAAGCTGCTGAAATGAGGTGCTCTCCTGAACCTGACTGCCCAATCTGAGCAGTAGATGTGGCACTCAGGAACACAGATGTACATGGCTGACCATGGCAAAGCTTATACTTCTGTAAAATCATCATGTCCTTCTAAAGGGAAGCAAAAAAAGCTCAAATCTTCAAATAAGGTCTGAGGGGCCTTTTTCCCCCTGATGTGAGAGACCTTTAGCTGAGCCAAGTGACTTTTCTGTGAACCCAGAAAAGCAAAGCCCTGAAGGAAGACCTAATTAAAACTATTTCAGGCAATGGAACCAGTGGAGACATGGAGTCTTTCTTCTTTTAAATCAATTTTTTTTGATTCTGTGTCCAATAACAGAGTTGAAATAGGGTTTGCCCCAGAAACTTCTCTTACCAAAATTATATGATAATAATATAATGATACATGTAATATTTTCAGAATTCTGTTATCACTTGTGTATTTCAGAATCCAAAAATAAAAATGAATATAGAATTTACTGTATTTGGGAAAATAAAGCAGCTCAGAAACCAGGCTTGGTAAAGTGTTACTTTTGATGTCTTGTCTGTTCTTCCTTGTACAAGTTTTGAAACACTTCTGCATTCTCCCAAGCATTGTCATTATGGTTTGCCCTAACAGCAAAATAAATCCTATGTCTGTTAAATTGAGCTTTCCTTCCTTCAGAATTTTTTCCAGAGAAAATAATCTCTGAGTCAGAACATCAGCTTCACTAAACTGGCTGGGTTTAAATGCTTCCCTGCTGAGAGTTACTAGGCAACATCTCATTTGGCTTTACCTATAACAGCCTGTTTCCACTCTCCCCATTTTGGTTGCCTCAGTGATAAAAAGGGTGTGTTCATTTACTAGTGTAATCTTAAAGCTGTTTAATGTCTTCAGAAAATGGACCTCTACTGCACTGAATTTACTTCTATCCTTCTTGAAGCTCTGTGGTTTTTCATTCTGCTCTGCTTTCTATAGCAGAACTCTATAATTCCCTGGCATCATAACTCTACAAATCCAAAAATTATAGAAACAGTGATCACTACAGCCAACCTAAAGCAGAATGGTACAAAGCCCACTAGAAGAGTGAAGCCAACACTTGGTGCTACTGATTTTATGTAGTGTCACAGCTGGTGACAGTCCCATTGCCAGCAGAGGTGCCTGTTAACAGCACTCACACGCTGCTTGCTGTGCCTGTGCTGCATCATGCTCTGCCTCTCAGGGCTGCCCTTACATCATCCACTGCATTTTCTGTCTGCTCTGACCACGCTGTGCATGCCCAGTCTGCTCAGATCTCTGCTCTCAAGAGTCTTCACAGCTTGTACAGAAATCACTGTCTTTGCACTCTCTGAATTCATGTGCCCTCTTATCCTGATATGCTTTCATCCACTGTTTGTTTATATGTTTGTTTGCACAGCTACTAAAAAGGTTATCTGACCTTTAAAGGCATTCTTTAGTTAGGCAGCCTTCTCTCCTCTCCTCATGTTTCCTAGCAGGAGAAGGTTCTCTCAGAAAGGGGAAATGTTTTCCCATGAGGACTCCTGTGTTCAGCCAAGTGCTGGCAGAAGTCAGCACCTGCCTCAGAAGAGTGACTTTCAGCTGGGATACCAATGGAAATGCTCCTCACTTCTGCAAGTGGCCTAAAGTAGAACAAAACCGGCAAAATACTTGGGTTTTTGCTGTGCCCAGAGATTCCAGATCTCACTGACTTTTACAAATGACAGTGCCATACAAACAAAGCAGACCATGAAGCTGACAAAACACAGCATCCACAGAGACCCATGAGCAAAGCACACTCAGTTTAGTACCTTGGATGGATGGACATGGTTGGTGGAGATCAGCTCTTAGTAACCTGCAAGTTAGTACCTACTACTCACAGAGGGAGCTTGCCAGAGCAGAGAGCACATTTATTTCACACCTACAAAGATCATTGTGTGCAACTGGACATTTGGGCTAAGAGGCAGCTGGTGCCTCCTCACTCATAGAGCAGGATGACCTGAGGAAAGAGTCCTGGAAGGCTCCAGTTCAGCTTGTGCAGAGTTACTGATACATAATCACGTTAACAGATCCATAGCTCCAAGAACAGCACCTGAGCTGCACGGCACTGGTGTGTCACCAACAAACACAGCAAAGCCCCCACTGGGCAGGGAACCAGACACTGAGACAAGCAGCCTTGCTCTGCTTTGTATGAAATGGGAAAAGGGGAAAATTTGACCGTGTGTATAAAATCAGAGTAATGGCACATCACCTTTCAGTGAGATGTAAACTGCTGGACGTTTGGGATATCTGACCAAAAACTCTGGGGCAGTGCACTTCATTATCTTGTGTGTGTGGTACCAACCACATCAGGACAGATCCCAAATAAAGGCCCAAAGTGTTATAAGATCATGAAAAATGGAGACCATTAATAGTGGAAAGCATTACCAAGGAGTAGCATAGGCTTCAAGGATTCCTGCATGTACCTGCAATTACTCTGTTCCACCAGAGTGGATAAAAAGCAGTTGCTTTTCTGAGTGGAATATACTCTGTCAGGCAACTGCAGATTTATGTTCCATTCTTCATATCTGAGGAGTTTTTACTGTGGTTATTTCATTAATAAGTTTCAATTGTGATATTTTTTTATCCCATTGTGTTTTTAAATAGCTTTTTTATAATTCCTAATAGAGGTTTCTACATAATTCTTAAGAAATATTTACATCCTAAATAAACTATCTAAAGACTTTCTTAGTCTTCACAACATCTCTACAGGGCAAGTAAATATTTCCTCGTTTGCTGAGGGAAGACTTGATGAGAAAAATTAATTGAGTTGCTCAAGACTTAAAATTAAGTTTGCAGTCAAACCAGAATTAGACTCTGCATGGCTCACGACAGCATCCATATCTTCAGACCCTACTTTTTCTAAACTTGTTTTGGTAATTGATTGTTTAAGGGGGAGAGGGTGTGAATTGCCAAAAAAAAGGAGGTAAACTTAGCCTATGTTTTCCAGTTATGGTATTAAAACCAAATCCAAGCCAACACAGGCAAATTGGCTCATAAAGAACAATACTTGACCTCTTTCTTGGAGCAAATGTGGTAAGGGCTTGGTAAGAAATTATAGGAAAGAAGGAGCAGATCACTTTTATATTACTAGAAACATCACTCAGAAGAAAATTGGAATGGGCAGAAATCATAATGCCCATTATTTTAGTCGTGTATCCATGGAAATGTAGTGATGCTGTTTCCTGTTATACCATGCCACAAATCATTTGGATTCTTTTTATGCTTGTGGACAGCCCAGTCTGATTTTGGTCAGAAGAGGAAAAGGAGACTACTGTCAGTGCAAATACAGGATTTTTGCCACCCCTAAACACCTCCAGCCTGAGGTGGCTCAGGAGACAATCCGCATGAGAAGGAACTGGAAAAGTCTCAGCTTGAGTTTTTTCTTTTTTTCTGAGTAATTAGCTAGTATTCCTAAGCATGTTCGTATTTTTTGGT
The DNA here is from genome assembly GCA_013397245.1 of Thryothorus ludovicianus. Lineage (NCBI taxonomy): Eukaryota > Metazoa > Chordata > Aves > Passeriformes > Certhiidae > Thryothorus > Thryothorus ludovicianus. The sequence continues at coordinate 185,977 of VZTB01007860.1, read as the reverse complement.
CTTAAAACTTGGCCCTACTGTGTAGAAGAAATAAGTCCTGTAACCACAGGACTGCACTGCCTCCCCTTTCATTCACTCTGTGATGTTTTGCACCGGGCAGTGAAGTGTTTTAAACCATCCTCCTGTGCCTGCCCTACCTCCTGCCATACCCAAGTGATGAGCTGATGGTAACACTACGCTCACAGCATGTCAGGTACTGCCCAGCACCCGTCACCTTCACGGATTTCACAGCTCTTCACTCACAAATGATGCCTCGCCCCAGCCCTTTGAGGCAGGGGTGAGCCACACGTCACAGAACTGGAAGCTGAGGGACAGCTGTGGGAAGTGGCTCGCCCACAGTCCCCTGGGGCAGGGCAGGGAACTCTGATTACAGAAAAGGTTCTCAAAAGCTCTCCAAGTGTGAGCCGCTGCCAAAATTCACAAAGGCAAAGCAGTTTAAAAGCAAAACACTTTATTGAAGAAGTGCCCAGATTTTTTCAAGACTGAAAGAATTTGTCTCAAGGCAGGTGTGTCCATGGGGACTGGTTTTAGTAGCACTGAGGAATTTGTGTGGAAGACATTGGCAGCTTGCCATGGGGCAGAAGAAAGAGAAATGCATGCCTATTATTGAGCTCCCTTTTACTGTCTTCTCTTTTGTTGTGGTGTAATTTTTTTTTTTTTTCTGTTGCTCTGTAATATCCTTCCTTGCTCCTCCTCCCTGGGCTCTGGCTTTCCTGACTGCACTCACCCTCACCTTGCACCCTCCTAGCTCCAGACTGAGTTTGCGCCTTTTGATGCCAGAGGGATGAGCAAGCACACGGTCGGGCAGCCACGTCCGAGGCAGCATCTCCCTGCCTGTGCCGGGGGTGACTGCGGGGATCCGGCCGGCTCCTGGGAGCATGGATCCCTGCAGGCTCCCGGAGCTTGGATCCCTGCAGGCTCCTGGGAGCTTGGATGCCCTGCAGGCTCCCGGAGCTTGGATCCCTGCAGGCTCCTGAGAGCTTGGATCCCTGCAGGATCCCGGAGCTTGGATCCCTGCAGGCTCCCGGAGCTTGGATCCCCTGCAGGCTCCTGGGAGCTTGGAT
>VZTB01007860.1:172554-184287 GCA_013397245.1 Thryothorus ludovicianus | reverse complement strand
CTCCCGGAGCTTGGATCCCTGCAGGTTCTGGGGCTTGGATTCCCTGCAGGCTCCTGGGAGCTTGGATCCCTGCAAGCTCTGGGGCTTGGATTCCCTGCAGGCTCCTGGGAGCTTGGATCCCTGCAAGCTCTGGGGCTTGGATCCCCTGCCAGAGCAAACGGTGGCTGTGCTCATTCTGCTCATCTGCTTTGCACACACAGTTTGACAACATTTACAAAGCGACTTCCAGAAAAAGTAATCGGGGCAGAGGAGTTGCCACAGAAATCAGGAAAAAGATGGGTAAAATGTCACAAGGAATTCTTGCACAGCCTGCTTCATTCAGGAAACAAAGGCTGTGCTGCCCTGTTGTACTACGGATGCACAAGATGAAGAAATGTGGACCACAGCCAGGTTATCTTCTCTTGGGTGTCATTTGTGGAATATCAAAAGATGTTTCCAGACATCTTGTAACAGCAGGAAAAGGAACTGGAAAGAACAGCAGCTGTTGCCCAGCTTCTAAGGAAGAGGCAAAGGCAACACAGAGGAAGGTGCTGGAGTCAGGGACAACAAGAATTCACATTTTCATTTTCAGAGGAGTCAGCACTGAAGGATGATGGCACAGATGTTGGATATCAGCTGAAGAACTGTCTGTGAGCTCTCGAAAATGGGAGAGCTGAGATCAATCCTCCCTGGTGTGAAAGTCTCTGGAGGATAGTTCTGACAGAGACATGGAATGCCTATACATTTCCTGGGATAACTGAAGGAGAAAGCCTTGGGAGGGGCTAGGATATGAGTTGTGCTAGAGGCAGGTGTTCACACTTGGGAAGTTCAGGAGATTGACCTCACTGTTAATCAGAATACCAGGTGCAAAATGAACCCGTGTATGTTCACTGCCCCAGGAATGACCCTATCCCGATCCAGAAAATGTTCCCTCCCTGTTTCAGGCTTCACATTTTACCTCTTAGTCCTGGGCCTCTCCTGAATGCGCTTGGGTATTCATGCTTGGATCCATTATGAACAAAGATCTTTAAACCTTGTCATGTACAATATGTCTAGCTGGAGTTTCCTTAGGCCCCCAGAGAAGGAAAAAAGGGGCCTCCATGACACTTCCCCTTGGCAATAGCTCAAATAGCCTCTGCCTCTGGGCTTAGTCTACAAGAAGGGCATTTTCCAAAACTGGATCTCATGTAACCTTCTATGACCTTGTAGCCTGCACTTAAGTTTTGTGAATGAACCTCTATTAAAAGCAGGGGGTAAATGTTTTTCCTTTGTCCCTCTTACAGTTTACAAATTTGTCTTCTCCTATAGCCAGCTGTTAAAAGATTGGTTCTGCCCCTGCTTTCACCTTTCCTGTTTTATCAGCTGAGACGTCAAACTGAGGGCCTGACCACTTGGTGTTAAAGATCCATGGCTTTTTTTGTAAGGCAGTGGCCTGGCCAACTCTCTAAATACTGCCTTGTCTTACAGTTTGAGTTAGCCTCTCATACCCTGAATCACAAGGCATTGTCGCCTTGAGCAATGAACAGTTTCTCTCTCCTAATTCAGGGGTGACAGCAGTTAAGCAATAGGTGGAAGAAATTGTGTTTTTCTGGTGTATGAGCACTGCTGAGAGGCTTTATTCTTCTAGTTCTTGAAAATTTTTTGACATGCACAGATGAGAAGGGTTGTAGAAATACTAATGATGGCTTATTATTTTGATCCTGTTGCTATTTTTATTTCTATTCCCTCGTGCCAATTTATCTTTTCTGCAAAATTTCACCTTCTTTCTCTATATCTGCCTTGAGAATAGCCAGAAATTGCCAACTGATAAACATTGCCTAAATGGAGGAAGAAGATGAACTTCTCCCAAGAGGCAATAAAACTCATCCACTCCACCCATACCATAGTATTTAACAAAGCACCTCTCCACAGATAACTACAGCTGATCAGAGGTGTACAGCTGTGCTTGTGACAACTTCCCAGCCTGTGGCAACCACTGCAAGGATGTATCCCTGTCTTGCCATAAGGACCAATCTTCTGGATGGAGAAAGGCAAACAAAACTGTTTGATGGAACCACGGCAGGGTGAGGGGGGCAGCCTGTGAGTGCTGTGGAGATACGACACAGACAGGATGATGAGATTGGGCTACTCCTCAGCAGGGAGGCCTCACGGGGTGAGGTGTGGTAGAGGGAGCATGAAGTGGAGGGTGTAACATGAAGGACATGACATTCTGTCTGAGAAAGGTAATAGGGTGGCGTTTTGGGATCCTGCTCCATGGAGGTATGGCATATGGTTGGGTGGTTTTGGAGAGAGATGGACAAGGACTACTGAGAGTCATCTCAAATAAATCTAATATTCCAAAGTGTTCTGACAATTTTCCCTCGAAACTCATTTCGACTCAAATGACTGCTCTGCAGTGACCTCTAGGGTACGTTTGCTTTCAAACCTGCTGCAACATTCAATCACCTCGAAAAAACAGCTTCCCCCAAACACATTATATGGATCTACTTTCTCTTCTAAGAGTGGCTTGTGCCATTGCCAGGCTCGAAGTCCTCCTTCACATAATGCCCTACACAGGGCATGCAGAGAAGAGAGCCTTGTTATCTCCAGTTTGCTGGTGCATCAAAGGAAGTCGCAGATGGTCTGCATGAATCTGATCCAATACTCTTTGAAGTCAATGAAACCCCTTCCCTTGACCCCTCATTCAGTTCTCTCGCAGCTCCTTATGCAAATCATAGTCTATTTTCTGTGTCTCTCCAACTAAACCAATGTGTTCCTCCCAAGCATATCCCTGAGAGCAAACCTTTCAAAATTCTTGATGTTCTCTTTTTCTGATGAAGCGTGACTTGAAAGTAGATTGGTGCTATCCAAAACAGGGTTGAAGAAGTAAAGCCCCAACCCTACAGATCTGTTTAAGTACTAATTACTGACAGCTATTATTACCGACTGCTCACCTGGGTAACAGCCAGGAGGAATAGGCCTCAGAGAGGAACCTGATGAAAATCAGACACAATGGCAATGAATGCAGGCCACTTGATGCAGAAGGTTGTCAGGAAGCCAAACTGGAAAGAGCTGTCCAAGCCTAAATGAAATTGTCTGCATTTGCTACAAACAAACAAACAAACAAACTGATGAGTGGAAGGACAAAGTGCATAAGTCCTAAAAAACTCAGGAAGAAAATGTTGAAAAATTAGGCCAAAATTTTTATGGAGGCTAAAACCAAAAAATGGGCAGCCCTAATTGTGATGCCTGGGATACAATCCTAATGCTTTGTGCCTTACAGGATAGTCCTCATGTATTCATGTGCCAACTGCCCCCACACCCCCCCACCCCTTAACAATTAAAAATCTGGGATACGGATTAAAGCGATAGCAGGTGGCAATCTAATTACTATCAATCTTACATCTGAATCTCTCATTTGTCATATAAGCCCAGCAACAGCTGGCCCTCAACCCGGGTTATCCTCGTGGCTGTTACAGCAGGTTCAAAGAAGGTGCGGAGGGATGGTCCCTCATCTGCACGCTGCCAAGGAGAGAAGGGAGCAGGGGGTGTCCAGGTGCTGCTGCGAGGCGGAGGGAGCACCAGTTCAGCCCTTTTCTCCTTCTCTTGACCGGAGTCGCTCGCAGCGGGACTCGGCAGCCGCTGCCCGGTACCGGCCCCCCCCGCCCCGGCCCGGCGAGAGCTGCACGGCACCGCCGGGCCGGGGGAGCGCCGCAACCGGGCAGCTCAGGAACGGCCACCCTTAGCGAGAGCCGGGGACAGAGCAAATTTCTAGTTTTCGGGGCTGCGGCGGGGCCGTCCCAGCGCCGCTCCCGGCCGGCTCCGAGCGGCGTCACGAGGTGGCGGCAGAGCCCCGAGGCTCCCGCTCCTGGCCGGCTTTTCCCGCGGGGAATCTGGAGCGCTGGCATGGAAAAAGGTGCAACAAACTATTGTGCTGTGTTTTAGGGGTGTATGTGTTCACACTAAAGGGGAGCTTGGTCGCTTTTTGCAGTCAGGTTCATCACAGTTTCCTTCTGAACAGGTCATGCTTCCAGCCCGGAGTGCAGTCCAGGCACAAACTTATTTGTAGTCTTGAGAGCTTTGTGTGGCATTTGCCTCTGGAATTAAAAAGTGGAGGCCATCAGTATCTCTTCTGCTGGCATTTGGTGAGAGACAGTAACATTTGAAATTAAGAGGGGCAAATCTTGGGTGGAGAAGGAGAAGAAGGAGCAAGAGATGGTGACTCCAGGCACACGGCAAGAGAGAAAGAGAATGAGGTGCCCACTGAAGTGAGGTGCCATGGACAGGGATTTCAGCAGGTAACTGGAATGAGTGAAGGAGGAGATTGGGCTCACATCGTGGAATCATAGAATGGTTTGGGTTGGAAGGGACCTAAAGGATCCAACCCTCCTGGGCAGGAACACCTTTCACTACACCAGGTTGCTCTGAGCCTCATTCAGCCTTGTACACATCAAGAGACAGGGCATGCACAACTTTTCTGGGCAACCTGTTCCAGTGCCTTACTACTTTTACAGAAAATAATTTCTTCATAAAGTCTAATCTAAACCTACTCTCAGCTTAAAGCCGTTCTCTCCAGTCCTAGCACTACATGCCATTGTAAATACTCTCTGTCTATCTTTCTTTTAGGCTCCTTTTAGGTACTGTAAGGTTACAATTAAGTCAGCCTTCCCTTTTCCAGCCTGAACAATCTGAATTTTCTTACCCTTTCCTCATAGGAGAGGTGCTCCATCTCTCTAACAAACTTCATGGCCTCCTCTGGACTTGCTCCAACCTGTGCTGGGGACCCCAGAGCTGGATGCAGCACCCCATGTGGGTCTCACCAGAGTGGGATAGAGGGACAGAATCCATGCTCTTTGCCAGCTGCCCACACTGCTTTTGGTGCAGCTTAGGATACGTTTGGCTTTCTGGGTTCTGAGTGCACATGGCTGGGTCGTGTCCAGCCTCTCACCCATCAGCACCCCCAGCCCCTCTGGGGGCTGCTCTTGGTCTGTTCATCCCCCAGCCTGTGTTGACACCGTGGATAACAGCATCTCTGAGGATTTCTCAAGGTGTGTAATCTGGATGTGTCTTGTGGCTCAAGATATCATTACTAACACAACCCTCCAAAGACATGGGGATATGTTCACCAGGTAAACTCCGTCTGCATCTGAGTAAAGAACTGAAAATATTATAACCAAAAGTACACCTTAAAATGTGTTATTGTCTCTTGGCTGCTATTCCTAAACAATTGCAGTCCCCAGGGATCCAAAATAAAGGCAGCATCTCTGCTCTCTAAAGAGAGGACAATCTGGTGTGTGAAACACCAGGCAGAAGCCCTGGGAATGCAGCTGAGCCGTGAAGACCTATGGAGGATTTGCAATGAATGCTGGCATGGCAGAAAGAGGGCACTGAATTCACACGCATTGCCCTAAGCCTTTGTGTGCCAGCCTGCAGGGCCAGCTCTCGCTGCCCAGTCCCACAGCCATAATTAAAGGATTCCCACTCGCCATGAACAGGTGCAGCCCCACCCAAACAACAAGGCTGCAGACAAAAGATTACAAATAAGGCCTAAATCCCTCTACTGTACATTGCAGTGGTGAGGGGGGACAGGTGGCCTGGGGTAATTCAGGTTCAGTCCCCATGCTGTGGTGGGAAATTGCAGCAGCTCATTTGGATCTGGTAACTCCTTGCTGGCTCTGCTGATTGGGAAGCCGATGGAGGCATGGATTAAATCAAACAGCCTGTAAGATACCGGCAGTGGAACTTCTACAGATTTCTGACAGCTTGCAAATAAAGGCACAGATGATGGAGAAGCTGCTTTCTCAAGCTATCCCTTTCTCACACATATTCTATGACTTTTATTCGTTCATTCATTCAGCTATAATTGATCACAAAGACCTTGTACATCAGATGAGCCTGACTGTATGTATGCAGGGCATTTGCAGTGTTCACATACCTTTGGGACTTGCTATGTCCAGAAGAGGTCTTGAGAGTTTTGGTAACAAAAATGTTTTTTTAAAAAATAAAATTGTTATCTGATGTGATATTTACTGTTTTTCAAATTTATTGCATGTGAGTATTGCATATTGTTGTGTTAGGCACAACTTGCCACCGATATCCTGCTGTAGATTTGGAGGGAAGTGTTACCTCTGCTCATGCAAATTTCCAGTTTCACGGTCTGTACTACTTGGGTGCAAGTGGCTCTGTTATCACAGATCAGAGTGCCCTGCAGGCTTTCCTCTGGTTATCCTCACCTGAGAGTGAGTGAAAGGCTGTTTTCTGCCTGTTCTAGGTAGGGCTGAGCTGTAAAACCCTGGATTACTCTGAATCAACAAAAACACCCAAGATAAAGTTTAAACAGTGCAGATTCTCTTCACAGTTGCTAGAGACTTATAAACATGTAAAGATGGTCTAGAAATCATTTAAAGTAATTAGCTTCCTACATGGCATATCTTCAGCAGTGCTGAAAAATCAGCCAGACTAAGTGTAAGCCAGACTGAGTGCAAGGTGCTTGACCACTTCAAAACTCTTGTTAGGCTTTTGAATCATTTAGATGGCAGAAAGCCTTGAGAAACATGTAGCTACCTAATTATTAGTCCTTTAACTTGTAGGGAAATTATTTCAGTTCCTTCTGTTGCCAGTGAACCAAGAGCGGCATTTTCAATGGCCACCAGACTCCATTTTAAAAAAGTTGCCTCCTGAGGGTTTTTTGTTGTACCCATCTTCTCTCCTTGACTATTCATGAACACTTTATGCTTAGGAGGGCAGTTACTTTAACATAGATGCAGATGCCCTATCCTGTGCTAAATGTTGTCAGGTATCCCACATGGATAGCCTGCATGAAGTTCCAGCTGAGCCCCCAAAACATGCAGGTCCCCTGTTGATCCTGTATCACTTCTGCAAGTCCCAGGTTTTGGGTGCTACGTAGTATTTAACATTGTACTAGACCATAAATGTCATTGCTCTGTGGAAGGAACTGAGTCCCTCTCCTAATTAGCGTCCAGCTCTTGACTGGACGAAGTTAATGAGGACTCCCACCCTAAGTCACTTGCTTGAGGACATTGATGCCAGAGGCATGTGTTTACTGGCCTAAAAAAGAGCAAAGAAGAGAGTCCTGGGAAGTATAAATCCATCAGTGTAACCATGATAATGAGAGTCAATTATTAATCAATTTGTATGCACATAAGTGATAAGAAGGCAGTAAAACATATCGGAATGGATTAATCAAGAACATATCACTTCAAATTAATTCAGTGTCCTTATTTGAAGGACTAATTAGCCAAGTGTGTAAAGACACAGATGTAATATATGTCAACTTTGTTAGCGTCCAAAGCCTTTACTCTTCTTATAAACAAAACCATTTAATGAGATCTAAGTAAGATAGGGATTGGAATGAGCATATAATGTTTGAATCACACAAAAGTGCTCACCCAGAGTTCACTGTCAAAGCTGGATGTGCCAAGTGGAGTCCTGCAGGTGCCTGTTGCAGCTCCAATGTTTTCAACAATAAATAGGCTACAGGGAAAGAGAGTGCTTAATTCAGCTCCCGAGAGCACTGGCTGGGAATGGTTGATTCAGAGAATAGGATTGGGACTCACATTGATCTTCACAGATTGGAGAGCTTGCCTGAAATCAATAAGCTGCACTGTAATATGTCAAGTACAAAATACAATCTTGGTAGAAAAGACAGATCAAACGGATGATTTGTGAAATGAAGAATAACTGATAAGGAAGCAGTAGGGCAGGAATGGATCAGCTGGCTGTTGTGAACTATGCACTAGGCAAAATGGGAGATGCAGAAAAACAAATGCCATTTGAGGGTACTCTAACAGCAGTGTTTTGGGTAAAACACTGAGGAAATTATTCTGCTCTACTTGGCACTGGTGAGGCTTAGCCTAAGTCCAGTGTCTGGTTTTGGACACTACACTTGAAGAAATGCTACAGGGAAATCAGCAGCGAACACCATAAAAATGTTAATATGTTTTAAAAGTGCACACTTGAAGGGATTAAGATTTGCTTAGTCTCAGGAAAAGGTTGTTCAGAGGAGACATGAAAGCAATCATCCCTGTGAGAAAGTTTTTCATAGTGTGAAATGAACAACGTTCTCCCCTGCCTCCTGGAAGGTGAGCACTGGAGAAGAGCTACCGGGCTAAGTAAAACAGTACTTTCAATGTGTGGACAACTTCCAAAGGATATGCAGCATCTCCTTATGTAGATGTTTTTTGTGTCCCTGGCTTGGTTAATAATTTGCCACAAAGATAAAAGCCTCAGGGCTAAACGGATGCAGAGATGTGGTTTTGCAATGCCTGAGTTGTAGGTGCTGGGCACACAGCCCCAAGGCTCCTGGTATAGAGAGAGGCAGGTGATCAACAAAGAATGTAGGAGAGACCCAGTGGCTCAGTAGGGAGCCAAAAAGTGTCTAACTCTGGGCTGGACAAAAACATAACTGCATTTAGAAGTGGGGATTGAGGGTTCTGCAGCAGAAATCCTTTCCTGGAACTGAACAACAGGGGCAACCAAGGTCAGCCATTCTTGTCAAAAGTCATCAAGATAGTTTTAACACCATATTACAGCCAAGGCTACTCAAAAAAACTTCAACAGTGTACAGTATTTCCTTGTGAGAGACACTTGTGAGGCTAGATGGTAGCTGATGGGAGATTCCTGAGGAATGTGGGCTCTTAAGGTGTTTTTAAGCCTTTGGTTTTTCCTGCATCTCTAAGCCTTATCTCTCTCCAAGACAGGAATCATCAATTCAAAACTCAGCTGTACTAAACAGTATCTAGTACTTTTAGTGAAATTATTTTCATTTTAAAAACCATCAGACAAGTTCATGGGAGGGAGAGAGTGAAATGTATGAAGATACATGGATCTATGCCATGGCCCAGGATAATAATCTCATTGCTCTCATGGACAAAGCATAAAATTTTTCAGGAAGAATTGTAGAACTAAAGAAGGATTGAAAACAATATTTGTCAGTCATGGAGCAGAAAAGGTATCCCAGTGTGTAAGGGGCTTCAGAAGAAGCTTGGGACTGTGAGATCATCAAAAGAATCCTAGGATGGTGAGTATCAAAGTGGTAAAGGAAAGAAATCCAGTGTTAAGAGGTCACACTTTAGGGACGTGTGTAAAGAACGTGTGCTATGGCTGTGTCTTGATAGCCCTTGCCAGGAAGAGGAGGAGAAAGACCTTGGGTCACTAGTTAATGACAAAGTGGTCATGAGCCACTGAAGGAACATGGCCATGGAAAAGGTAAATACAACCTTTGCAGTACAAAGTGAGGGATTTTGGCAGAAAGGTAAATGCTGACATCATTCTCCAAGGAGCTGTGAGAACTCTCCTGGACAGCTGTGTACCATTATGGTTCTGGTTATCCCAGAAGATTAACTTATATGGAGAAAAAGGCAGGGAAAGGTGATAAAGAAAGGGGGAATCCAATCCTGAGATTGCTTTGCTTGCCCTGGCAAAATGAGAGCTGGGAAGGAATGTGTGTGTATATAGACCTGAGGAAAAATCCCATGGATATTGAGATTTTTCATGGGAACCATCATCCACACCAGAACAGATGGGCATAAACCAGCGAGGAAGAATTCAAGGGAGGAGGATAGAAAATTAATGGAGTCTCTAACCAACAAAAAGGATCGATGACTGGAAAGCTTCGTTTCTATTTAATCTGAAGCTCGTTTTATTTATGGCAGAGAAGAGGTAACACAGGTGTTTAACAGAGCAAAGTGCCCTGTTACCCATTGGGATAGGACTCAGTTGTTGGAAATTGTCAGGAATAAAAAATCAAAGCCAAATCGCAGTGCCTCCTGCTAGCTGGTTCTGGGGCTCCTTACTGCCCTTGTTACACTGTAAAGCAAGCCGCTGGCGTCCCATCAGCTGTGCCCTGCTCTGCTCTGTTTCGGCGAACCCTTTTGCTCTTGTGGCGACAGTCTTGTGTAATGTTTCAAATGAGCGACCCCGCATCAGAGCAGTATTGTTAGGACCATTTCCCCTTCTCTTGAGTGGTTTTGTGTCTTGTAAGGTAAGAGACTTCTTATTGAACGTGCTTTTTACATACTGCTTTCCTCCAGTGACATTCCCCACGGGGGATCGGGAGGGACACCCACAGCCCGTAGGGCAGGGCGCGGGCGGGGGGCACGGGAGAGAGTTCTACCGGGGGCTCTGGGCAGCCTGGGGAGCCAGGCCCTGCTCCCAGCCTCCCCACGCCTTCCGGGGCAGTCATGGATCCTTAGAGGAGCCCGTTCCCTGCGGGGACCGCTTGGGTTTGTTGCGGTCTCATTCCGCTGCGCTGCGCTGAGGGAGTCACTGCGCCGTCCGCGTCCTGCAAAACCAGCACCAGCCCGGCATCCCCCACCCTGCACCGTGGCTGCCTTTTACTCTGGCTTCCCCGGGCCCCGGGCCCGGCAGGGCAGCCCTGGCTGGCCGGGCACGGCCGCTCGGCTCGCACCTGAGCAGCTCCCGCAGGAAGAGCCGAGCTGCAGCCGCGTCCCACCGCCTCCGCAGGCGGCGGAGCCTCGAGCCTGGCCATCTCCGTTGATGTAAATGATATTAACTTTAAGCCCTTCTATTGACGGGTCAACTTAGAAGCTGATGGAACAGTAAATTGTTGGTGGAAACGTCGGCAGCTTTGTGCTTTGCCAAGCAGGTGCCTGGCGGTTTTAGTCTAGGATTGGTAAATTTACAAGAGCGCAGTGAACGTGCCCTTCCCGAGCCATTGTGAAATTCAGGAGCGAACAAAGAAGAACGTGAATATTCACACAGCCGCCTTTCAGCGTGTGGCATTGCTTCGCAATTTTAAAGCGCTGCGCTTTTTTGTTGTTGTTGTTTTGTCTAGGGAAAAAACTACCAACACTCCTCCCCGCCGAATCAGAAAGTACCTGTTTGCTTTTTAAAGAACATGGAAATCATCCGTGAGCAACCATATAATTTGATTTGCTAAGCAATCTGCGAGGCGATTGCACATCATTTATAATGTTCATTGAGCATTTTGCTTAATTGTGTCTCTTTTTGTAAAGGAAGCACAGCCCCCTCCCGGCTGCGGCCGGCACAAGTGGCCAGATTCCCATGGACCCGCAGACAACCGCCGGCCCCGCGCGGGGCTTTTCCCAAGAGGAGCCGTCCCCCTACGCACGTCTGGGGGACGAGAAAAGGGCTCAGGTACGAGCTCGCTGTGTGAACCCCCTCTGCTCACAGCCCGCGGCTCCGGCAGGTGCTGCCCGTCCAGGCTGGCGAGTGCCGGACTCGCTTCTCGCCGGGGCGGTGCGCCCCGCGGGCGGCGAGCCCCGGGATCCACAGGTGCGGGACGGAGCCGGCGGCAGCGATCACGGCAGGGGCTGACTCCCTCTGCCAGCCCCAGGCCCGGGAGAGGAGTTCGGAGAGACCTGAAACCGGCACCAGAAGGGAAGGAAAGACCTTTCACGCCCGACCTCGCTGCGGTCCGGCCCATCCCGTTCCCCCATGTGCTTTGCCTCAGTCGGTCGCGCCTCCGCACGCCGGGGCAGCGCGGCCGAGAGGCCGTGGGGCTCCTCGGGGCGGGGAGGTACCGATCGGGGGAACGGCGTTTAGCGGGACTGGAGCGAGCCCCTGGCAGCTGGCGAGCCCCCGCTTTCAGGCCGCTGCAGGAGCGGCAGGAGAGGCCGAGCAGGCTCGGCGGGAGCGCGGCTGCGGCTGGCAGCCCCTCGGCTCCCGGCGGAGGGACGCGGGCAGCCCGCCCGCCGCCCGCCCGCACCTTTTGCCTGCCGCGGCCGCCCAGCCGCACCATATAATTTGATTTTCCCCTGTGCCCGCAGATCG